>JANAVB010041420.1:1691256-1950584 GCA_029216955.1 Iris pallida
TTGTATAGACATTGATTTGGGAGTAGGCTGGCCCCCCTGCTCTTTAAATTCTGTGTCATGATGTGTCATGGTTGGATCTATTATACTACTCGAGGATAGAGAGTTATTAGAGGTTATGTGATCAATACCCCTCCTGTATTTATGTTAATACTTGCATCATAGCTTTACCCTCACCTCACGTAAGATAAAGCCTGACCTGTGTTACTACTTGCCTCATAGCTTTCCATTGTGGCCGGCCTGATTCTTATCTTCTTGTATTTCCTGACTCATAGTCGGTCAAATGGAAGAGCCTGATCATGTGTACCAAGCCGATCACATAACGCTCTAATATCTTAAGGTACCGTTTATGTTTACTTTATACATCAGTTATTACCGTATTACTCTACATTCCAGTATTTCATACCCTGACATGATATCCAGATTTACATATTCTGTTTATATTCCAGTCTTGATATTTTATCTTGTATTTCATTATTACTGTCTCTTATAGAATTTGTCATTTCATATGGAACTGCTATTAGCATTTGTACTTGCTAATATCCTGACAGGATAACTTCATTGTGTTTTACAGAGGATTCAGATACAGACTCTCCGACCTTCTACGGGTTTGGCGTAAACGTTGATTACCACTTGGATTTAGTGGAGCCGGTATCTCTAGAGTACGTACTACCAGTAGGGATCTAGACTAGTAGGTTTGACTGGACTACGTTCCAGCTTATTATTTTTGCTTGTAGTACATTATTATTTTGGGATATATACATTGTGATATACTCTCTATCTCGGGTTGGATGTTGTGACTTGCATCTATTTCCAACTTTCTCATTTCTATCATATCTTTATCTTTTCCCGCGTATCTTCCTTAGATTCATGTGATTGAGTTATATATATATTCATCCATGCAGAGATGATAGGTACATATATATTATTGATGTTAGATTTTATAGACAACCTATACAGCGTTCTACTGTCGATACTGCGACGTAGGCTGGACGTACCCACGTGCTCGTGCCCCTAAACATGGTGCGGATTGTGACACATTTTTGTGGTGGCTAATGCAGGTCCATGTCGTAACTAGTGCGATCTCGTAATAGTACTCGACTTAGAGTAATAATTACGAGCCTGCAGTTAGGATATATATTCTAGGTTATGATAGGAGTTACTCAGTCACATTTTAGAAAAAGTTTCGATCTTTTAATTATCATGACAACTCTTCTTGTATTTCAATTTAATTGTTCTTTTTTGATAATATCTTATCTTGTGCCATATTGATCTTTTGCTCGAATCTGTCTCCAGGATGACAATGACTCAAGCTCAGGCCGCTGGATCCAGTGTAGTGTCGGAGAGGTCCGATCCATCGTGACTTATTCCTTCGGATTCGAGTGTGGCAGTTCAGGAGGCTGCCCCTACTGTTTCTACCATCCAGGTGACAGAGGAAGCAACACCTGGAGGTCCTCCGCAGCAGTTTCAGGGGCCTCGTGTCGTCATGCTCGAGACTCTTCCCTCCTCTACCTGTACTGTCGGTAGACGCTACACAAATGTTCGTGCTTCTCCAGCAGATGATGGAGGTGCAACGATCACAGGCTGAGGCATCGTAGCGTCTGACAGAGACTTTGAGGCAGAGTATGGAAAATGCTCATCAGTTGGCACTGGCAGCAATCGAGAAGGTGGCTGCAGCTCCGTTTCAGGGCACTCCGGCCCAGGAGCCGCATCAGTAGCAGTCGAGGCCTGGTATAGTGCTGGACTTTAAGAAGATGGTCCCTCGAGAGTTCAAAGGAACCGAGGACATCCTTTACACCGATGATTGGCTAGAGGACGTGGAGAGGAGCCTGGAGCTGGCAGAGATCCCAAAGAGGCTATGGGTAACGACAGCGTTGAGCCAGTTCTTTGACATTGCGTTGACCTAGTACCGCACAGACCCTCGTGCATCTGAGAGGGCTGACTTGGGATGACTTTCAGAGGCTATTCAAGGAGAAGTTTTATCCTGATGCAGCTCTCAACGCATTGGAGGGCCAGTTTGCAGGACTGGTCTAGGGGAACTCGTCGATGGACGAGTATATATACTCATCGATGGACGAGTATATATATATATATATATATATATATATATATATACACACACACACACACACACACACACACACACACATACACACATATTATATTATATATTTATATATACATACACATTTACACCCATGTACATAAATAACATGTATATATTTATACACATTATTAAATTCTAGAAATATTTAGTATTTTTATATAGAATGCACATAAATATATATAGAATTTAATAATGAATAAATAAATAATAATTAATAAATAAATAAATATATTTAGAATTTATATAGAAGGCACATAAATATATAGAAAGAAAATAAATTCTATGTTAATTAAATAAATAAATGAATAAATAAATAATAATGTATAGAATGAAATATAACACTAAATAATATATACCAATAGACATCTATATAAATAATATAAGAAGTATTTTCTGTTAGTGGGATATAAATATAATATGCACAATATTTTCTATTTTGATTCTACTTCCTTTGAGAAAATATAATATATAACTTTCTTAGCTACCTTTGTGCAATGTGGTATTAGACTATATATATATATATATATATATATATATATATATATATATATATATATATATATATATATATATATATATAGTCTAATACCACATTGCACAAAGGTAGCTAAGAATGTTATATATTATATTTTCTCAAAGTAAGTAGAATCAAAATAGAAAACATTGTGCGTATTATATGTGAAACCCAGTTTTGAAATGTGTAATATTATTATTATTATTATTATTAGTATTATAATATTATTACTTATTATTATTATTATTATTATTATTATTATTTATGAGCTTGGAAATTAATTTCAAAATTAAATTCATGGATTTTGAGTGCTGACCTGACCCGAGTCCGAACCCGATTCCCGAAACCCAGACCCAGTCCTAATCCTATTCTTTTGAAATCTGAGTTGTTTTAAAAAATAATAATATTTTTCTAATTTGGATCTGGTCCAAGTTGGACCAGAATACCTCCCCTCCCACACGTTCTACTCCCACTCCCCTTACTTTTCTCCCCCTCTCTCCTCTTTTCTTTCTCCACATTTTACTCCCATCCCCACAGCATAACACCCCATTCCTCCTTATAACTCCACTCTCCACCACCTCAAAGAAAACCAACACTTCACGCACCCCACACCATCCCCATCTCACCATCCCCTCCACTTCTCTCCCTTTCCTTCTATTTTTTCTAGTAGAGAAACCCATTTTCTCCACTCCCTTCCGCCAACTCTCTCGACCCGAGCACCCCGACGCCCCGCCGTCTCCCCGTGCGGCCCCGGCCCACCGGCCTCCTCCAGACGCGCCCTTCCAACACCGGCGCCCTGACCCGCAGCACCCCGGCGCGCCTTTCCGCGCTCCGTGCGCACGTTTTCCGGCAGGCCATTTCCGCCGTGGCCGCCCCTCCCAGCCAGCGTCGAGCTTCACCGAGCCAGCGAACCCCCGCCTTCTCCCTGGTTTTCCCGAGTTCGGGCGTGCCCTAGTCGGACTTCAAGTCTGTCCCGCCTTCCGGTGACCCGCAGTTCCGCGGATTTGGGTCCAGCACTGTCCCGAGCTTTCCCAGCTCCTGTCCGGCAGAGTCTCGGGTTTTCTGTTGCAATTCGGATCCCTTTATTTCTATAAACTTGCATCTGAAAGCTCTAGCCGAGCAATCCAAGGTATAACCCCTGTCCCGCCCCATTTTCTTTTGGTCTGTGATGAGATTGGTCCCCGATTCCCTCCCGGGAATTCGGTTTTTAGCGACGTCGTAGTTTCGGAACCTTCGAAAAGGTTCTGTTGGTTGTTTTGCTTTTCCGAAACTTTTCAAAAAATGGATTTCTAGATATTTTGGGTTTTCGGATATTTTCGGTATTGTGCTGTGATATTTTGGTTGGATTCGGACTCCCGAATTCGCTTCGGGTCGTTCCGAATTAATTTTGGAAAATGGTTGTGGTTATTTTGATATATATATTTTGGGATTCCCTGGTTTGGGATTTTGCAGGAAAATATTGGCATATTTTCCAGTTTTTGGGTTGACCAAAAATAGAGAAAATATTGCCAGTTTTTTCCGTAAATTTAATTTAATTTTAAAATGATTTTTAAAATGGGTTTTCGGAAAATAATTAATATTTTGGTTTTTGGACAACGACCGTATTGGTCAATGGGCCCCGGCTAAGTGCAAACGAAACCGGCCTCGCCCGGACGTTGATGCATTAGCCTATATGATGATTGGACCAAAGTCTGAGACTCGTTATTATTTAATTTATCCTTATTATTTATTTTTATTCATAATTAAATTATAGGAAGTTTTAGAACTAACGACCGTTTCGTCTTATTTTAATTTATGTAAATAAATTGTAATGGGCATAAGCCCAGCTGGTTGTTGGCTCTGTGACTTGTAATTTGGTAGCGTAGGATTTTCTGTTATTTGCTGGTTTTGCGAGTTTTTGTAGCATACGCGTAAATCGAAATATATAATTATTTTCATATAAAAATTTATAAAGTTTTATCATATAAAATTTACAAGTTTTAATATTAAACAACGATCATGTATTTCTCATTAAAATAAGAAATGTAGTTTTTATTTATAATTGCGAAAATATAAAGTTTTAATCAAATTAATTTGGTATCGACGAGTTTTCTAAAATACCAGTTTAAAACGATCTTTCCCTCGTTATTAATTCAACGCACCAATAATCGCGTTTTGTTGTTCGTGCTTTGTTAATAAAGAATTAAAATTGATTAGGACACAATTAGAGATTTCAACGAGCGTAGTTAGATTGGAAACCCTGGATTCTGAGTCAATTTCTCGAATGTAGGAATTCGAGGACGATCCTAATTCCCATCTCGAAGTCTCCAACTTTCCAGTCCAGTTCATTTGAGGCAAGTACATTTTGTGTTAGTTTACAATTATTTAGTAATCGTTTTAATGCAAGTTTAAACCACGATGCAACACGAAACTCTCTCTGAGAGCACTGACTGTAACTACTGTAACTGTTTGGGGATTGGGGGAGTAGTGTAATGATTATGACCACATCCAAAACAATAACTTAGGCCAGTATTAGCTTACCCCTCTTACACAAGGGGATAAGCCGAATCGTATCAATAGGATACAACTTTACAACCCAAGCCGGTCATATTCATTGTCTATTCAAATCACACTGTTTTACTGCTAGAAAAATTGTTTACTTCAAATTGTTTAAAAGTGCATGATTCTATTATTATTTTAATTGTCAAATTAGCATGAATTGTACTTTGCTCCCTCCTGACTGGAGATAACATTTTTAGGGAACATTGAGGATGCTGAGCTGTTATACTATACAATAGCTAATATGACCCGGTTCTGTACCCTGTTGGAGGACGCAGGACTTGAGGCCGACGAGCCGAACGCTTAGCTAGATTTTCTGTTTCTAGATTTGTTGTTTCAGAATTTTGTAATTTGATTTCAGCTTTTAATTCAGTTCTTTCACATTCCAGTTGTACTTATTTCAAATGTTTAATAAAGTTTTATTTCTCGAATTTTGAGTTGTGACAAATATAGATGTTGTTGTGGATTACCTGCTAATGGAATAGCTTACTGTCGCCGTCTCAACAACGGTGCAGGCTGGGCATGATCCGGTTCGACCCAATTATTTGGGATCGGGTCGTGACATTATATTTATATCCCATTAACAGAAAATACTTCCTGTATTATAAAATAAGCTACAATTATATATATATACATCTATATATCTACATGGACACCGTTGGTCGTACTGTATGACTACATGGGCTTGGGCTCAGTTCGGGTCCAGTTTGACTAGTTTAGTACAACCGGGTTTCCTAAAATTCAATAATCTAATTAATAAATAATTAAAATGTTCTATAGGGATTAAGTCACAACTTGGCCTGGTTTTTCTAGTTAGAACAATCCTATGGCTCGACTTTTCCCTACCATGGCTAAACACTAGTCAAAGCACGCCACTTCACTATCCGTGCCATGATTCTTAGTCACCTTGTACTCCAATTTTTAACCATGACTAAAATCATCTACCGTAATAATTAACTAATTAATTATTTATAAAAAATCTAAAAATCACCATTTAAATGAACTAAATAATAATAAAAATATTTCAAAATTTTCGGGTAGGGGAGCTACAGACGAGTATGCGACGGAGTTCTTTCACTTGAGCCAATTCGCCCCAGGGATGGTTCAGGATGAGGGAGAGAAGGCCCGCAAGTTCAGGAGGGGCCTGATCCACGTTGTTCGTTCTCGCACATCTGGGCGTCGTGAGGCAACTTTTGAGCAGATTCTGATGGATGCTCAGATAGCGGAAGAGGGCTACGGTCTTAGGCCCAAGAGGAATGACGATGCTTTGGAAGCTAGTTCTAGTGCAGGACCGGCCAAGCTTCCCCACATTCAACAGAGGCCGTTCTAGCAGCCTCAGTTTCAGCAGCATCAGGCACCAGCACGTGCCCATCAGCAGCAGGGACAGAGGCAGGCTCCTCAGTGTGCTTACTGTGGGAAGCCAGGGCACACCTAAGAGGTCTGTCGGAGGAGGTTGGGCATTTGCCTATTCTGTGGAGCTTTTGACCATCAGCCAAATAATTGCCCTGTTCGTGCAGGCAAGGGAGGTCAGGACAGAGCACCACCTGCTAGAGCTCCAGCTGGACCTGTAGTTCAGCCGAGGGGCCCACCACTTCAGACGCAGCAATAATATTTTGCCCAGCATCAGAGGGGAGCACCCCAGGGCAGAGCGTTCGTACTGACAGTAGAGGAGGCTGAGCCCGTAGCAGATGTTATGACAGGTTCTATTCTTCTTGATTCGTTTCCTGTATTATCCTTATTTGACTCTGGTACTACGCACAGTTTTGTGCCTGTGTCTTTTGCTCTTAGGCACAATATTATTGCTGAATCTTTGGGTAGGATTTGCAAGATTATGATTGGGAGAGGCATTATCCTAGTCAATAATGTTTGCAAGGGGCGGCATATTACATTGGGAGGCCGAGAATTGAGTGTGTGTTTGCTTGTAATGCCACTTTCGAGCTACGATATATAGTACTCGGTATGGATTGGTTAAGCAGGCACCATACTAGTATAGATTACAGAGGAGGCAGGGTTTTGTTTGGGCCACCCGGAGAGCTAGAGTTTGAATTCGCCAGGGGAGCAGCTTAGCCAAAAAATGGTTTCTGTGGAGCCTTGTTGGCGGGGCAGGATTTGCCACATCCACTGATAGCAGAGTTCTTAGATGTTTTTCCTGAGGAGTTGCCTGGGATGCCGCCCGACAGAGATGTTGAGTTCTCTATAGACTTGGTGCCGGGTGCTGACCCTATCTCACAACACGTCTATAGGATCAACAACAGCGAGTTGGCAGAGCTGAAGAAGCAGGTCAACGAGCTGCAGGACAAGGGTTTCATCAGATCCAGTTCTTCACCTTGGGGCGCACCTGTTATGTTTGTTCCGAAGAAGGATGGTATGGTACGTATGTGTATCGATTATAGAGCGCTCAATAACCTCACTATCAAGAACAAGTACCCGTTGCCGAGGATTGATGACTTGTTCGATCAGTTGAGCGATGCGAAGGTGTTTTCGAAGATAGACTTGAGGTCCGATTACCATCAGCTGAAGGTGAAGCAGGAGGACATTCCGAAGACAGCTTTTCGAACTCGGTCTGGCCAGTATGAGTTTACTGTTATGCTATTTGGATTGACCAACGCCCCAACAGTATTTATGAACTTGATAAACAAGGTATTCCATCAATACCTTGACAGGTTCGTGGTGATCTTCATAGATGACATCTTGGTCTACTCGAAGATGCTGGAGGAGCATGAGAAGCACCTGCGAATTGTGTTAGAGACTCTCAAGAAGGAGCAACTCTACGAAAAGTTATCAAAGTGTGAGTTCTTCCTGGAGCAGGTAGTGTTCTTGGGTCATGTTGTGACCGAGTACGGGATCTCAGTAGACGAGAAGAATATTTCAGCAGTGGAGTCTTGGTCTACACCCAGTTCTGTCGTCGAGATTCGGAGCTTTCTGGGTCTAGCAAGCTATTACCGGAAGTTCGTCTAGGACTTCTCTCAGATTGCAGAGCTGATGACTAGACTTACTAGGAAGGACGTGGAGTTTATCTGGACTGAGGAGTGTCAGGCTGCCTTCGATGAGCTAAAGAAGAGATTGACCTCAGTTCCTATCTTGATATTGCCTTCTGGGACTGGTGGTTTCACGATCTACATGGACGCTTCTGGGAGGGACTTGGGTTGCGTTCTTCAGCAGCACGAGAAGGTAATTACCTATGTATCTAGGCAGTTACATCATCATGAGAAGAACTACCCTACCCACGATCTGGAGTTGGCAACTGTTATCTTTGCCTTGAAGTTGTGGAAAAATTATTTGTACGGAAAGCGAGTTGAGATCTTCACGGATCACAAGAGCTTGAAGTACGTATTCACACAGAAGGAGTTGAACATGTGGCAGAGATGGTGGCTCGAGCTGATGAAGAACTTCCATATCTCATTGTAGTACCATCCAGGCAAGGCCAACGTAGTTGCAAATGCCTTGAGCAGGTATCCAGTCGCTATGTATTTGATGATAGATCATCATCTTTTGGCCGATCTGGATAGTTTGGGTATCGAGGTGATTGTTTCGGGCATGGAGATTCAGATATGGGGCTTACAGATTCAGTCTGAGTTGATGGATAAAGTTAGATCAGCGCAGTATGTTGATGTTTTCCTGAGGAGCATCAGGGAGCAGGTACGGGCATGTTTGCTCGACAATTTTTCTATAGCCGAAGATGGGTCGCTGAGGCACGGTGCTAGATTGTGCATTTCGAGTGGAGAGCTTCAGAAGGAGGTTCTTCAAGAAGCGCATTGCTCTCAGTACTCTATGCATCCTGGATCCAACAAGATGTACAGAGACCTGAGAGAGCACGAATGGTGGTATAGCATGAAGCGAGAGGTAGTTCAATTTGTATCTCGCTGCTTGGTATGTCAGCAGGTGAAAGCAGAGAGACAGAGGCCAGGTGGATTTCTACAGCCACTACCTATTTCAGAGTGGAAGTGGGAGCACATCACCATAGACTTTGTGTCCGTACTTCCGCGATCTCCTGGAGGGAAAGACGCGGTATGGGTTATCGTTGATAGATTGACCAAATTGACCCACTTTTTATCTTTCAAAGTGGGTTTATCTACGAAGAAGATGGCAGAGTTGTACGTGCATCAGATAGTCAGATTGCATGGAGTTCTGTGAGCATAGTCTCAGATCGGGATAGTCGTTTCACTTCTCATTTTTGGAGGACCTTACATACTAGTTTAGGCACCCAGCTCAAATTCAGTACCGCTTATTATCCCCAGATAAACGGACAGTCAGAGAGGACCATCCATTCTCTTGAGGATATGCTTCACATGTGTGTGCTAGACTTCAGGGGTTCTTGGGAGGATCATCTCTACATGGTAGATTTTGCTTACAATAATAGCTTCCAGGCCAGTATAGAGATGTCACCATTTGAGGATCTATACGGACGGAGATGTCGCACTCCTTTATCATGAGACGATGTTGGCGAGAGGGTGTTTCTTAGCCCGGAGATGGTGGTAGATTCAACGAAGAAGGTTAGACTGATCAGAGATAGATTTCGGGTAGCTCAGGATAGACAACGGCTGTAACGCCCCAGTCCCAAAATACGTAGGACTAGGAACGTAGACATGCCAGCCGTATAATAAATATACGTAAGCTGTAAAATGCAGTAGATCCATAACTAATCTCATCCACACAAAAATAACTGAATAAAAGATATCATATAATGATAATGAATTGTCTTGATACAATATGTTGGACGGAGACAAATCCACTACCAACAAAATAAGGAAAATACATGAAAAATGAAATGAGTTTGGCGAGCGAAGCGAAGACGATCCAAATGCAATCATCCACGAAGAAATAGCGATGATCACAGCTAGAGCTAGAACACCTGTGAAAGATAATAGCACACACCTGGCGAAATAACCAGGTCCTCAGAGGGACGTAACAAGACACATAATATTATGCCATATAAACTGAATAAATACTGCTCAAATAAATAAGTCAATTAAATTATAACATGGTCCAATACACACCTATTGAACGAGCGTACCATCCTCCCAACCAAACAAGGACATGAGATGGTAAACTAATTCACGGTGACGTATCTTTCCATGCTATGAATCCAATATGGTATCCGGACCCCAACAAGGTTCAATACCTTCTCATCGAAGTAGTAAGTCACACCTACAACCAAACAAGGACAAGATGTGACGAACTAATCCGCGACAAGTTATTGTCCCAAGCCACGGTCAGATACAAGTACCCAAACCAAAAGTACTTGTACCTAACAGATAAGGTAGCCTACCGTTCTAAGTGAAATGTAGTTAAGAACAATCCTTCCTACGCATGGGCCCTGGCTAAATAGGATCAGCGTAGTCCCCCCTTGGGCACCAGAGGCCCCATCAGTAAGAGCATGACGTTCTGCAGAACGTCAGTGGCCGTCAGTAATCAGGGGTCATCAACCCCGTATCTCCAGCGGAGAGTTCGGGTCATAAAGGAAAGTGCATCGAAGCCCATACGCTAAGGAATTGTTCTTCCCGCCCAATGCCTACTATGTTGTATCCACAACAGAAAATATCTATAACCGCTAAGTCAAATTAGCATGCAACCTCTATTAGCGGTAATTCCTATCGCACAGCTTGTACGTACTGGTGGCTAGCGAATCACGTACTTCCGTGTTCTACATACGACACACAACTTCGTGGTATAACGTGTCAAGGCCATGAATGCAACGCACAAAGGTGGTCCCTTAAATCTAGGTTTAATGTGTAAGAAAAATAATAAATAGCAGGAAATATAAATGAACAGTAAGTTCTAACAGGTTAAGCCATGTATCACAGTTTATTTTGCATAAAAAAATAATACTAATGCATGAAATATGAGCTAAAATAAATAAAAAGTAAATGGCAAGGTGTCATGCCTGGTAGGACGCCTGGTGCGCTGCGATGATCAAGGTGGCATGAACTGCGACTTCGGTGCAACAACTATACAAGGGAACCTCTGTTGGCGGCACGGACAGTTCCATCGGGTCCAGGACGGTCAAATTAGTAGGGTCAATGTAAGGTAGTATAGGATTGATAAGGGAATGGAAAAGAGGGGGTTGGGTCACGGTTGAAAGGATAAGGAAAATTTTGACGAATAATAATTATATGATTTTAGAAAAATAATTTATAATAATTGAAATATAATATTTATTAGTCAAAATATGCTTTCAAATAAATATCTGAAAAAATCAAAAAGTCGATTTAAGGCAAAACTGTAAGTTTTGTCAAATAATATTTTAGGTAAAAATATTTTAAGCGAAACAAAATAATATTAGAAGAATTATTTAAGTTTAAGAACCATGTTTTTTTAAAATAAATGTTTATTAATAAGCTGTACTTTAAATGCCACAAAATAGCAAATATAATTAGGGCTTCTAACCCAATGTTGATAATATTTATTATACTTACAATAATAATAATTTGAATAGTAATAATGCTAATAATATTAATTCTTAAATCAATTATAAATACCAATAATATATATAATCTACTTAATATTCTGTGATTAAAAGATAATAATAATAATAATAATAATAATAATAATAATAATAATAATAATAATAATAAAAGAAGAAGAAGAAACACATAATGAACAATACTAATTAAGACACAAAAGTCAAAACAACAAAAATTAGAAAATAAATTAAATTTACCACCTATCAAAGAAGTCCAGCAGTAGCAGTGCTGCAGTCTTCTTTTAAGAAGAGAAAAAAATATTAAGGGAATAACATAAGGAGAGAGAGAGGAACTCGAGAATGATCGGGAAGAGAGGGAGTGGAAGGAAGGCGGAGGGTTGGTGGTCCGGCGACTTACGGAGGCGCGGAGTGAGGAACGGGGCTGCGGTCGACTGGTGGAGAGAGGGTGAGCGCGAGAAGGAGAGAGGAGCGGTCGGCGACGGGGGTCGATGAGCGGCATCAGGGAGAGAGGGAGACTGGGAAGGAGAGATCCGGCACAGGGAGGGTTTTTGGCAGCGGAGGGGAAAGGTTTTGGCGGACGGCGCGATGAGGGGAGGAGTTCGGGGGAGAGCGTCGGCTCGGCGGACGAGCTCGGAAGAGCACTACCGAGCGGCGGAGGAGGGGCCGTGTCGTATGGTGGCTTGACGCTGCCTTCTAGGAGACCCGGTGAATCTTGGCGTCAGATCGGGCCGGAGGCGGTTCGAGGCTAGGCGGGGGCTCCAGCCAGGTGGAGGCGAACGCCAGTGAAAGGTTAGGTTTCGATTAAAATTAGGGTTTTTGGGATGGACTGGCAGTGGCGGTGGTGATGTTGTTGGCTGAAAAGGCGGTGGTGACGATGGTGTTTTGTGGTGTTGTCAATTTAGGGGTTTGAGGAAGGTGCGGCCGATTATGGCAGGCGGGTCGGACATAGGGGTGACCATGGTGGCAGTATTGTATCGTGGAGGGGATGAAGACGACGACGATGGAGAAACTGTGGCGGTTGGCAAACGGAGGGGACAGGGTTAGGATTAGGGCTAGGGTTTGTGTCCTACATGACGGGTGTAGTCGAAGTCGTATCGGGGATGTGTCCGACGACGATGGTATTGATGTAATTGTAAACAATGGAATAAGATTATGGATGGTGGAACACGGACACGATGCACGCACGTTGGTTGGAGAATATTTATGGAATAATTATGGCTTGTGGAGAAATAATGGAGGAGTACCTGCCTATTTATAGGATGTGAAAATTCCCATTAAGATAAGGATTAGGATATTTAAACCCAATATCGATAATTCACAACTAAATTTAAAATCAATCAATTCCAAATCCTAATACAAATCCAATTTAAATTTAATTAAATTTTTAGTTTAAAATCAAATGGGATAAATCAAATTTCAAGTATTTAACTATTTAAATAAATCCATAAATTCAAATCAAGATTTAAATCGCCACCATAATTTTGAAATATATTTTCCAAAAATACTAATAATAATAATTTTGAAAATTACATTATTATTTAAAATAAACTAATAAATAATTACAAATATATATATGTATGCACAAATAATATTTTCATAATTATGCTTTTCTAGTTTACTATAAAAATATTATTTATTTTTATAACTGTCTAAAAAAGGCTTTTCATAAATAAAATCATAATTTAGGAATTTTGATGGCTAAAAATAATTATTATATATATTATCTTGAAACTATAAAAATAAAAAAAATATTTTTTTCTAAAAAAATGTGTACGCTCGCACATATTCGTACTTGTCGAGCAATTACGAAAATATAAAATTTCGTGCACGCCGTACAATACGACTACGCGACGTACAATACAAAATTTTAAATCCATACAAATTTTAATAAAAATATAGTAGAAATTTAGCGGTTTTACATCCTACCCAACTTAAAAGAATTTCGTACTCGAAATTAAGAATTTGTAGGGGTGAGAAGACACAAGGGGGTATTTGGCTAGGAACAATTCATGACGTAAACATGTATTAGGAAATCACGAATTCAATAATGGCGAGGATAATCATGGGTTAGTAAGGGTTAAGGTTTAAAACAAGATAACATGCAATAAGAATGTTATAGTAACAAGAAAAATAAATTTGAGAACTTAAAGACATAGTTCCTTAAGAATTGGCACGATTAAGAGAGCGATTAGGTTTATGCCTACATTAGGCGATCGATAGGAAGGCTAGAGAAAATTCTAGTATAACGCCTTCGTCCTTCTAAAATAGGTGAAGGCGAACGCAATAAGGAGTTCAAAAAAATATCATCGAATACGAGTACGTGATTCAAGGACGACCAAAAATTTTAAAGGAATTGTCAAGGCAGTCGCAGATGGACTCTATGGGACAAGTTTAGCTTTGTCCCCATCTACGTAGAACGATAGATAAAAGCGAACCAAAGTGCACTCGGTTGATCAAACCATCATGCACCGGTTCTGAGTAGACAATACGTTAGTGGACATGCCCAAATAACATATGTCTTGAAACAAGCTTGATAAAAGAATAGGCTTGCAAAAACTAGGCTACATTAGTATCATTAGTCAAGATGGAAAAAACATAGGCACGAGAGATTAAGATTGAACTAAAGAACAAATATGAATAGTCTAAGAGTCATAATAATCTTAATCTTGTTTATTCCTATACCATCATTCTACGGTTTTATTGACCAAGGCTTGGTTGACTCAAATGGGTTAAATTCCTCTAGTCTCTATGGTCTAGATAATACTATTTGTATACCCTTAATGGTCAATGGTGTGTCTGGTCGTAGGGTATTCTACCCAACTTAAAGAATTAAGCTAAGGGTGTTTGGGACATCTAACCAGTAGGGTCAATCTCTAGCAAGCACGAAGGGAAGGTAAGAATAATGATAGAAGGAATCAAGCAAGATGCAATCGACGAGTCGGTCGAATATGGAATCGAAGAAAAGGTCAAGTACGTGGATGAGATCCTAGACTTCTAATCCTATTCGCAGGCTTGCTTGGTACGGTAAAGTAACCAAACAATTTATCTTGACCTGCATGGGCCACCACAAAAACATGTAACGTCCCAGTCCCAAAATACGTAGGACTAAGAACGTAGACATGTCAGCCGTATAATAAATATACGTAAGTTGTAAAATGCAGTAGATCCATAACTAATCTCATCCACACAAAAATAAATGAATAAAAGATATCATATAATGATAATGAATTGTCTTGATACAATATGTTGGGCGAAGACAAATCCACTACCAACAAAATAAGGAAAATACATGGAAAATGAAATGAGTTTGGCGAGCGAAGCGAAGACGATCCAAATGCAATCATCCCCGAAGAAATAGCGATGATCACGGCTAGAGCTAGAACACCTGCGAAAGACAATAGCATACACCTGACGAAATAACCAGGTCCTCAGAGGGATGTAATAAGACACATAATATCATACCATATAAACTGAATAAATACTGCTCAAATAAATAAGTCAATTGAATTATAACATGGTCCAATACACACCTATTGAGCGAGCGTACCATCTCCCCAACCAAACAAGGACAGGAGATGGTAACTAATTCACGGTGACGTATCTTTCTGTAAAACCCCTAAATTTCTACTGAATTTTATTTTATTTTATTATGGTACTGATTTAAAATTTTGGTATTGTACGTCGCGTGGTCGTATTTTACGTCGCGCACGAAATTTTATTTTTCGAAATACTCGACGAGTGCGAATATGCGTCGAGGTACATATGTTAGAAAAATATTTTATTATAAATTTATTTTATATATGAAAGTACATGAAAAATAATATGTGATAAATATTTTTATTTTGTATAAAAGAGTTATTTTAAAATAAGTAGTGGATTGAAAAATATCGGTTTGTATAAAATATAATCTACGTATTTGCGAATTTCGCAATTGTTTATTAATCTATTTTGGCATTTACAAAAGCTATTTTGTAAATTAATATTTAAGTAATTACCTTGATTTTCGAAATTAATTAATATTATATTTTAATATTATGAAAAAGAGTTTTAAAATTTTTGTTTTGTTAATATTTGAATTAGTTCGATAATTTAAACTTGGAAAAGATTTTGTTTTAAAATTAAATATAGTAATCTAGATTGATTTGAATTAGATTGCTAATATTTTAATTCGATTTAAATTAAAAGATGGAATTATCCATCGGGATTTAAACAAATCCTAATCCTATTCCAACTGGGAATTCCCACATCCTATAAATAGGCAGGTACTCCTCCAGCAAATTCTACCACCCAAAATCAGTGTATCGTGTCTGTGCCTCATCTCCTCCACGATATTTTTTTTCCATACAAATACAATATTTGTCCCGTATCCGACAACCCCGGATACCCCGTCCGTGTCTCGCAGGACACGACGGTTCTGTAATCACCACCGCCACCTTGCGCCGGCCTCCACCGGCATCCATATCCCCACTTTCCTGTCACCAGCACCGCCACCATCATCTTCGTCATCAACCCCCATCCTCCATCGACCCAATTCGTCGGATTCCGGCCACGACCCACACCCATCCACAACCACCGCTGCCACCACCGTCGTCACCACCCCGAAATACTCCCAAACCCAACCGACCAATCATCGCAACCACCACCATCAACACCACAGCGAAATAGAAGGAGGAGAACAGAACCCTAACCTGAGCCGATCCGCCGTGTCCAGCGTGCCTCCACTGACAGGGCGCCGTCGCCGAGGCTAAGATCCGCGCCGTCGTACCCGCGCGCACGGGACTCCGCCGAAGCGCCGGAAGACCACAGCACTTTGTGCCATCCGCCCCACTCCAGGCGCCCACCACCACAGAACGGGAGCCACCCGCCATGACCACGCCGGTGAGCCACCGAGAGCCGCCGACAACGTCCGCGTGGCCAGCTCTCCGACGACGCTGCGGCTCTCCAAGTGTCGCACCCCGCGCGTCGCCCTCTGGTCCACGCCGACCGTCCAGAGAATGCAGCCGTCGCCGAGTGCACGACCATCTGCCGCCTCCGGCTTCCCCCAACCGCGTACTCCGCCTCCCGCTCCGCCTAAGCACCGACGTCTGCGCGCCGACCGCCGGCCGCTTCGCCCCAACTGGAACCCCCGCCGCCCGATGCTACCGCCGCCTCCTCTGCTCCATCAGACCGCGCCACTCCGGCCATCGCCGCTGATGTTCGCCCTCGCTCGAGCGCCGGAACCCCCGCGCTCCGCCACGAACGGCCGCCGACCACCCTTGGTAAACCCTCAAATTTCCTCTGCTCCCCCTTTCTGTTCTTCTCTCTCTCCCTCTCGTGATTTGTGATGGGGATGATGAGCTGTTAAAGGAATGGATTGTTATTATATTTATTATTATTATTATTTGTATTATTATTATTATTTGTATTATTATTATTATTATTAAGATTTTCTTTTCTGTTATTAGTATTATTATTTATTATAATTATGATTATTATTATTATATTGGTTATTGATTATTATTAGGTTATATTCTTTACTATTATTATTTTATTATTATTATTATTAATTAATAAAAGGAAAAAAAGAGGGGACTGTATAGTTTCATTAGGGCTCACTATATTTTATAATAATTATTATTATTAGCATCATTATCCCTTTAAATTATTTTTACAAAATATTTAATGTAGTTTATTCTTCTAATATAAAATTTTTGACTAATAAATCATAATTTCCAAATTACTATACAATAAATATTTTCAAGAAATTCCCTAAACATATTTTTAGCAAACATGATTTTAAGTATTATACGTACTTTAGAAATAGCATATGTATTTCCTCACACCAATTTCCCTAAATTATCGTGACTGACCATCGTTCGTATTTCCTCGCAACTTTGGACCTCTGCGCATTGATCATAGCCATTGGACAAACTGGACTTGTCAGATCATTGCACCATACCAGGCGACACACCAGGCAAGATACCTTGCCATAAATTTACTGTTTATAAATTAGTTGCATTTTTATTATATCACTGTTCATTTATTTCTAGTTCTTGATTACTGCCTGCTCAGTGATATTTATTGTACCTTGTTATTTATCCTTTGGTTGCATGTAGACCTAGAGTTAAGGGACCACCTCTAGTTTAGTGCATTCCATAAACTTTGACACTGTTGTGCCACGTGATGTGTGAGATATGAGTAGCATATAGCCTACGGACTTGCGTGTTGGCTGATCACTGATGCGTGCAGGACGTGCGTTAGGTCTAACTGTCAATAGTTGCGTGTTAGAAGACTTGACGGTTAGTAGTGTTACATGGTCGTGGATGCGACATGATAGGTACATTGGGTGGAGAGAACATTTTTTTGTCGTATGGGCTTCTATTGTACTTCTCCTATAACCCGGTAGCTCCGCTGGAGATACGGGTATGAGCCTCTCAGGTTGGCCACTGTCGTTTTTCAACGTCATGCTCTTGGTCACTGGTGCCCAAGTGGGGACTACACTAGATCCCATTACAGCCAGGGCTCATGCGATGAAAGGTTTGTTCTTAAATGCATGTTCACTTAGTTGGTTAGTTTACCCTATTTATGTCTTGTCGCTTTCTTTGATCGCGGCATATTTTATATTCAGTATTATATGGCATGTTGATGTATCTTGTTACGTCCCTCTGAGGACCTGGTTATCTCGCCAGGTGTGTGTTCTTATGATTGCTGCAGGTGCTCTAGCTAAGGCCATGACTTGCGCTCTATTTTACCGAGGTGTTGCTCTTGGATCGTCATCTCCTTGCTCTACCAAATTCCTTTCCTTGTGTATTTCTTTCTTATAAAAATTAGTTGGTAGTGGACTTTATCTCCGCCCAACGATTGTAAAACATGACAAATTCAAAGTTGATTTTATACCATTATTTATCTTGTAGATGAGATTTAGTACCTTGGTTACTGCATTTTACAGCTTATGTATATATACGAGGGTTCATATACTTCGTATGTATACAGCTGGCATGATTGCGTTCTAGTCCTACGTATTTTGGGACTGGGGCGTTACACTTTCCATGCTATGAATCCAATATGGTATCCGGACCCCAACAAGGTTCAATACCTTCTCATCGAAGTAGTAAGTCACATCTACAACCAAACAAGGACAAGATGTGATGAATTAATCCGCGATAAGTTATTGTCCCAAGCCACGGTCAGATACAAGTACCCAAACCAAAAGTACTCGTATCTAACGGATAAGGTAGCCTACCGTTCTAAGTGAAATATAGTTAAGAACAATCCTTCCTACGGATGGGCCCCGGCTAAATAGGATCGACGAAGTTCCCCCTTGGGCACCAGAGGCCCCATTAGTAAGAGCATGACGTTCCGCAGAACGTCAGTAGCCGTCAATAATTATGGGTCATCAACCCCTTATCTCTAGCGGAGAGTCCGGGTCACAAAGGAAAGTACATCGAAGCCCATACGCTAAGGAATTGTCCTCCCTGCCCAATGCCTACTATGTTGTATCCACAACAGAAAACCTCTATAACCGCTAAGTCAAACTAGCATACAACCTCTATTAGCGGTTATTCCTATCGCACAACTTGTACGTACTGGTGGCCATCCAATCACGCACTTCCGTATTCTATATGCGACACACAACTTCGTGGTATAACGTGTCAAGGCCATGAATGCAACGCACAAAGGTGGTCCCTTAAATCTAGGTTTAATGTGTAAGAAAAATAATACATAGCAGGAAATATAAATGAACAGTAAGTTCTAACAGGTTAAGCCATGTATCACAGTTTATTTTGCATAAAGAAAATAATACTAATACATGAAATATGAGCTAAAATAAATAAACAGCAAATGGCAAGGTGTCTTGCCTGGTAGGACGCCTGGTGTGCTACGATGATCAAGGTAGCATGAACTGCGACTTCGGTACAACAACTATGAAAGGAAACCTCTGTTGGCTGCACGGACAGTTCCTTCGGGTCCAGGACGGTCAAATTAGTTAGGGTCGATGTAAGGTAGTATAGGATTGATAAGGGAATGGAAAAGAGGGGGTTGAGTCACGGTTGAAAGGATAAGGAAAATTTTGACGAATAATAATTATATGATTTTAGAAAAATAATTTATAATACTTGAAATATAATATTTATTAGTCAAAATATGCTTTCAAATAAATATCCGAAAAGATCAAAAAGTCGATTTAAGGCAAAACTGTAAGTTTTGTCAAATAATATTTTAGACAAAAATATTTTAAGCGAAACAAAATAATATTAGAAGAAATTATTTAAGTTTAAGAACCATGTTTTGTAAAAATAAATTTTTATTAATAAGCTGTACTTTAAATGCCACAAAATAGCAAATATAATTAGGGCTTCTAACCCAATGTTGAAAATATTTATTATACTTACAATAATAATAATTTGAATAGTAATAATGCTAATAATATTAATTCTTAAATCAATTATAAATACCAATAATATATATAATCTACTTAATATTCTGTGATTAAAAGATAATAATAATAATAATAATAATAATAATAATAATAATAATAATAATAATAATAATAATAATAGTAATAATAATAATAATAATAATAATAGTAATAGTAATAATAATAATAATAATAGAAGAAGAAGAAGAAACACATAATGAACAATACTAATTAAGACACAAAAGTCAAAACAACAAAAATTAGAAAATAAATTAAATTTACCACCTATCAAAGAAGTCCAGCAGTAGCAGTGCTGCTGTATTCTTTTAAGAAGAGAAAAAAATATCAAGGGAACAACATAAGGGGAGAGAGAGAGGAACTCGAGAATGATCGGTGAGAGAGGGAGCGGAAGGAAGACGGAGGGTCGGTTGTCCGGCGGCTCACGGAGGCGCGGAGTGTAGAACGGGGCTGCGGTCGACTGGTGGAGAGAGGGTGAGCGCGAGAAGGAGAGAGGAGCGGTCGGCGACGGGGGTCGGTGAGCGGCGATCGGGGAGAGTGAGAGACTGGGAAGGAGAGATCCGGCACGGGGAGGGTTTTCGGCAGCGGAGGGGAAAGGGTTTGGCGGACGGCGCGGCGAGGGGAGGAGTTCGGGGGAGAGCGCCGGAGAGGGTCGGCTCGGCGGACGAGCTCGGGAGAGCACCACCGAGCTGCGGAGGAGGGGCCGTGTCATACGGTGGCTTGACGCTGCCTTCTAGGAGACCCGACGAATCCTGGCGTCAGATCGGACCGGAGGCGGTTCGAGGCTAGGCGCGGGCTCCAGCCAGGTGGAGGCGATCGCCGGTGAAAGGTTAGGTTTCGATTAAAATTAGGGTTTTTGGGATGGACTGGCAGTGGCGGTGGTGATGTTGTTGGCGGAAAGGGTGGTGGTGACGATGGTGTTTCGTGGTGTTGTCAATTTAGGGGTTTGAGGAAGGTGCGGCCGGTTATGGCAGGCGGGTCGGACATAGGGGTGACCATGGTGGCAGTATTGTGTCGTGGAGGGGATGAAGACGACGACGATAGGGAAACTGTGGCGGTTGGCAAACGGAGGGGACAGGGTTAGGGTTAGGGCTAGGGTTTGTCTCCTATATGACGGGTGGAGTCAAAGTCGTGTCGGGGATGTGTCCGACGACGATGGTATTGATGTAATTATAAACAATGGAATAAGAGCATTTAGACTTGTGTTAGTGACCCGGGTAGTTTAGACTCTAGTCAGGACCCAAAATTTAGCTAGACATGGCCCACAAATTCCACTAATTAGTCTAGTGCATTTAGACTAATCCCATATGACTAGATTGGTTCATTTGGAAATTAGAACTTGACCTTTTTAACCCTAATTTCTTGCATGATTTAAATAGACCCAAGTGAACCAAGGAGGGCATTTGTGAACTTGCACATTGTCCCAAGGGTGGACAAATGTGGCCGGCCACATGGGAGAGCCCCTTGTCACGCCCCAGAACCAGAATACTGGAGAGCGGGGGCAGACACAGCCAGCTACGTATATTGAAATGGAAACCACCTCGATATACGGTCACGGCTGTCTAGAAATATGAGGGTTTACTACAAGCCAACAGTCTCTTATGGTCATGAACAAGCCTAATGTCTCAATCACAAGCAAGTAAGTAAGGTCGCAAGATGTATGATCATTAAATATACAATAATAAGGCGTCCCAAATATTACATATTCAGCTGATCATGAAGCTAGTCGTACAAAATGCGGGGACTAGCAAGAGTTAAGTCATACTTGATCAACCCTAGGATTTGTTAATCATGTTACAGCCCGTAGGCAGACAGTAAGTAAAAGTGCATCGAGCTAACAGGTGCTTGTCGGCTAAACGCTCAAAAGAATAACTTTACAATAGAGTGAGCGAAACAAAATAGAAAACCCACTCGTAGCCCGGGTTCCTTCTAGTCGCTACCATCGGGCTGGAAGCTTGGTAGATCCTCGGAAGCTGCTCCGAAATCTGGCCACACAAAACCAGCTGGGTCAACCCCAGAAAGAGCAAGTGCCACAAGGGGGCCACGAAATAAGAACAAAAGCCAGCAATTAGCACAAGAAAATCTAATATTAAAACTAGAATTTACAAAAAAAATGCCAGGGTGATATACGACGAGATAACCATGGGACTATTCCGATAACCAGGTTACAACCCGTAAACCAAACAAGGACCGGGGTTGTAACCCTTCATCTGAACAGACCTTGGTTTTCCACCATTCATCGACAAGATAATAATGTAAGAAATTAAGACAGGAAGCAATCTTGTACTGAATCAAGACATGGCTAGACTGGTTATACCTCATACAATCAATCACGACCAAGCAGATACTACGGCTTACTACTTTTACTAACTAGGGTTATCACAGGCCTAATTACTAACAAGATGCAGTGAGATTGTTCTACAGCTACAAGCCCTGCAGACCATCCAGGTTACCCAGGTCGAAAATTAGGGGTTGAATTCAGGTGGGTACATTGTCCGGGAGACAAATGTACCCTTAGGTGACTTAGAGGGTGCAACACGCGATGGTGTGCTGGAAATGTGCCCTACTCGACGGCAGGCTACAGATCCCAAGAGCGCCCAGGTAACGGGATTGCCTGTAGCTGTGTCATCTCTTCATAACTACTGTGTTATTCTAGTTATTAACCTTAATCTATTTTAGTAGGTACTCCTGACCGTGGTACTCAGGAGTCCCATCCTAGACATGATACAAGACAAGACAAGTGGATTTAACAAGCAAGCAAGAAAGAACTACCCACGGTTTCAAGGCCAGTCAAGTTAAGTTAGCCGTCGCAACAGCGTTAAGTTATCAAGATAAATCATGTCAGGGTACTTGTCAGGAGTGCGCCACGACGGGCCACTATTATGTCAGGTTGGTCATGTCAGGAGTGCACCACTACGGGTCACTGTCGTGTTATGATAGTTCCTTGTCATACCATGCCATGTACAATAGTCATTCCAAACATATTTAGTAAAATCAAGTTCATGACAAAATGGGCATAAAATATCTAATAAAATATCAATATACAGGGCTATAGAAAAGCCAAGCTTAAAGAAATAAGACCAAAACTCCAAGGGTCAATGGGTTAAGCAAGGGGTCAGGGGAGCAGCGTACGCAAAAGTCACGCACGCTGAGGGAGCTGCGTACGTGAAAAGTTACGCACGCTACAGAGAGTAGCGTAGATGAAAAGTCACGCACGCTTCAGAGAGCAGCGTAGGTGAAAAGTCACGCACGCTGAGAGAGCAGCGTAGGTGAAAAGTCACGCACGCTACAGAGAGCAGCGTAGGTGAAAAGTCACGCATGCTGAGAGAGCAGCGTAGGTGAAAAGTCACGCACGCTACAGAGAGCAGCGTAGGTGAAAAGTCACACACGCTACAGAGAGCAGCGTAGGTGAAAAGTCACGCACGCTACAGAGAGCAGCGTAGGTGAAAAGTCACGCACGCTCAAGGAGACACGCTTCCAACAGGAAGCGTACCCAAGTCTGCGTATGCACGCTAAAGAGCGCGCGCAGCTCAGTGTGCGTAAGCTAAACAGCTCTGCACACTGCTCACTGTCTTCTCCAAACAGCAAGAACACCATGGTTGAACTCAAGGCTGCACAGCATCATAACTTGGCCATCCGAACTCCAAATCCGGATTTCCAAAGTTCGAGTTTGGGTGGAATTGAATGCTCTTCCACATGGAAACATCAAAACCCATAAAAATCCAACTAAAATAGATCAAAACATACAAAAATCCAAAAATAGAAAGACTTAGATCTAGAACAATGGAGACTCCAAATCACAAAATGCCAAGAACTAATGTTGATCACCATGTCCTAATCTAGCAAATGGACCAATAAAAGAGGGTTCTCATGTAGTGGCAAGATGCACTTGCCTAGGGTTGGAAGAGTTGTGTAGAGGAAGGAGAGGAAGAAAAAGAAGGAAATAAATGGTGGTGGTAATGAAGAGAGAGAGTGGTAGGTGGGGAATATAAAGAGTGTGGGTTGTGGTGTGTTGAGGGTGGAGTATAGGCTAAGGTGTTCCAATACCAAATAAACCAAACCAAACCAATCCAATCCAATTAAAACCGAATCATGACAAAACCCAAAATACGAGAACTTACCGAAATTCCACAAGTTGAGAAAAATAAAAATATATGCCAAAATCCAGATACGAGTATAAATACAAAATACGGGAAAATACGGAAAATGAGGGTGACAACTCTACCCACCTTAAAAGAATTCCGTCCTCAGAATTTAATCAAGGAGCTAGAGATTGTCACGACAAGCTACACTAAGCACAGGCAATTTACGCTAAGCAGTTCAATCATGCAATCATACAATGCAAGCAAGGAAGGGAAAACGTAAGGCACAAGAAAGACATTATACCTCACGAGTCAAACAGGTAGGGATATCGCGATCGGATGTCGTCCTTACGCTCCCACGTTGACTCACCTAGAGAGTGATGACCCCAAGCAACACGGACTAATTTAATAGTCTTGTTCTTGAGTATCTTCTCCCTCCGGTCCAATATAGACACGGGCCTCTCCTCATACGAAAGGTTGGTACCAACAACCAATTCCAATGGTTTAGGATGTGGCTCGTGTCCGGAATATACCATCGTAATTGGGACACATGGAATACATCATGTACCTCACTTAGCGACGACGGAAGAGCGAGACGATAGGATACATCTCCTATTCACTCTAGAATATCGAACGGCCCTATATACCTAGGACTAAGCATTCCCCGCACGCCAAAGCGAATGACGCCGCGGTTAGGCGAGATCCTAAGGAATACATGGTCGCCGACAGCAAATTCTAAGGGACGCCGATGAGCATCGGCCCAATAGCGCTGGCGGTCCTGGGCAACTCGAAGGTGATCTCTGACCTTCCTGACCACTTCAATCGTCTGGGAAATCAATTCGGGTCCGAGCATCTGCCTCTTTTCGACATCGTCCCATGCTAGCGGGGATCTGCACTTCCTGCCATAAAGAGCCTCGAAGGATACCATCTGGATACTGGCCTAATAACTGTTGTTGTACGAGAATTCCACCAGGTACAGATGATTCTCCCATGAACCACCGAAGTCAAGGGTACAGGATCTCAACATATCTTCAAGGGTCTGGATTGTGTGCTCTGATTGACCATCCGTCTGCGGGTGATAAGCTGAGCTGAATTGAAGATGAGTCCCCAAACTCTTCTGCAAGCTGCGCCAAAAGTGTGATGTGAATCTTGAATCCCTGTCCGAGGTGAAATTGACTGGCACACCGTGAAGCCTGACGATCTGCCTGAGATACATCTCTGCTAACTGTACCGTCGACTGTCCAACTCTGAATAGGAGAAAGTGTGCCACCTTGGTAAGCCTGTCCACAATTACACAAATAGCATCTCTGTCGGCCGGAGATCTGGGCAATCCGGTCACAAAATCCATTGTTATATGCTCCCATTTCCATTCTGGGATCGGTAAGGGTTAAAGAAGTCCAGCGGGCCTCTGATGTTCAGCTTTAACCTGTTGGCAAACCAAACACCGAGAGACAAACCGGGCTATCTCCCTCTTCATGCCATTCCACCAGAAATGCTGACGAATATCACGGTACATCTTCGTACCACCCGGATGAATATAATATTATGAACTGTGGGCTTCTGCCATAACTTCCTGTCTGATATCTCCACTGGGTACACAAAGACGAGTACCGTGCCGAAGTGTACCCTTTTCATGGATACATAACTCTGGCCTTCTTCCTGCTTCACACTCTGCTCTGAGTCGCTGGATCTTGGAATCTGTTGACTGTGCCACCCGGATTCTCTCAACTATACTGGACTGAACCTGTAGGCTGGCCATCAATGCCACGCTGGTTGGAAGAACCATTTCAATTCCCATCTTCTGAAGATCTGCCAATAATTCTGGTTGCGTCGTCAGGAAATAAACTCCGGCTCTCCGGCTCAACGCATCTGCTACAACGTTGGCCTTCCTGGGATGATACTGCAAATCCACATCATAGTCCACTAGTAGCTCGAGCCATCTTCTCTGCCGCATATTAAGGTCCTTCTGGGTGAAAACATACTTCAGGCTCTTATGATCAGTAAAGATCTCCACTCTATCTCCGTACAAGTAGTGTCTCCACAACTTCAAAGCAAACACTACCGCCGCCAATTCCAAGTCATGGGTCGGGTAATTTTTCTCATGATCACGTAGTTGACGTGACACATAAGATATTACCTTCCCATGCGGCATCAAGACACACCCCAATCCTCTGCCTGAAGCGTCGCAATAAACTGTGAATCCTCCGGTCCCATCCGAAAGGGTAAGAATGGGAGCCGTTATCAAACCTCGCTTCAACTTCTCAAATGATTCCTGACACTCTGCTGTCCAAACAAACGGCACATCCTTGCGGGTCAACTGGGTCATCGGCGCTGAAATCCTTACGAAATCTGAAACGAACCACCGGTAGTAGCCGGCCAATCCAAGGAAGCTGCGAACCTCTGCCACTGAGCTGGGTACCGGCCATGACTCGATAGCCATAATCTTCTGGGGATCCACTTCCACTCCTCCTCGGGTAATGATGTGATCCAAGTATGATATGCGATCGAGCCAGAACTCGTATTTACTGAACTTGGCGTACAATTGATGCTACCTAAGCGTCTGGAGGACGACTCTGAGATGCTGCTCATGCTCTGCTTCACTCTTGCTGTAGACCAGGATGTCATCTAGGAAAACGATCACAAATTGATCCAAGTAAGGCATGAAAATGCGATTCATGAGGTCCATGAATACGGCCGGCGCATTGGTCGCTCCAAAGGGCATAACAAGGAACTCCCAATGTCCATACCTCGATCTGTATGCTGTCTTCAGGATGTCCTGCTCTCTGACTCTGATCTGGTGGTATCCCGACCGCAAGTCGATCTTCGAGAATACTGAAGCCCCTCTGAGCTGATCAAACAAGTCATCTATCCTCGGAAGAGGGTATCTGTTCTTGATTGTCACTGAGTTTAAGGTACGATAATCAACACATAGCCTGGACGTACCATCCTTCTTTTTCACAAGAAGCATCGGGGCTCTCCAAGACGATCCACTTGCACGGATGAATCCCTTGGTCCTCAGTTCTTCAATCATCTTGTATAAAATTTCCAACTCTGAAGGCGCCATCCTGTAGACTCGCTCTGATACTAGTGCTGTCCCGGGAATCAAGTCTATAGTGAACTCAATCTCCCGCTCCGGCGGCATCCCTGGAAGCTCCTCTGGAAAGACATCTGGAAACTCTTCAACTATCCGGGGTAACTGTACTGCTGCTACTGCCATCCGCAATACTGGGGAAGATGGCTCCACTGTGCCTCTGAAAAACGAAAACTCTGGCTCACCGGGAATACTAAAGACAACTCTGCCAATGTGGCAGTCTATCCTAGCATACTGGTTCCTCAACCAATCCATGCCTAGGACTACATCATAGTCTGCCATAGGAAACTCTATGAATCTAGCGGGGAACTCCCTACCGCTCACTACGATCCGACACGAGGAAAACACTCGATCTACTCCCACAAGGCCATTACCAGTAAGTATATTAAGCCTCACTGATAATGACTCGGGCTACAATCCTATCCGTGTCGTGAATCGTGCATACATAAATGAATGCGATGCACCAAAATCAAATAATACAGACGCTGGAGTGGAGTTGACGAGAATAGTACCTTCCACAACCTCACCTGGTGCAACTTCTTCTTCCATAGCCATCATCATGGCCTGACCTTGTCCTCTGGCTGCTGGTCCCCTCTGCTGGAAACCTCTCTGCCTATTCTGGGTCTGAGCTTGGGCTTGTGCATATTGCTGGGGGTGCTGTTGCTGGAATGCCTGAGACTGAGGCGGCAAGGGCCTCGAAGACTGATACTGCTGCTGCTGAACTGGTGCTGGGGCCGGTCCTTTCACCGAAGAGCTAGAAGGGTTGGATGCAGATGAACTACCCCTATTCGGGCAAGCCCCTATCCTATGATCTGCTGCTCCATAAGCCAGGCACAATCCCTGTACCCTACGACAATCTGCCACCACATGCCCTGGCTTCCCGCAATGAGAACATCCCATCGCGAAAGTCTACTTTTGCTGCTGTGGGTACGTCGGGGTCGAATGCTGAACCGACGTTACTGAGGCCGCCCGCCTCGGAGTTCCAAAGGTCAATCCCCTAGCTGCCGGGGCTGGAGCTGATGATTGGTGCATCTGACTGTGGGACCGCTTCCTACCTCCGGTCCTATCCACGATCCTCTGGGAGGTGTACTCATGCCTCCTAGCAGCTCTCAAGACTGCATCGAACGTCTGGTGCTCGAACTGCTCAACCGCCAACAAGATCTCCAAATGCAACCCCTGCTGGAATCGCTGGGCCCTATCAAACTCGATCGCCACTAAGGTGGAGGCAAACCTTCTGAGCCTAGAAAACTCCGATGTATAACTGTCGACTGTTCTGCCTCCTTGCTTCAAGTTAGTAAATCTGGTCTGCAGATCGTACCGAGCCACAACATCGAAATACTTCGTCTGGAATCTCTCTCTCTAAACACTGCCCAAGCAATGGGTGCCACTAATCCCATGGCTTGCGCCGCCCACCAACTGCGAGCCAAGTCCAACAACTGCAGGCGTACCACCACCACCTTTTCATTCTCGGGTGTCCTAGCTGCTTCCAGAATCACCTCGGTATCCTGAAGCCATGCATCCGCGGCAATCGCATTTTCGCTGCCGTCGAAGAAAGGAGGGTTCAATTGCTTGAAGCTGTTGGCCGCCTGGTTCCCTGGATGTCTGCCTCGGGTCAAAGCATCTTGAACTGTCTGGTGCAGGGCGTCGCTTCGACGATCCTGGGAAGCTATCAATGTTCTGATGAGGCCTACTAAGGTACCATCATCTGGCTCTGCGGGATGGACGGGCCGAACTGGTGACTCTCCTCCAGTAGGTATCACTCTTGAGGCGACTCTGGAATGCTGGACTTGATCTCCAGGCTGCTGCTGGTCCACGGGAGGTGCTCCTCCTTGCTGATCGGCAGGGTCAGGTACAGTGTCGCTGAAGAAGACGACACAGGGAAACAATAAGGAAGGACCAGGACAGATCAACGATACAAGCATGTAATCAGGGCAAGAATTTCAGGGATGTGAAAATACGGGCGGAGATCAAAGGCGAATACTGATTGAGACATCTATTCGGTGAACCCTCACATTTCTTGATTGACAAGGCCTGCATGGGCCACCACTTACACCGTGTCACGCCCCAGAACCAGAATACTGGAGAGCGGGGGCAGACACAGCCAGCTACGTATATTGAAATGAAACCATCTCGATATACGGTCACGACTGTCTAGAAATATGAGGGTTTACTACAAGCCAACAGTCTCTTATGGTCATGAACAAGCCTAATGTCTCAATCACAAGCAAGTAAGTAAGGTCGCAAGATGTATGATCATTAAATATATAATAATAAGGCATCCCAAATATTATATATTCAGCTGATCATGAAGCTAGTCGTACAAAATACGAGGACTAGCAAGAGTTAAGTCATACATGATCAACCCTAGGATTTGTTAATCATGTTACAGCCCGTAGGAAGACAGTAAGTAAAAGTGCATCGAGCTAACAGGTGCTTGTCGGCTAAACGCCTCAAAAGAATAACTTTATAATAGAGTGAGCGAAACAAAATAGAAAACCTACTCGTAGCCCGGGTTCCTTCTAGTCGCCGCCATCGGGCTGGAAGCTTGGTAGATCCTCGGGAGCTACTCCGAAATCTGGCCACACAAAACCAGCTGGGTCAACCCCAGAAAGAGCAAGTGCCACAAGGGGGCCACGAAATAAGAACAAAAGCCAGCAATTAGCACAAGAAAATCTAATATTAAAACTGGAATTTACAAAAAAAACATGCCAGGGTGAAATACGACGTGATAACCATGGGACTATTTCGATAACCAGGTTACAACCCGTAAACCAAATAAGGACCGGGGTTGTAACCCTTCATCCGAACAGAACTTGGTTTTCCACCATTTATTGACAAGATAATAATGTAAGACATCAAGACAGGAAGCAATCTTGTACTGAATCAAGACATGGCTAGACTGGTTATACCTCATACAATCAATCACGGCCAAACAGATACTACGGCTTACTACTTTAACTAACTAGGGTTATCACAGGCCTAATTACTAACAAGATGTAGTGAGACTGTTCCACAGCCACAAGCCCTGCAGACCATCCAGGTTACCCAGGTCAAAAATTAGGGGTTGAATTCAGGTGGGTACATTGTTCGGGAGACAAATGTACCCTTAGGTGACTTAGAGGGTATAACACGCGACGGTGTGCTGGAAATGTGCCCTACTCGATGGCATGCTACAGATCCCAAGAGCGCCCAGGTAACGGGATTGCCTGTAGCTGTGTCATCTCTTCATGACTACTGTGTTATTCTAATTATTAACCTTAATCCATTTTAGTAGGTACTCCTGACCGTGGTACTCAGGAGTCCCATCCTAGACATGATGTAAGACAAGACAAGTAGATTTAACAAGCAAGCAAGAAAGAACTACCCACGGTTTCAAGGCCAGTCAAGTTAAGTTAGCCGTCGCAACAGCGTTAAGTTATCAAGATAAATCATGTCAGGGTACTTGTCAGGAGTGCGCCACGACGGGCCACTATCATGTCAGGTTGGTCATGTCAGGAGTGCACCACTACGGGTCACTGTCGTGTTATGCTAGTTCCTTGTCATACCATGCCATGTACAATAGTCATTCCAAACATATTTAGTAAAATCAAGTTCATGACAAAATGGGCGTAAAATATCTAATAAAATATCAATATACAGGGCTATAGAAAAGCCAAGCTTAAAGAAATAAGACCAAAACTCCAAGGGTCAATGGGTTAAGCAAGGGGTCAGGGAAGCAGCGTACGCAAAAGTCACGCACGCTGAGGGAGCTGCGTACGTGAAAAGTTACGCACGCTACAGAGAGCAGCGTAGATGAAAAGTCACGCACGCTTCAGAGAGCAGCGTAGGTGAAAAGTCACGCACGATGAGAGAGCAGCGTAGGTGAAAAGTCACGCACGCTACAGAGAGCAGCATAGGTGAAAAGTCACGCACGCTGAGAGAGCAGCGTAGGTGAAAAGTCACGCACGCTACAGAGAGAAGCGTAGGTGAAAAGTCATGCATGCTACAGAAAGCAGCATAGGTGAAAAGTCACGCACGCTACAGAGAGCAGCGTAGGTGAAAAGTCACGCACGCTACAGAGAGTAGCGTAGGTAAAAAGTCACGCACGGTCAAGGAGACACGCTTCCAACAGGAAGCGTACCCAAGTCTGCGTACGTACGCTAAAGAGCACGTGCAGCTCAGTGTGCGTAAGCTAAACAGCTCTGCACACTGCTCACTGTCTTCTCCAAACAGCAAGAACACCATGGTTGAACTCAAGGCTATACAGCATCATAACTTGGCCATCCGAACTCCAAATCCGGATTTCCAAAGTTCCAGTTTGGGTGGAATTGAATGCTCTTCCACATGGAAATATCAAAACCCATAAAAATCCAACTAAAATAGATCAAAACATGCAAAAATCCAAAAATAGGAAGACTTAGATCTAGAACAATGGAGACTCCAAATCATAAAATGCCAAGAACTAATGTTGATCATCATGTCCTAATCTAGCAAATGGACCAATAAAAGAGGGTTCTCATGTAGTGGCAAGATGCACTTGCCTAGGGTTGGAAGAGTTGTGTAGAGGAAGGAGAAGAAGAAGAAGGAAATAAATGGTGGTGGTAATGAAGAGAGAGAGTGGTAGGTGGGGAATATAAAGAGTGTGGGTTGTGGTGTATTGAGGGTGGAGTATAGGCTAAGGTGTTCCAATACCAAATAAACCAAACCAATCCAATCCAATTAAAATCGAATCATGACAAAATCCAAAATACGAGAACTTACCGAAATTCTACAAGTTGAGAAAAATAAAAATACATGCCAAAATCCAGATACGAGTATAAATACGAAATACGGAAAAATATGGAAAATGAGGGTGACACCCCTCCACTTCACTATATTTTCCATCTTGCTCTCTTTTTCCCCTCTTTATGTTCTCTCCCAAATCAAGAACAAAATCCTAGATTTCAAGCCCTAAAGTAAGTCAAATCTCTTCCATTTATCTAGATCTCTCTCTAATCTTGGTGCTAACCCTTGTTTATCTCTTATTTATGATTTTGATCTAGGTAGACCTAGCTTGGTGGTGGTGGAAGCATAGATCTTGTGCTTTGACCTAAAAAGAAGTGATTTTGGAGTTTTTTTTCTTAGAATTCCAAGAGGTAAACCCTCAATCTAACCTTTGTAATCACTTCTAATTCGTGTCGTTTGCATATTAGAGGATGTTCGAGGTGTAGGATAACCCATTAGAAGATGTTTGGAATCCATTGGACTTAATTTAGAACTTTTGGCCTAGGTTTAGTGCCAATTTTAGAGAAAATCCTAAATTAACATGTTTGGATGTTGCCCCTAGCCTAATTAGACATAATTAGGTTAGTTTGGATGAGATGAGGTAGGTACGTGTCCATATTTGGATACGTGGGGTCGTTTCGCGAGAAATCATAAAAATAGACTTTTTGTACCGACACTAGAATCTGCAAGTTAGCACTTATAATAGGCTCTAATCATTATTTAGGACTCGTGGGTAGAATTTGGGTCGAATTCGGATAGGTATGGTTCCGTATCGTGCGGTATCGTGAATCGGACACCCCGGAGTCGCCACAAAGGCCATTTTGCCATTCGGGCCACGTTTCTTGTCTTCACATGCACGAGTTAGATTGCTTGTGTGGGGTACGTGTCTAAGCCCTAGGGGGTAGAATTAGAAGAATTTGGGTATTCGAATAGGTTTCGGGATGCTATTAGTTGTGCTATATATATATATATATTTATTTATATATATATATATATATATATATATATATATAAATATATATATATATATATATATATATATATATATATATATATATATATATATATATATATATATATATATATATATTTGTGTATGTGTGTGTGCGTGTGTCTATATATATATATATATATATATATATATATATATATATATATATATATAAAATATATATATATATATATATATATATATATATATATATATATATATGAGTGTGTGAAGTGTGTATAAAGCTCTCCCTTCCTGTCCCGATCCTTCCCATGAGCGCATGAGCCCCCCCACGCCCGTCCCCGCCGCCGGAGCTGCACCTCCACGGCGGGCCGGCTCCAGCCCAACCCCGCTCGCTCTCGTAGTTCCTCACGCTGGCGTCGCGCAACGCCTTATGCAGCGGCCTCGAGCGACCTCGCGGTGGCATTGTGCCCCCCGATGCTAGCCTGGACGCCGAAACAACTGACTATGATCGGACATGCAGCGGCCGGTAGTGCCCCAAATTGCGGTGGCCTCCGTCGCCCCTAGCCCCCGCCCTTCCGTCGGACCTTCAGAGTGGCCGCCAGTCAGCCTCCGGCTGCAGCATTTGGGTGCCGTCTATTGCCGTCCCGCTTCGGTTGCTTCCTACGCCGGAGGCCCCTGCCCCTTCCCTCCTAAGTTCGCCCAACCAGATATCATGGAGGCTATCGAGAATGAGGTCAAGAAGATTATTGCAAGTGGATTCATTCACGAAGAACAACATCCTGACTGGGTCACTAACATTGTTCCATTTATGAAAAAGAACGATAATGTTCGAGTCCGTATCGATTACCGTAATTTGAACTCTGCATGCCCGAAAGATGAGTTTCCCCTACCGATCACCGATGTAATGATCGACAATACTTGCGGCTTCGAGCGAATGTCCTTTATGGATGGGTTCTCAGGCTACAACCAGATCAAGATGTTCCCCGACAATGAGAAGCACATATCTTTTCGAACACCGTTGGGGGTATACTGCTATACGGTGATGCCCCTTCGGATTAAAAAATACAGGGACGACATACCAGCGAGCTATGAACACAATTTTTTGCGATCATTTGCGCAAAATAGTATAATGCTACGTAGACGATATCTCAGTTAAAAGTCGTCTCAAGGGCAACCACCTCCAAGACTTGAGAACGGTGTTCGAACTAATGCGTGCACATCAACTCAGGATGAATCCAACCAAGTCTTTCCTAGGAGTCTCCAATGGCAAGTTCCTTGGTTTTGTTATCACTTCAAAGGGTATACATCTTGACCCGAACAAGGTAAAAGTTATCCTCGATATGCATCCTCTAAGAAACCTCAAAGAGCTATGTGAACTTCAAGAAAGGCTAGTCTACATCAGACGATTCATTTCGAACCTTTCTGGAAGGGGCCAACCGTTTACTCATCTCATGAAGAAAGGCATATCTTTTGTCTGGACTGAGCAATGTCAACGTGCATTTGACGACATCAAGAAGTATCTTACAAGCCCCCCAGTATTGGTTGTTCCAATAATGGGGAAGCCCTTCTTACTATATGTCCGTGCTATGGACCATTCCCTTGGTGCCCTATTAGCTCAAAAGAATGAAGGCGGCCATGAACAGGCAATCTACTACCTCAGACGCACAATGGTAGGTGCCGAGCACAGATACACACCTGTGGAAAAGGAATGACTTGCACTGGTATTTGCTTTCCAGAAGACACGTCACTATGTGTCTGGACAGACTATCCATATCATATCTAAAGTCAATCCTCTCAGAATACTTATGACTAAATCAGGTTCTCTCAATTCCCGTTTAGCTACATGGGCAATGCTATTGACTCCATATGATATGTTGTTCGTCCCTCAGAAGGCAGTAAAAGGCCAAGCATTAGCTGATTTTCTAGCAGCTCATCCGGTGCCAGAATCTTCCAAACTCTATGACAAAATTCCCAATAAAGTAGTGGAGTCTAATACCGCAACAGAAGAAATCCCCATTTGGCAAATATTCTTTGACGGTGCATCAAGAACAGGACCTAAATGAAATATCGTTGCCAGAGTAGGCGTCGTGCTTGGGTCTCCCGACCATCTGGTTATATATCGTGCATATTCTATCATGGAACCCTGCACCGACAACATGGCCGAATATAATGCCCTGTTGATTGGCCTGCAACTGGAAAAACAACTGGGAGTTGACTATCTAGAAGCTTACGGCGATTCTAAGCTAATAGTCAGTCAGGTCCGAGGGGACTATGAAGTTCGTTACGAAGATCTCATCCCCTATCACAAAGCGAAAATCGAGTTTGCGTCTACTTTTGCCAGATTCTTCATCGAGCATGTGCCTCGATTACAGAATATAGAAGCAGATGCTTTAGCTAGTCTCGCTGCTTCCTTGACCGTCCCTACCAATACTCAGCAGTCGATCACAGTGTCTGGTTGAGAACTATTCTGTGTAAAAGATGCCTTGCATATTCATCAAAGTTACACAACGGAAACAAACGTCGACGTTAAAGACTGGAGATTTTCTTTCATAGACTACACCGTCTATGAAATCCTCCCCGAGGACCCAAAGGAAGCAGTGTCTATCCAAAGGCGATCCCTCAGATTTTACTACGACACAGCTACCAAGATGCTGTACCGACGCTCTTACGACAGGCTACTGTTATAATGTTTGTCAGACACAGAAGCCAAACATGCACTCCGGGAGGCTCATGACGGAGTTTGTGGCGCATATCAACCAGGCCCCAAATTATAAGGTCGTCTCAGATGAATGGCTTATTATTGTCCCACAATGATAGCAGATGCTGTTGAATATGCAAAGAAGTGTAGGGCTTGTCAGTTTTACGTCGATTTTATTCATCAACCTTCGGAGTTTCTACACCCGACAACAACATCTTAGCCTTTTGAAGCCTGGGGCATGGACGTCATAGGCCCAATCAGCCCGCCATCTTCTATAGGACATCAATTCATCCTAGCCATAACCGATTACTTCTCCAAATGAGCGGAAGCTATACTGCTCATCGAAGTAAAGGCGTCGAACGTGATCAGTTTCATCAAACATCATGTTATCTACCGCTTCGGCCTACCTCGTAGGATCATCCATGATAATGGTCCATAATTCGCAAGCCATGCATTCTATCGGTTCTGCGATAGGAATCGAATCCAGAATGTAGCCTATACTGCCTACAATCCAGCAACTAATGGGCTAGCAGAAGCCTTCAATAAAACTATTATTAAACTTTTCAAGAAGTTTGTGTCTTCAAACACATACGATTGGAATGAGAAGCTCGACGAATGTCTATGGGCCTATCGTACAACGGTCCAGACTCCAACCGGCAGCATGTCATTCTCTTTGGTTTATGGAAGCGAAGCAGTTCTTTCCCTAGAAATATAGATTTCTTCTCTTCGAGTAGCCTCAGCCAGTGAGTTGACTACCGAAGAAAGCTACCATCTGTGACTACAGGAGCTCGAAGCGCTACACGAAAAATGCTTGTTAGCTCAGCATCGTATTGAGCTGTACCAAACACGCCTTTCCAGAGCCTTCAATAAAAAGGTGAAGGAAAGATTCTTTCAAGTTAGTGATCTAGTCTTAGCAGTGAGAAGACCAATGGTCATGACGCACAAAACAAAAGGAAAATTTTAGCCTAAATGGGAAGGTCCTTTCGTTATAGAATCAGTGTATTGTAACAGTGCGTACCGACTAACCAAGCCTAATGGTGACTTGCTCTTAATGCTTATCAACGACAAGTTTCTGAAGAAATATTATGTGTAACCTTTTATAAACAATGTTCACATATGTTCAGTCATGTAAATGTACAGTGCGATGTTTATGTGATTCAAAAAATTATCTAACTATTATCCGTATTTCAAGAGTCTTGAATACGCCTTGGATAATAGGTCCTCGAAAAATATTTTTCCAGTGGAATCATTCCCGTTTTTGACTCTGCCCAAACTCGGTTTGACGAAAACAAGTCACGTCCCTATTACCTCTAAATTGTTTTCCAATAATTATTTCCCCAGTGGAATAATTAAGAGACGTTTTGCCACGTCCATATAACCTCTGAGCAAAGCATTCATTAAGGATAATCACGTCTATATTACCTCTGAATTATCCACTCCTACCTAATGTTATATATCTTTTCATGTCCATATTACCTCTGGCCAGATATGGAACATCCTCTGCAATTACGTCCATATTACCTCTATTAGTAGCTTCGTTCAACTTATTATCTATATTCAAAAAATTAAATATAAAATGGATAATAGGTCCACATGAAATTCTCCAGCGGAATACCCACTAGAGATATCCTTACTACGTTCAGGTTACCTCTAGTTCCGATATTTCACAAAACCACATTCATGAATTTTGAAAGCCAAAATATTCTTTATTTATTATTTAAATATCTATCAAGAGATGGAAAAAAAGAATACAAGAGCCTTGACGGCTAGAAGAAACAGTTGCAAAAAAAATCTAAGGGATACAGAGTCGATTGATATTGTCCCTTAGAGCCGCAATTTCGGCTTCAGACTTCGCGGTACCTCGGCGGTGCGCCTCTTCTTAACGAGCAGCTTCATCCTCGAAAAGGATCAGACTCATGTGCACTCCCTCCAACTTCACCAGCTGTTCTTTTAAATGGGCGGAAGTGGTCACAGTTATAGCAGCCTGAGCCAAGTAGTCCTCCTGCTCAGATGTTGCTGTCCTCAAGTTGGCTTCTAGTTGAGCAATCTCGCTTTGGATCTGTGCGATGTGATTATATTTCTCAGTAATCTATGCAGCCAGTTTATTCTTCGAGGCAGCACGTGCCTCACTTGTAGCGTTGAACTGACCATACTGATCAGCAAATTTGCTGATATCTAGAACGAGGGCATCATTCCTTGCATGGAAAGTAGCCTTCTCCTCCGTGAGAGCCGTGATTAAAGCCTCGTCTTCTGCGCGGAACAGTGACGTCGGGCTCCGTTGTTTGGCATCCTGAAATCTGGCCACCTGACCCTCCAGATCATTCAGAACTTTCCTTAGAGTATTAGGCCGCTCTTCATAGCCAGCAATGCTCTCAAGGGCCGCCACTTGGCATTCGTCAACAGCCTTCACAGGGCCAAAGGCAGCGTTCCGATTCAGGACTCCAGGAAGCTTTACCTTCAGCACAGAGTAGAAAGCTTTGACGACTTCCTGGGCCATCTCGTCGTCTTCAGTAGAGGTCGCCGGGGAGGATGCTTGGAGAGTTTCTTTCGCTCCAGGAAGGGATACCTGACAAGAAGTCGAACATGATAAGAAAACAATATATACATCAGTAACCAAAAAAGAAAAATACAAAAGAGTTATAATTTCGTACCTTCGACATGCTCAGCACCAGCCTGGGCTACGTCATCAGTCTTGGCTTCAGGGAAACTGAGAGCAGGCCCAGGCTGTTCAAGAAGAACAATATCAAGGCCTCGAACGGCATCAGGATGGGTATCTTCTACAGTCCCAGCAGGACCGAGAGCAGATTCAGCAACAACCTCCTTAGTAGGCTGTTCGACCTCTCTTTCTACAGCCGATGCCGGCTCACTAACGGATCCCTCCGCACCAGTAAATTTAGAGGAGCCGGGGACAACCTCTATTTCTCCCCCAATGCCTAGGACTATCTTCAAGAGCGGTTCCTTCTCCTTGTCTACAAAGGAACATACAATCGTGGTCAGCCTCACGAGGAGCAAGCAAAATCGAAGTTGAAAAATATCATCCGAAGAGAGGCGCAAAGATAACGTACCCACGGAAGGATGAGCAGATTGGACTTAATTTTCATCCAAGTCCCTTATCACAGCTCCTATCGCAGACATATCCCCCAAAGAAATGTCATAGGAGGGACTGATCTTTTGATTGCCATCATGGTCTGGGCCTTCGCCCTAATGTCATAGCTGAAGAAGACCTGTCCTCATCCATCGGTCGAGCAGAAATAGGGGACACTGTCGTTACGTCCACCTCCTCAGACAAGGAGGCACCTGACTCCGCTACAACTTCAGGGTCCTGTGCAAAGGAAAAATGCAAGGGTGAGAAAGCTTCTAAATGCTTGACCAGAACGGCTATGGAGTCTAGGAAGGGATCTACCTCCCAAATGGTAACGGTCTGCAACGCCGTCTGCCAGGAAGATCTTCTGGGAGGAGGCGAGCCGGCACCCACATCCGCGACCTTCTTCCTCCCCCGGAAAAGAACTACCTTCTTCCTTTTGGGCCGTGGAACCAGCTCGGTGGAAGCTTTCCTCTTATGAGGAATGTCAGGAAGTGGTTCCAATTTTTGTAAGCTTTCCTCTACAAATTACAAATTACAAATTATTTTGTAAGCCCTCGGTGGAAGCTTTCCTCTACAAATTACAAATGAGGCAAAACCAAAGTCCCAATTTATTTTGTAAGTCACAAGAGTGATATTATGATGACAATTTTATAAAAATATGGACTAAGTAATTGGTTCTTGGAACTGATAGAATGGGTAACAAATGGTCCAAGGGAAACCTTTTCATGACAAGGGCAACCTTTTCATGACAAAATGACAATTAATTTTAGGTTCCGAATATTTGGCATTGCTTGGTAATTTATACTTTGAGATCAACCTTTGGGATTAGGAAGTGGATCATAAATATTATGCTTCGACAAATAACCTTTGAATTAAACCTCTAAATCAACCATAACAACCTTATTTGAGGAATCGATATAAGCTATAAAATGAAGTTTTGAGAAATTACAATTGTGGATGGACAGATGGTTGCGACTGGCAGAGATTCAATCAAGAGAGATACTTGTCGATGTTTGTAACGCCTCAGTCCCAAAATACGTAGGACTATGAGATGTATATATGCCAACTACGTAGCGAGAGGACTCAAACCCGACTCAAATACGTATAAAGTATCTAAAATAAGGTACATGATTATAACAACTATCTAAATCTCAATCCACTGAAGATAAATACTTGTAAAACCAAGTAAACTAATGATGGCCAGGCATTAGCAAACCGGTTCCTACAAGTAACAGAAAAAGACTATGTAATAAAGTAGACTAGACTCTATTACCATTTTCTTGAACAAGCTTCTGAAGAAGAATTAAGCTTGCGAAACTAGGCTATACAGCAGCATGGTCAGAGTGAAATAAAATATAAATTGGATGAATGGAAAAAAGATAAGAACTAAATATATATACCTGAAGTCCTGGAGAAACAATCATCAATCCTCCAACGCATTCTACCTTGATAACTTCAGCTAATACCTGGAGAGATCACCAGGTCCTCAGGGGACTAGCAAGACACATAATATACATGCCTACTATAACAATAATATCATGAAAGAAAAATAGAAATAACAAGTAGAGGAAAGAATAACACAAAAAGAAACTCTACAGATGGTGACATATCATGAGAACATAATATTAACCATGGCTATAGGTACATATGATATAACCGTAGCCCGGTGAGGCACTAACAGTCCTATAACAGGTTCTCTACCGTAGCCTGGTGAGGCACTAACAGTCCTATAACAGGTTCTCTACCGTAGCCCGGTGAGGCACTAACAATAGAGGTATAGCCACGGCTAATAAAATGCTCTCTCATAAGGTACTAGGAAGTCAAGTCTATCTAATCATATCCAAGTCAAGTATGGGTCAAACAGGTCAGGGGAAACATGGTATAGACATAGCAATACTATCACTAGACATGAACAAGATAAGAAAGAAAAAGTAATATAAAAAATGAGTAATAATCTACGTGTACGTAAAACTAGAAAGTAACCATGACATAAAGCAAGAGAAATATGTAACCAAGTAAGAAAGAATAGCAATATAGAAAAGCATGTAAATACTATAAAGTTTGGTAATGTATACTTGCCTGGTAGTAGTATGTAGAACCAACAATCCAACAACTCAGTGAGCCACAAAACTTAAACTCTCGCAACAATCTCTGAACGCTGAAACAGATATCACTAACGTGTTTGTCATAAAAGAAATGTCTAAGTTTGACTGCCCAAAAGTCCAATTCTGGAAACATGGACAAAATGATAATTTTGGGCCAAAATAGTATCCGTCGTTGGACCCACATTGCACCAAAAATGTGCCGGAGCCTATGTTCTCAAGAGTCGACAAACTATATACCTACGGATCCAATTTTTAATACGAACTCAATGGCATGTCCAGATTTGGATTCCGATGAGCCATGCATAAAATCGTCCGTTGAGTTGGATCGTGGGCCCGCCAAAATAGCGTTCGGGTCGACCTCCTTAGAATCGGACGAAACCTAGTTCATATGACCAAAAAATGATATGAGTCCAGTGGCACAAGTTTCGTTGCGATGTGATGAATGTGCACGAAGTAAATGGGGTTTTTGCAAAAGGGCTGATACGGTAATTTTTGACAGATATGCATTGAATTCATTGCGTCCATGCAACCAATTCGAGTTTCGTAAAATTCCACATGTGCACGAAGTCCATACGCACCTTTCGATGCAAGTGTTTCATGACCAAGTCACCCGGATTGTCGGGACGGACTCCGTATCGGGGTTATTCAACGTTTTAAAAACAGTTTTTTCACCAATTTGGAACTAATTTTAAACAGAATATATACTGCTAAAACTAAAACTAAAAATAGAGTTTTGATCTCGGTTAGGTTGTCTAAAACTCTATTCAAGTGGTTTCCCAAAATTTGCGATATCTTGGTCGCAAATCGACCGCAAACAGGGGATGTTGGAACAGTTTCTAACGTCCAAATATCGAGGTTTTTTCTCGAGTTTGGAACTCGATTTTCGTCGCACATGTTACAAATTAAATTATTCTACTTGAAGAAATATACTGTACAGATTGTCTACGCGTAGGATCTTTCGGTTCGAGAAACGGTTGCCCGAGGAAGAAGATCGTGAAAGTTGCCTCGAACAACTACGGTTGTTGTTACTCCTCTGTGATGTTGCTCTTCCTCATGCGACCCAGCGTCTGCCGGCTTCCAGCGGCCACCTCGACGGCGTGCCTAGAGGTCGGGGTTCGTATGAGAGGGACTGGGGATTAGATTAGGATTGGGTTTTCGTTAGAATCCTCCTTTGTCGATGGCTTATAAAAGGGAAGTCGGGTCTTGTATAGGGTCTGTGCGGGTTCTGTTCTTGGTTGGGTTTGTGTAGAAATCATATCTAGCGAGATATTTATTATCTCACGTGATATAGATTGATTATTTTTTCTTTTTCTTTTTTTTTCTTCTTTTTTTAATCTATATTATATGTATATTTATATATACATACACACATATATATATTTATACTTGGATACTCTAAATCTCACACTTATTCTTAAGATATATTTAAAAAATATTATAAAATTTGAAAAATATTTAATAGGAATTTTTTATAACAAATAAACTTATACACCATATTTATTAATCCAAATCAATCATATAATAAATTCTACACGATAATATAGTGTTAATCCAGAATTAATTATACATTTTTTATAGAAAATAATCCCAATGAATCTAAAAAGACATTCGTAAGAAAATGCAATCATCTACTCAAACAAAATATCAATTTCTACTTATAGCATATATATATATATATATATATATATATATAAAAAAAAAAATATATATATATATATATATATATATATATATATATATATATATTTTTTTTTTTATATATATATATATAAAAATATATATATATATATATATATATATATATAGCATATATATAGCATATATATATATATATATATTATATATATATATATATATATATATATATATATATATATATATATATATATATATATATATATATATATTATAAAACACTCATTTAATAAAAATACTTATTTAACCACTAAAATAAATACACTAATATCATTTACACAATAATTATCCACAAGGACATCTTTGGATGTACTACATGACTACATTGGTTTGGGTTTGGTTCAGGTCAAGTCCAGGCTAGTTTAGTACAAGTGGGCCTCCTAAAAGTCAAAAGTCTTAATAAATAACCAATTAAATCATTTATAGGGGTCATGTCACAACTTTGACTGGTTTTTCTAGTAGGAACACATATATGGCTCGTCCTTCCCTACCATGTCCAAAACACTAGTCAAAGCACACCACTACACTAGTCATGCCAAAATTTATAGTTGATATGCATCTCAAAATTAACCATGACTAAGGCCCTATATATATAGTATTAGGCTATTATAAATACAATCACACACATATATATAGAAAATTGTATTTAAATCTATTTGGCTGTATAATATCCCAAAATAACTTAATAATAATTCTACTAATTCATGGCAACCTTTTATGGCTCTATCAAGTAGGGTTGGGTAGGTTTGGATCCAAATATATTTTCTAGTCAAATCGAACTCGAAAAGTCAACCAATGAGTCTCTTATGCCATTCGTAAATAAATCGCACATGAGAACTCGATTGAGTGACACACCCATGGTATGTGAGTCATAGGCTCAAAATGGGTCAAAACCATATATTAGGTCAAACAGTTTTGATCGATGTCGAGTTCTGAACTCAAGTTGGAACTTAGATCTATAATTATGGTAAATAATCAAATCAGCTAAATTGATCTGTAGTTGTGCGAAGTCAAAAGAATGCCACGGGACAAGTTTGGGTGGGACATGATATATCAAAATGAAGGTGAGCTTGTCTACTTTAACACTAATGAAGGATGTTTCGAAAGATTGGCATTTCTCGTGCTCCATAAATTAGAGCTATGAAAAAGTATATTTGTAGTCATAATAAAAGAAAATTTTAATCTAACAAATAGAAATCATATAAAATAAAATAAAAATTCCCAAAAATTAGGGTTCTTATAGTATTTAATTTGTAGGAAGCACTTTGCTTATGATTACTCCAGCAAATCTAAGTCCTGCATATGCAAAACTCAGACGTGTAGATGTTGTATTTTCTGCTAACTGTTACATAGCCCTATACATGGTCCTAACTCAGGATTGCAACTATTGATTATTGATATTTGATTTCCTGAAAGGGTTAACCATTTTATTTTTTATATATTGCGTATCTAAGAAAAAATGCTTATCATATGCATCATACAAGATTTTATATATTTATTTTGAAGAATTAATAAGTATAGGAAAAAAAAACCCTTACCATTGTATTATTCTTGTGTCACTAACAAGGTTGACACAAATGTTGGTCGCATTGTTGTGAGGCTAGGATAGGTACTACTTCAAACCCCACCAGATTTCCTTAAGTTATATCTTTTCAATAAGGATCAGGCAACTAAAATTAGCTTTGGCTAGGGAAACCTAACACCATAGGCCGGCCCCAATTAAACCCTACAAATGAAAAACAAATATCAAATTAAATCCTGATTAAAGTTATAATTAGATTCAACTAATTCATTCACCGACTCAGTCGTTCAACTAATTGCACTCCCATTACATGCTTCTGCATCAACGAACTAAAAGTCTTATGTTTTTCGTGATTCATAACGTTTTTTTTTGAAACAAACAAATTTCATTCAAATAAAATTAAAGTTTGACAGATTACTAGATAAACAATCTAGCGTATATGATGGGGGTTCTTGTAAGAACCTTACAGACATTTGTTGATTGTTAGCTTGATAGAATGTCGCCAATGAGTTAGTAGCCTTGTTGGCTTCTCTGTGTATATATCTGAGCGATATATTCCTATAATGGCTAGGGAGTAAATGATATATATTCCTCCACTACATGTCTCACACGCCATGGAGTCTCATATTCTTTCTTCAATATGGTATCAATGAGCACTTTGTAGTCCCCTTCGATGATGATATTAGTAAGCCGGTTTCTTTTGTAGAGGACAAGAGCAAGATGAACACCATGACCCACCTCTACTTCTAGTGGAGGTCTACCTATGTTTGTCGAGGTGGTTGCCCCATGGAAACGACCAAAGTTGTCTAAGACTATCGTTGCTCATGCCATTATGTCATCATAGAAGCTCCATCGAATTTGATTTTCCAAACATTTGGATGAGGAGGAGAAGCCAATATACAGTCCTATGCAGTTCAACTTGCATATGTGGTTGTAGGTTGGTAATCAAGTTGTTGACATTGTCACACCCCAGTCCCAAAATGCGTAGGACCAATCTACGTAACAATGTCCAGTAGATAAGTATTCGAGAATTTTCCTAATTTAATGGGATTCACAAGTTTGTATTAAGTTGTATCTAAATAATAGTAGAGTCACAGGTATGCTAAATCACATCCACAGAGTAAGTAAACTAGTATGAATACGATAAAGTCAAGCAATCAGAAATAAGTCATACAAACCATAAGGAGTATATAAAGTTGGTGGAGATAAATCTACTACTCAAATTTGTCGAAATAAAGTGCTGAAGGAAAATTCAGAAATTAAGATAACTATATACAGACTCTAAGTGGGAGACTACATCCAAGATGGTACCATACAGATCAGATGAAGTCAGCTGGTGAGATCTTCTCGTCGCCCAATACTGTGTCTGGTCCTGGGTTGTACGTCCCTGGGTACTCTTGCTCGTCTAATCCTGGAAGAAGACCAGGTCCTTAGAGGGACGCAACAAGATACATAATATACAAGCCATGATGCACAAAAAGTAAAAGAGTCCAGCGGTGTTCTAGCAACTATGTGCATATTCAATGAGGACAACTTTCGACATAGGGGGTTGTCTATGATAGCTAGGGTACTCGTGCAGTAGCGCTCCCTCCAGGCACCCGTTATGCAGCAACGTCAAAGTGAACACTACTCATAGCCCCTACGTCGTCCTCCCCACCCAATGAATCTAGAATATGTCGACTTCTCGACACGTTCAGTCCTTCGTGCGAAGTCCAGTAAATAGTCTAAATAAAATGACAAGTAAGATCTACACCGTCACATGTTCCGTTGTACAAATGATCAATTAGGTACGGGGATACATATCCTATATCTCAGCATAATCTCTCCATATCCAAGGTAAGTGTCAGGGTCCTGCGAGATATCTGTGTATCTAGTCAGCAGTGTAGGGGTAGTCGCCAATGGCCTAGTTAGAAAATAAAGAACCAACGCATCTCGTTGGTTGTAGCCAGAGTCATGCTCGGACGCGCAAGTATAATACAACAATAAAGTAGCAGATCATAATGTATAACTGAAATGGAAATGATATAATAGTAAGGTATACTTGCCTGAATTCGAACATTGAGAATGGAAAATTTGTCCAGCGTCCAAGTCCAAAGAACCCAAGGTAGCCCGAATTAATTTTGATTCACAATGGTTTCATCAATATTGATCGTCTTCTTCCCGAAAATGGCATTATTTCTCGTCTTCTAGATCATCCACAGTAGGTAAAGGCTTGTAGTAGTAGTTTCATAGCCTTTCTCATCAAGGATATGCTTAATGAAGGTTGCCATAGTTGAGTGTTGATGAAGATGACGGTGGATATATCCCATCCATTGCTAAAAAGTACCTGTACGAGAACAATAAAGAAGAAGGTGATCTAAGGTTTTGATGTGTAGTTGGCATATAAAGCATGTAGTATTGAAACTTGGAATCCTTTTGTGGATGTTTTCTACTATAGAAATAGAATTGGTGATTCTCTCCAAATGAAAAGTAACACTCTTGGGCAGATATGTTGTAAATTCTAAAGATTATTACAATCCGCAAATCCATTTTGTGAGCTAGTAGTGTGAGTGTGAGCTTCACTGTCATGAATGAATCTATGCATATTTGGAATTGAAGATATCGTTCTTCGTATGTAGCCAAATCAGTTTTTCTTCTTGACAAGCATAATTGAGAGGAATTTGAGTAATAGCTTTGGCTTCTTCTAGAGGAAAGATTTGGTTGATAAGATCAAGTCTGTAGAAACATAAAGTTGTGTCAATAAGTTCACAACCCAAGTAGCAACCTGATTAGCACCTGGGTTACCTGAAACTTGAAAGTTTGGTCATCTAGGGACCCATGGATCATGCCAGATTTTGATAATATTTCTATTACCCACTGACCATAAGCACCTGCCAATTAGATATTTTCTACAACATGATGATGTTGTTCCAAACGGAAGAGGATGTAGCAGTGTTATTAGCAGATCAAAAATCATTCTCAGAAAGGTATTTGGTCTTTAAGGGTTACCCATCAGCCATTGGGTTTGTTAATAGTCTCCCAGAAAGTTTAGTTATCAGTGCTCCGTTCGATATTCCTGGGTCTCAAATGCCTAGGCCTCCCTGGTATTTTGGTTTTTTGATGGTTGACCATTGTTATCTCCCCACCAAAACCTTCTTTGGAATTGAGCAAGTTTGTTTATGATTTGCTTGGGTATAAGAAAGGAAGATAGATAATAAGTGGGGAAGGAAGATAATGTGGACTTAATGAGGGTCATTCTACCATAGTGTGATAAGCATCTTCCCTTCCAGCTGGCTTATTTTGATTCTGTAGTAGAGATGAGTCCAGAATAGGTTGCACAATATTTTTTGGAAGAATGAGGATGTGCCCAAGATATTTATTATTGGAATTCATCAGGATCATTGAGAATATCTAAGAAACCTTGTCGCATATAGTGGTCTAGTTTATGCAAGAAAATGATGGAGGATTTATTAAAGTTAACACGTTCACCAGACCAAGATTCAAAGTCATTGAGGATAGAATAAACTAGGAGAATATTGTTGATGGTGCACTTGTCGAATATAAGTAATCGTCCACAAAGAAGGAGGAAGTGCCCAAGATATTATCAGTGTGATTCATAAAGTTACTATCGTTAAATATGTAATTAACAAGTTACTAATGATATTTATTATAATTAATATATATTTTTGAAAATAAAAATTATGAATTGCAGTTTCTACGCAACTTCATTTATATAAGGTATCATAAAAAAATATAATATCTGAATTATTATTTTATAATTGTGGTAGGGAAGTAAGTTGTAAATCATAAAGTACTTATAATAGTTCAGGATTGATCTAGTAGATGTCATTCAAATTGTTGGATTGTATCCCGTTTCCGATTGAGCCCTTAAAAGGGGATAACAATGGAGTTGGTAATTTAGTCCCACATAGGATAAGAGGTTCGGGTCACACCATGTTTCCAACAAATGGTATTAGAGCCCAAGGTTACATGGCTGATTTGGGTGAGGCTCTAATCGTTTGAGACAATTGATTTGAACGTGCTCTTTTTTCAATGTGGAAGTAGGAACATATGCAACTACATTGGTTGGCTTCAAAGGTGGGTTTGACGAGTCCAAGCTAGAGCAAGACGTTATGGATGGCACACGATGGTTTGTGAATGTACGTGTCGGTTTGGTTTTGTGGTCGAACAGATCTACATGACAACATGTTGGATCTCCTGGATGCTCGGTTGGCCAAAAAAAGCAAAGGCAGCAGGGGTGCTATGGTTGTTTGGTTGGCAGGAATGAGCAAAGGTAGCAGGGGTGTTATGTAAGGTTGTTTGGATGGTGGAAACGAGCAAAGGTAGTACGTGTGCCAAGGTTGTAGCAGAAATAAATTAATGTGGAGATTGTTGGATTGTATCTCTTTTTTTATTTAGCCCTCAAAAGGGGGTGACAATTGTGTTGGTAATTTAGTCTCACATCGGGTAGGAGGTGGAATCAAGAGGTATTAATAATTGGGTACTTCAGATCATAGATAAAAATTATCTTTTAAGGCATATGGGCCCAATCTAATATCGCACCTCATGGGCCAACTCCAATCCAGGTCACACCGCGTTCCCAACACAAATTTTATTAATAAAAAAAGAGATTTTGCATATAAGTTCCTTACATCTTTCATATTTTTAGATGAGTTTTCTATCTTTTAAATCATTAACAATTGGGTTATGATTCCATTTGGACAGTCTAACTCGAAAAAGTGAGAATATTTTTTTAAGTTAAACAATTTTTGTTGACAAATTTATCATTTTTTTCTACCCATTTTCTTCCTCTATTCTTTATCTGTCACGCCTTCAAACCAAAATGCTGGTAAGTAGGGGCATACCAGGCTAGCTACGTATACCAAAGTTCTCCAGTACTCCGAAATAACGTATAAGCTGTATAGATAGGGGTTACTACTACAATCCAACATCAATCTTATGTCACATAATCCTAGGTATCTCAATCATAGGCAAGGAGCAAAGTATAAGAGTACGATCATCAGACATATAAGACAGTAAAGTGTCCCAAACTATAATATATATGGATGATCTTGAAGCTAGTATTACAAAATAAAGAACTAACAAGAGTGTAAGTAATACATGATCAACTCTAGCTGTACTCTAGAAAATATACAGACCATGTCTAAGCCAGTAGGCCAAATGGCAAGTCCAAAACACGAGCTAAACACGTGCTCGACGGCTAAACGCATTAAAAGAATATGTACAGAAAAGAATGAGTAAGAGAACGAACACCCACTCAAGCACCATGGTGCTTCGGGTGGTCACCATCGAGTGGAAGGTCCGAAAGATCCTCAGGCTCCTCAACTAGATCTGGTCAAACAAAATCAGTGGATATTAGACCCCCAATGGCAAGTACCATAGAGGAAGGCAAATTATGAACTAAAACCAGCATGCAATTCATAACATTACTAAAGGTAACGAAGTAAAACGAGTCAAGAATAATAAATTTGTACCACTGTGTATATGATATAAAATTAGAAACATATAAGAAATTAGCATGTAAACATGTAAGATATACTGGGTATGTGAGCATGTAAAGAGGCCGATCATGTAGGACAAGTTGTAAAGCCAATCACGTAAGATATTTTGTGAAACAAAACATGTAGCAGGATTAATAACCTGTACAGGATTAACATGATTCTACGTATTAAAACAAGATAGACTGGACCAAGATAAAACTAGACAAACAGGAATGGACTCCATCCATCAATCACAACCAAGCAATGAGTATGGCTTAATACCTTAGCTAACTAGGGTTATCACAATCCTATTTACTATCATATGCAAGTTCGAGAAATCCAATCTAGTTACCTGCCCTATAAACTGCCCGACTTATCAAGGCCAAAAGAAAGAAAGTAATGGTGGATACATCGCCCAGGAGACAAATGTATCCTATAGACATATAAAAGGTGCAACACTCGATGGTGCGCTGGAAGTATGCTCATCATGACAGATAGCTACAAGTCCATTCAGGCCGGGGCCGGAACAAAGGGCTTGTAGTAACCAAAAAAGTTTCCTTTCCCAATGATCTAGATAATCAAGCTAGTTCTTAATCCTTAATATTTTTATTTAGGACTTCGGGTGTGGCATTCTGCAGAATCCATCCGAGACATGAGACATGCAAGACAAGTAAGAAAGTGCACTATAACAAGCCACAACAAGACATGATAATATCAGGACAAGAGTGCGCTACGGCAAGCCATTAATTCAATCTGGACATGTACTGGAATCATAAGTGCGCCATGACAGGCCACTATCAGGAAACTAGACATCCGGGTCCTACCAAGCATGACAAGACAAGACAATAAACTAGGCATAGCATGTACAATAAAGCAAATAGCAAGAAGAAATCAAAAAATCATGTTAAAATCAGAAAATAATCAACTTGGGTACTGGATCGAAATTTTGACGGTACCCATCGGTACACCATCGGTATGTCGATTTCTATAGGCAAAAACTCTCTGTTAAAATCTATAAGCCACACCGGTATACTGCTGGTATGGACCGGTACACCGTCGGTATGCCGAAAAGCATCACAGCAGCTTTTCAACCAAAAAAAGGGATCACAAAACCGGTATTTCGTCGGTACACACCGGTACACCGTCGGTATGTTAATTCTGGCTGAGAAATAACACTGAAGGCTCGAAACAAGTTCTGAAAACCAAACCTCGTCCCAAAATTTTCTAAAATCATTATAACCATGAAAACAATACTAGAGGAAGGTCGTGCACAACATATATACTAAGTCTCATGGCAAGTACTCTAGCATCATTTATGATACAGAGTTTTCTTACTAAGAAAATATCAGGATTTCACGGAAAATCAAAACCTAGCTCAGACAAATTTTTTGAGACGGTCAAAATGACAATAACCATGAGAGAAACATATTTAATAAGGCAAATACTAGAAAATATTGGACTATCCAGACAGTAAGAAAATAAAAATCACAAGAAAACCATAATACATCCAGTAGTTCGGCAAGATGTACTTGCCTAATAGAACTCCAAGCCTAACTCTTCAAATCCACCACTAATAGGGGTTCAAAAACCATACTCTGAGTTCTTGAATCCAAGCTCCTAAGGAATATGGAGTAGAAACGAGAAAGAATGAAGAGTGAAGAGAGAAAGTAAAAAAAAATCTATATATAGAGAAGGTGAATTAATCATGACCGTTCGACTGTGATCTGCGACTCGATCAGGATCAATCTCAACCATTCAGAAAAAAACTAAGAAACCCATGGATAATAGAATGTATCACAACTATTCATCAAAATATCTAAACACTAGTCATGAAAATATCTAAATACTATTCATGAAAATATCTATACAAAATATCTCGAATCAAAAATATCTATAAAGTGGAAAAATCTACCCGATCGGTATACCATCGGTACATCACGACACTTCGAACCAACCTCCCAACCAAACAAGGACAGAAGTTGGCCCGTCATGTCCTGACATTCGGATCATCTCAGTTAGGTAACAGAGTAGGTACAGTACACAAATAAATTAATTTAAACGGTCATGCAACTACTATGGCTTGCTATTGTGAGTTCCAAGTTATCCTAGAATTATGCAATAGAGGATTCATCAGTTCTTACTATGTGCAAGCAAGGCTGGTCTATCCAATCAATCAATTGCGCCAATCATGTATTTAGACGAGTCCCAGTAGGACGCTCGTCGTTAGTATACCATATACAATAATATAATATAAACATATACCGCTTCCTGCTCGTGTGGCAGATTTGCAGCATCTGTGGGAACCAGCCGGCCTGTCGGGTACTTAATAGTCCCAAAGAGGGCTGCCATATAAGAACTCGGGAATTCGTTCTCTCCATGCGATCATTATTTTATTTATCTTAATAGTCTCTATGTTAAGCGAAATCCCATGCCTTGGGTCATGGTTATTCAAATGAGTACTTTCGTACGGGATACGATATGCACAACTCTACAACGATACCCGTGCAGTTAGGTTGTAGATCTTACATAGCATAATGCAACAATCAAAACTAACCACGGAATAATCATGCCTTGACCATAAAGTACACATGCTGCTTTTGCAAAATAAATAAATAAATTGAAACCTGCATGTGTCTGTATGCCAATATTCAGGATCAGCCAGTTGATTACAATAGTTCATGATATGAACGTGTCTCATTCATTCAATTCAATAAGACGACTAGCCAGCCTCTTAGTTTCAATTAGGAACGTATGATCAATTTACTAAATCAAGATAACAATTCTTGTTTATTAATGTCAAGATAATAATTAATGTTAATAAATGCCAAGTCAATCAATCGATGGTAATAAATGTCAATTAATGTCAATCAATGTAAATTTGAAACAAGAATCAGCCAAAAGGCATTATGGCTAGTCATTCATGCGGCTAGGAAATTATTGATTCATGCGGCCGAGAATGAATGGGTTACATGCGGCTGGGCAAGGGTGATTCCATGCGGCCGGAACAGAATAATTTTATGCGGCCAAATTAGCAAAGCCCTATGCAGCTAAAAACTAAAGGGGGCTCATACGGCTACGGACAACATGCGCCCATGCGGCCAGAAAGAATTCCATACGGCTGAATAGGTGCAAGCCTATATGCTGCTAAGAAGTCACGCAGTGCCATGCGGCTGAGAACGATCAGCGCCATGCGGCTGAAAGTTTATCTTATACGTTTGGGAATAATTGAGGTCCATGTGGCTGCGAGATAATGAGTGCCATGCGGTTGCGGTTTTAGGCTCAGCCATGCAGCTGAACATCGTCGTGCGGTCGATTAAGTCCATGCGGCTGACTAAGCTCATACGGCTGACTAAGCCCATGCGGCTCAAATGACAGCACTCATGTGCCCAAAGAAGACTTGCCGCATGAAAACTCATGCGGTCAAGCACTGTTCTTCTTCTCTACTTTTCTGAGAAGGAGAACCATGGGAAGCCATTGCTTTCGAGCTTCCTAATTTCCTTCATTCCAAGCCCAAAATCGGACTTCCATAGGTCAAAATGGGGCAGAACGAAATTCTCTACAACATAGAACCATCAAAACTTGAAAAATAACAAAGTTACTAGATCAAAACCTAATAAATCTGAAAACGCATTAAACTTAGATTTACAAGAAATGAGCCATGGAAATTGAAAATGCTAATTACTAAAGTATCTAAAAATCCTAAGAGAAAGGTAATGGAACAACAAAAATAAAGATCCATCAAGAAGCAAGTTGGCACTTGCCTAGGTGGCTGGTAGGTGGGGGTTTGTTTATGAGGAAGAAGAAGAGTAATGGTGAAGTAATGAAGAGAGAGAAAGGGAGTGGGGCCTTAAATGAAGAGGTGGTGGTAGGTGGGGGTTTGTTTCGGTTCATGATGAACCAACATACTTAATCCAATCCAAGCCGAACCCAAAGCATAGCTAAAGCAGAGTATAAAAGCAGGAAATAAAATGCAGAAATAAAATTGCAGAAAATTAATCAACATAAAATTAAAGGGGTTTAATTACAGAATAATACATGATAAATATTAAATAAATATATTAAAGCAGTACATGTATTAAAAATACGTATTCTGGGAACGAAAAGTGACATCGAGGGCAAATACAACCGCGTCCAACTCAACATCGTGCATCAGATAGATCTTCTCATGGTCCCGAAACTGTCAAGACACATAAGCTATCACTCGACCATGCTGCATAAGGACACAACCAAGTCTCCGGCTTGACACATCACAATATACCGTAAACCCACCTGATCCGATGGATAATGTCAGAATAGGAGCTGAAATCAAACTCTGCTTAAGTTTCTCTAAAGAAACCTGACAAGCATCTGACCATTCGAAGTACACATCCTTACACGTCTGTCGTGTCAAGGGTACGGAGATCCTAGCAAAGTCTGCCACAAATCGTCTGTAGTAACATGCTAATCCCATAAAGCTGTATACATCTGAAGCTGTACGAGGTACTGGCCAACACTCGATAGCCTCTACCTTCTTGGCGTCTACCTCAATACCACCTCCGACAATAATATGATCCAAGAAAAAAGACTCGATCGAGCCAAAAAATACCTTGTTGAACTTCACGTAAAGCTGATGGCCTCGAAGAATCTGAAGAACCATACGAAGATGCTGCTCGTACTCCGCCTTAGTCCGACTATAGACCAAGATATCATCAATAAATACTATCATAAAATGGTCTAAATAGGACATGAAGATGTGATTCATGAAATCTAAAAAAAATATTAGCTTATTGGTCGCTCCAAAAGGCATAAGAAGAAACTCCCAATGGCCATACTGATATCTAAATGCCATCTTGGGTATATCCTACTCTTTAACCCTGATCTGATGGTACCCAGACTAAAAATTGATCTTTGAAAATGTAGCTGCTCCACTAAGCTGGTCAAACAAGTCATCTATCTTGGATAATGGATACATGTTCTTCATAGTCATCGCGTTAAGCTAACGATAGTCAATGACCATACACATTGAACTATCCTTCTTCTTTCCAAGAAGGGCTGGAGCTCCCCAAGGCGATCCACTAGGATGAATGTATCCATTGGTCCTAAGCTCCTCAATAGACTGATACAACACCAACAATTCTAAAGGAGACATCCTATAGACACTCGCTGATACTAGCTCTGCTCCCGAAATCAAATCAAAGTAGTACTCAATCTCTCGAACTAGAGGCATACCCTGAAGCTATTCAGGAAATACATCGAGAAAATCATAAACTACCCTTGACAACTGCACCTCCTCGACTACATCCATCCACATGACCACCATCGAAGACTCCACCTCGCCTCTAAAGAAATCCTTTTGTGAGAGGGGCTTCTATTGGTATATATTATTGACAGTCGACGGTTCAGACGAACCCCACTGCGAGATGATCTCATGTTCGGAGAGCTCCATTCATCGAAAGTTATTCTCAGTACATGTACACATAGACATAGAACACTCCCATGATTTTCTTTCATTACTTCATAGTAGAATGTATATTATGTATCTTATTGTGTCCCGTTGAGGACCTGGTCTCCTTCCAGATTTAGCTGAGCAGGAGTACGAGTAGGTTTATGGACCGGGGCCTGACAGCAGAGCCGAGGACAAAAAGGTATTCCCAGGAGAGCACATTTGATCTTAGGTACGATACAACCTTGGATGCAGTCTTCATCTAGAGTCTGGGTCTAGTTATCTTACCTTCAGCACTTTTCTTCTGCATTTCCTTTATGTACTCTAAATTTAGACTACTTGAGAAGTAGATGTCTCCACCAACTTTATATTCACTATGGTTCTGTATGACTCATTTCTGATAACATGACATTTTCGTATTCATATTAGTTATTTACTTATTATGTGGATGATATTTAGCATGCCTGTGATTTTTTTCTATAGATAGTTACAGCATAATACGTATTCGAGGAGGCCATTAAATTAAAAAATTCTCAAATACGTACCTGTTGGCCTTATTACGTATCTCGGTCCCGACTATTTTGGGACTGGGGCATGATATAATTTTTGTGGTGGCCCATGCAGGTCCTGAATTAAAACGTCTTGGTTACGTTATTATGCCAAGCGAGTCTGTGATAGGATTATATAATAGAATCTCATTCACAAGCTTGATTACCGTTCTTGATTCCACATTTATCCTAAGTTTTGACCTTTTAAACTTGCATCTTGTTGATTCTATCCTTATATAATCATGTCCTTAATCTTTGGTCAGAGAGATAAATCTTTACAGTGGACGTGTTGTGCAGTTGGAAGATGTTCTACGAGGCACCAGAGCATCTGGAAAGTAGACTACGTAGCAGCCACTCATATTAACTACTGCATCCTACCTTCAGCAAGGTCAGTCCTCCCGATAGTCGGAGGTGACAATTGCGGAGGAGCCGACTCAACAGCAGTCGGACCAGTCAGGCTAGCAGGCCTAGAGGTAGGGGGAGGAGCCAGTGCCTCCACCACCACCATTTCCTTTCCAGGGGCCGTATCTATTCTTATCCTAGGCTGGTCAATAGATACTACACCCAGATAGCCCGGTATTCATGTACCAGTTCTTCCAGGGCATGAGAGGTATAATAGCAATAGAATGAGATTATGAGGAAGAGCATTGAGTCGGGGTGACCAAGCACCATCGACAAGTTCAGAGGGATGCAACCCCCTCCATTCAAGGACACCAAGGATCCGTTTGAGATGAACGTGTGGCTCGTTAACATTGAGCAGATGCTGGATGCAGCTGACCTATCCAAGGAGAAGTGGGTTACTATCATCCGCATACTACTAAAGGACTTAGCCCACCACTGGTGGAAGTCAGAGGAGCAGTACTTCGAGGAACTGCCATATTGGAGGGAGTTCCGTAGACTATTCCTAGAGCAATACTTTTCACCTGCATTCAAGTTTGAGATCTAAGGGAAGTTTACTCATCTCCATTATGACAGCATGATGGTAAGCGAGTATGATGTAGAATTTAGAAGGCTGAGTAGATTCGCCCCTTCACTAGTTAAGGATGAGTCAAACAAGGCTCGGATGTTCCATCAGGTCCTCAATTATGAGCTCAGATAGCTTATTGGCACTGTGCCTCACACTAATAGAGCATAGGTTCTGAGCACGGCAAAGATTTAGGAGGCTATCTTATGGGAGAGGGCTTCCCAGAGGCGTGTTGGCACTGCAGTGCCGACACAGAGGATGGCACAGAGTGGACCAATTAGGCATCCAGCGATTCAGCAGTAGCAGAGGTGAGGGCCATACCAAGGTAAAAATATTGCTACTTGCCATTTCTGTGGCAAGCTAGTCCATCTTCAGAGGGACTGTCGCAGATGATTGGGTCTGTGTCTGGCATGTTGTTCAAGCCAGCATCAGGCTAAAGATTACAAAGGAGGGTCAAGTGTGTAGGACAGCAGCAAGCCCAGAAGATGATGTATCCAGTCTAGCGACCATCACAGCAGATGCAGCGAGCTCCAGGACTCGGAGCACCTCGACCCCCAGCACTTGGTGTTTATTAAAGAGGACCTATGGTCGTCGACCAAACCATGCAATTCAGGCAGTCCAGGCAGTAGATGGGAGAACCAAGGCAGGGACAGGTTTATGTTATGACTATTGAGGAGCCTAAGCTCGAATGAGAGGTCATCGCAAGTACCATTACAGTAGCTTCATTTCCTGTTCATGTATTATTTGATTCTAGCGCTATGCATTCCTTCTGTCTATTAGTTTTGTAGCTATGAATAGCATAGCGACTCAGTCCTTGGCTAAGAATGTCAATATACTTACTGGAGGCAGTATAGTGCCTTTTAGTAACACTTATAGAGGATGTTCTGTAGTTGTGAGTGGTAGAGTAATAAGGGCACAACTTTTGGTGTTTGATATGCCAAACTTTGATGTCGTCCTTAGGATGGACTGGTTGAGCCAGTATCATCCTACGCTAGACTTCAGGTGTGGTTGTATGATTTTTAGTCCCCCGGGATAGTCAGAATTTGAGTTCTGCAGAGAAGCCACTGGAGGAGGAGACCAGCCAGTTGATGGGACGCAGTTGGAGATGGAGGGCATTCCTAATCCTCCAGTCAAAGATGAGTTCCAGTATATTTTTCCTGAGGAGCTGCCAGGACTACCACCTGACCGAGCGATAGAGTTCACTATAAATCTGATACCGGGATCTAATCCAATCTCTTCCCGTGTGTATCAGCTAGCATCGAAGGTGTTCGATGAACTAAAGGTCCAGGTACATAAGTTGTTGGACAAGGGCCTTATCCGATCCAGTACTTCTTCTTGTATCGCATTAGTTCTGTTTGTGACGAAAAAGGATGGGACAATATGCTTGTGCATCGACTACAGGGAGTTGAATGCAGTAACAATGAAGAATAGGTACTCTCTACCACGCATTGATGATCTATTCGACCAGTTGAGTGGAGCGCAGGTTTTCTTGAAGTTTGATCTCAGGTCCGGCTACCATCAGATTAAGGTTCGGAAGGAGGATATTCTCAAAGACAACCTTTCGATCTCAGCCTTCCGATCGAGGTCTGGCGCCCACAGTGTTCATGAACCTGATGAACAAGGTATTTCATCAGTATCTGGACAAGTTTGGCATGGTTTTCATAGATTATATCTTGGTATATTCTAAGAGCCACGAGGAGTACGAAGAGCATCTCAGGATCGTACTAGAGATACTACTCTAGGAGCGGTTGTATGCCAAGCTTAGCAAGTGTGAATTTTGTTTAGACAGTGTATCTTTTCTCAGTTATATCATCATTGGTGATGGATTGTTAGTTGACCCAGAGAAGATTGCTAAAGTTGAGACGTGGCCTATACCGATGTCAATATCAGAGGTTCGGAGTTTTTTCAGACTTACTGGATATTATTGGAAGTTCTTGGAAAACTTATCAAAGATTGCTGGGACTATGACGCGTTTGATGCGTAAGGACAAGGAGTTTGCTTGGAGGAGTGTCAGTCGGCATTCAATGAGCTGAAAAAATGACTGACGATGGCACCTATCTTGACTCTTCTACAGGATCTAAAGGATTCATGGTTTATAGTGATGCATCTAGAAGTGGATTAGGATTTGTATTAATGCAGTAAGGCATGGTGGTAGCATATGCATCGAAACATCTAAGGATACATGAGAAGAAATACCCGATGCACGATCTAGAGCTAGCTGCGGTGATATTTGCCCTAAAGCTATGAAGGCATTATCTATATGGAGAATGGGTCAAGATTTTCACCAATCACAAGAGCCTGAAGTACATCTTCACCCAGAAGGAGCTAAACATGAGACAAAGGTATAGGTTGGAGCTAATGAAGGACTACAAGATTGAGCTACAATATCACCCTAGCAAGGCGAATGTTGTAGCAGATGCTTTGAGTAGGAAGCCCATGGCCTACATCTTGACGACTCAACGTTGCTTATTAGAGGATCTTCAGGAGCTCGAGATAGAGGTCATACTGCCAGGTATGAATGGGCAGTTAGCTAGCCTTGAGGATCAGTCCTCGTTGGTAGAGAGGATCAAGGCATCTCTGCCTACAGATGCTAGATTCTAGAGGCTCAGAGAGAGGACAAAGGCAGGCATGCAGAATGGGCTACGGATACATGAAGATGGAACACTGAGGTGTGGAGATCGCCTATATATTCTGAATGGAGAGTTGTGTCAGAAGCTGATGACAGAGGCACACAGTTCAGTATATTCTATTTATCCTAGGGGTACAAAGATGTATCGAGATTTAAGGTAGCACTACTGGTGGTACGGGATGAAGAGGGTGATTGCTAGGTTCGTATCGAGATGTTTGGTCTATCAGCAGGTCAAGGTCGAATATCATAGGTCGAAAGGACTGTTGCATCCACTCCCTATTCCTGAGTGGAAGTAAAAACATATAACAATGGACTTCATCACTGAATTCCCGAGAAACCCCAGTAGGAAGGACGTGGTCTGGGATATCGTGGATTGACTTACCAAGTCGACGCACTTCTTACCCTTTAGAGTTGGGCAATCGACAAAGATTTTGGCGGATATGTACATGAGGCAGATTATACGTTTGCATGGAGTGCCAGTTAGAATTATGTTGGATCGAGACTCGAGATCAAGTCTCGGCACCCGACGGAAGTTCATCACTTTATACCACCCTCAGACAGATGTCCAGTCTGAACGGACGATTCAGACCTTAGAGGATATGCTTCGAGCATGCATACTTGATTTTGGTGGCTCATGGAAGGAGCATCTACACTTGGTGGAATTATCCTACAATAACAGTTATAAGACAACATTCAGATGGACTCCTTCGAGACACTTTATCGCTCCCCCGTATGCTGGAGTGATGTCGGAGAGAGATAGATTTTGGGACCAGAGCTAGTGACTCCTTCGAGACACTTTATCGCTCCCCCGTATGCTGGAGTGATGTCGGAGAGAGAGAGATTTTGGGACCCGAGCTATTGACCAGTAGAGTTGAGAAGGTGAAGCGGATTAAGGGTCACCTTCGGGTAGCACAGGACCGGCATATGCACATCACCGACCTTTGGTGTTCAAGGAAGGCGATCATGTGTTCTTAAAGATCTCGCCTACCCGGGGTACTATAAGATTTTGAGCTAGAGGTAAGCTCATTCCGAGGTATATCGGACCATTTGACATCATATAGCAGATTAGCGAGGTGGCTTACAAACTTACATTACCTCAATCACTTGAAGGCATGCATGACATATTCCACATTTCGCAGTTAAGAAGGTACGTGGCTGATCCTAGTCACATGCTTGATCATTCAGAGATCACGTTGCATCGAGCCTGTCTTATAAGGAGCAACTAGTAGGGATGATCGACCGCGATGAGAAGGTATTGAGTGGACATAATATCCGATTAGTCCGTATTGGGTGGAAGCATCGTTCACCGGACAAATCAACTAGGGAGCGTGAAGATTCTATTCAGGAGCGTTTCTGTATATATATATATATATATATATATATATATATATATATATATATATATATATATTCTTCTGCCTACCTACCCACCCACCTAACCCCTAAGAGCAAGCGACCCGGTTATATATATATATATATATATATATATATATATATATATATATATATATATATATATATATATATATATTCTTCTGCCTACCTACCCACCCACCTAACCCCTAAGAGCAAGCGACCCGGTTATATATATATATATATATATATATATATATATATATATATATATATATATATATAAAATATATATATAACCGGGCCGCTTGCTCTTAGGGGTTAGGTGGGTGGGTAGGTAGGCAGAAGAATATATATATATATATATATATATATATATATATATATATATATATATATATATATGAAGAGCGATTCCTGTGTGATTCTCTTCGCAATCGTCGGGCCGCTCCACCACTTCTCCTCCTCCGGTCTGGCAGCAGCCGGGCTGGAGATTCTGTTGGGTGATCCAGCCGGTCGTGCGGCACCTCCCCCCCTCTACTTGACCTTTCTTCCCATGGAGGTTTCACCTCCTCCTCGCTCCTTTGCGGAGGCGATGGCGGGTTCTCCTTCCACGACCACGGTGATCCCTGAGCGGGTTCTCTCCTCTTACAAAGGGTTTCATGCAGTCTCCTTCTCGGAAGGGGAGGATCTAGCATTCCGCTCTCCATTTTAGTTTGCCCTCATTGGCAAATTCCCTCATGCTCGACCTCTTATCGAGTCGATTCGACGTGCGTTTGCGGTGTGCGAATTCGCTGGTTAGATCAAAGCTGGAGTTATTGACAACAAGCACGTCCTCCTCTGTGCTGCAAATGAGACCAACTACTTGCGATTGCAGTCGAAGGAGGTCTGGTACATCTCTCGTGCCCCGATGCGGATCTTTAAATGGACTCCATGCTTCAACTCTACTGAGGAATCACCATTGATCATACCGGTGTGGGTTTCCCTTCCGGGACTTCCCTATCACTTGTTTCACAAAAAGGCTGTGATGGACATAGCATCGGCATTGGGTTACCCTATGAAGATTGGTAAAGCTACTTCCGAACTCTCTCGCCCGAGTCATGCTCGTGTTTTTGTCGAAGTAGACGCTAGTAGAGAGCTTCCTTCGAAGGTGTGGATCAACCTTCCTGAGGGAAGGAGCAAATTCCAATGTGTTGAATATGAAACAACCCCGGTGTTTTGCAATCATTGCCGACACCAAGGCCACGTGAAAGCTCACTGCTCCGTGCTTGCCAAAGAGAAAGGCAAGGCTCCTATGAATTCAGTTAGGCCATGTTCCGGTGTGGATAGAGAGATTCTTGAGGAAGATAACCAGGTGATCATATGGACCCTCTGTCCATCAGTTGGAGGAGCCAAATGCCTCAGAGAAGGGGAACGATGCTGAGCGGCCATCTCAGGGGGATAGTGAAGTAGACTGACACGAGTAGCCGTCCAATCCCGAGATGGTTTTTGTTTTCTTGCTGTCTGGATAGTCCAGTATTTCCTAGTACTTGCCTTACTAAATATGTTTCTCTCATGGTTATTACCATTTTGACCGTCTCAAAATTTTGGTCTGAGCTAGGTCTCAAACACCGTATCGGGAACGATGCCGGAGTACTTGCCACGAGACTTAGTATATATGCTGTACACGACCTTCCTCTAGTATTATTTTCATGGTTATAATGATTTTAGCAACTTTCGGGACGAGCTTTAGTTTTTTGAACTTGTTTCGAGCCTTAAGTATTGTTTCTCGGACGCACAATTATAAAACTCAATAAAATAGCAAGACATGAAATGTAACAAAAGAAATAACAAAGTGGCAAGGTATACTTGCTTGTAACCGGAAGCTAAGTGTGAAAGTCTGACACGGGAATAGACTCCAAGGAAGGAGCCTATAGAATAATTTAGGAATTAATTAATTATTTGCTACAAGGATTACTTATATGCTCATAGTTTATTAAGGAGAAAGGAATGTTACTACCATGTCATAGTTCTTATTATGTTCTTTTAAATTGGTCTAATTCCACTCATAGTTTATCAGCCAAAAAATGCATTGATGGCAAAAAGTATTAGAGCTTGATAGCAAAAATGCTTTAGGGCTTGCTTAGCAATAGGTATTAAGGTTTGCTTAGCAAAATGTATTAATGTTGGACAAGGAAAAAGAACCCAAAATTCTTCACAACCACCCAATCCTAGATTTGAACCCAAGACCTCTCCTTTACACACTCATCTATACAACCAAGTGGGCTAATGCTCACATTTGTTTTAGGTGAGTTGCTATTAGTTATTAAGGTTGTAGTAAGGCAATGTTCTAATTTCTCTTCTTCCCCTAGCATTTGCTTACTGTAAATTCTCAATATAACTTATAGGAAGCTCTGCATGCTTCCATTCATGGTGCACTTCATTAACATGCATTCATATATGTATAGAAGACATGGAAGAGTGTCTTCTCTTCCCCATTTTTTTTGCTAACCACACAAAGGAAAACTCATACATACAGGCCAGCTCTATACATATAGGAAGGAGAATACACCAACATACCTTCTCCTTCCCAATCAATGAGCATACGAAGTTTCAAAACAACTCCCATTGGTTTAACAGTAGGTTTATTGAGTAGGGAAAATTAGAAGGCATCACACATCCCCCATGGTACTCGACACAAGGTTGTTCCTCCCTCTAATATTTCCCTCGCATATACAGCTCACACGATGCCCTCCATTCTAAACGAGCAACCCACAGGAACCGTGCTACCCATTTTCGATTTCCATTATTTTCTCTCAAACCCTACATCCATTCTACTGACATATATGTACATAACCCAAGGCATGAAGAACTTGCAAGGATTTAAAGGGAGGTGATGGAGAAGGATGAATAACTAGGTGAAGGGAGAACTCAGCGACGTCGAGAAAATATGTTAGAGTGGGTGGAGTTCCCAACCTATATGGAGAAGACCTCGGAGTGCGACGAGCGCCGTCTGTGTATCAGAGAAGCTCAAGGAGGTGATGAGGCCAGTCGGAGTTGACGAAAACACTCGGGAGCTGCCAGAGGAGCTGCTGGAGAGAGGGGGGCAGAGTTCGGGCCGAACTCTGCCCCAGGGGAGAGTTCTGGCCGAACTCTGTGTTCTGGTTCCAGAACCTTGTTGGTTGCTCGACACAGATTTTTGGCCAAACTCTGCCCTAGGACAGAGTTCTGGCCGAACACTGTGTCGTCGGGGTTGAAGCGTTTTTCAGTGTGATTTATCACCATTGGATCGTATCCTATGGTCCATATTTTGCTGCGGATTAGGAGATTTATACATGGTTATTCCTAACCCTAATCATAATACAACATTGAAGAACAAGAGAGAGAAAAGAGGCATGAGTGCCGCTACAACTTTGGGAGAGAAGGAGGATTGAAGGCCGTTTTCGAAGGAGGATTGTGTTCGGGTAATATCTACTCGTCGTATTTGTTCTTCGTAGCCTTGTAATCATTATTCTTGCTTCTAAGTGTTGTGGGGATCCGATTTGGATTCGAAGAAGTTTGTAGAGGGTGTACTCCTTTATTTCATTAGTGAAGGCTTCTCGGGGTTGGACTCCATTCGTCCCGTAGTTTTTTCCGCAAGGATTTTTCACGTCAAAAATTCTCTGTGTCTGCATGGTTTATTTTGGTATTTTGGTTCGTACGTTGTATTGCTCGGTTCTCTCGCAGGTACTCTCTAGTTTGGAAAAATATTTTCGTGTTTCTTTTCCAACAAAGTAGTATCAGAGCCAGGTTCTGAAATTCAGAAGGGTGTCAGAAGTTGACAAGAAAACTATAGAGGAGAGATGGATGTGAAGCCGGTGCACATGGTAAACCTGAACGGCACCAACTATCACTATTGGCGGAGCAAGATAAAAGATTTGTTATTCGTCAAGAAGCTGCATCTGCCCGTATTTGCATCCGAGAAGCCTAGTAATAAATTCGAGGAGCACTGAAAATTCGAGCATATACAGGTGTGCGGATATATCGGGCAGTTCATTGACGAGAACGTGTACAACCACGTTACCAATATTGAACACGCGAAGACGTTATGGGATAAGCTGGAATCTTTGTACGTGAAGAAGACTGGGGTAAACAAGTTGTTCCTGATTCGAACAATGATGGGTCTGCGGTACAAAGATGGGGCATCTATTACGGATCACTTGAGTGATTTCCAGGGCGTGATTGACCAGCTATCTTCGATGGGAGTCAAGTTCGACGACGAGGTTCAGGGACTATGGCCGCTATGTACATTGCCAGACTCGTGGGAGACCGTACGAGTATCTATGATCGCTTTTGCTCCAGAGGGCGTGGTCGGTCTAGAGTTTGCCAAGAGCGAGGTGCTGAATGAAGAGATGCGGAGACGTTCTCAGGGCGCTTCATCCATATTCCACCACTCAGAGGCATTGGTTTCAGAGAGCCGTGAAAGGGACAAAAGCAGGGGTCCAGGTGGTGGCAGAGACAAGAGCAGGGGAAAGTCCAAGGGTCGTTACGAGGACTCGGAGTGTTACCATTGTGGCAAAAAGGGCCACATCAAGCGGAATTGTTTCGCTTGGAAGAGAGAGAGAAGAAGGGCAACAAGGGAAAGCAAGATGAGAATACTACAGCGGCGGCCTCAATACATGGAGGCGATATGATCTTCATAGGTTATGAGGTCATTACAAACCTCGCATGTGATGACAATTCTTGGCTGGTGGACTCAGGAGCTTCGTCGCATGTATCTCACAACAGGGCACTATTTGTCACTTATACGACAGGCGACTGTGGAGTGTTGAAGATGGACAATTGAGATGTGTCGAAGGCGGTTGCCGTTGGAGATGTGCATTTGAGAATGACGATGGGTGCAGTTCTTGTTCTCAAAGATGTTCGTCATGTCCCTGATATCCGTTTCAACCTGGTGTCTGTTGGAAGGTTGGATGACGAGAGATTCTTCAGTCACTTCTAGAATAGTCAGTAGAAGCTTTCCAGAGGTTTGATGTTGATTGCCTGAGAAAGCAAGAAGTTCGGTCTCTACTATATGGAGGGGAGCGCACAGGAGGCACAGGAGGTGAACGCAGTCAGTGATGCGTCTACCGAGTTATGGCACAGGCGGCTCGGCCATATCGGCAAGAAGAGGATGAGCTACTTGGTGAACAGAAAGGTGATTCCAGGGCTCAAGTCTAGAAAGTTGGAGAAGTGAACGCACTGCTTAGCTGGAAAGCAAAATAGGGTATCTTTTCAAAGTCACCCAAGTTCAAGGAAGCCGGCATTGCTCGAGTTGATTAACTCGGATGTCTGCGATCCTATGAAGGTAAAATCTATTGGTGGTGCTTCTTACTTCGTAACTTTTATTGATGACTATTCCAGGAAGGTTTGGGTCTATGCCTTAAAGACCAAGGATCAGGTGATGCCTACTTTCAAAAAGTTTCAGGCCTCTGTTGAAAGAGAGACGGGCAAGAAGTTATTGTGTGTTCGGTCCGACAACGGTGGCGAATACATCGGTTCCTTTGATGCTTATTGCATAGAGCAGGGGATATGACACCAGAAGACTCCACCCAAGACACCTCAGCTTAATGGTGTAGCGGAACGCATGAACAGGACACTGATGGAGAGGGTGCGGTGTTTGCTGTCAGAAGCAAACTTGTCAGGCAGTTATTGGGGTGAGACTATTCTCACAGTTGCTTATGTTATTAATTTATCTCCTAGTGCTCCTTTCCAGGGTGATGTGCCTGACAAAGTATAGTACGACAAAGAGCCGTCACTTGCGAGTGTTTGACTGTAAGGCCTTCGTGCATGTACCAAAGGACGAGAGGTCCAAATTTAGCCGAAGATGAGGTGATGCATCTTTGTCGGCTACGGTCGGGATGAGTTTGGCTATAGACTCTACGACCCGGTAGGAAGAAAGCTCTACAGAAGTAGGGACATGGTATTCGTCGAGGATCAGACCATGACCAACACTCAGGATTCCGAGATGCCTTCTGAGGTTGAAGAATTGCCTGAGTTAGAGTCATTTCGCTTCGAGCAGTTTCCAGAGGACATCGCAGAGGATCCAATTATGGTGGAGCCAGTACATGGAGTTGCTCCCAACCTTGATCATTAGCCTGCTGATGGTGGTCAAGGTGTCACTTAGGAGGATAAACATGCCGGGGAGGCAGTTCCTGAAGAGGAAGAGGCTGTTGGTATACAGCCAGCACCAGTGGCTCCACTGAGAAGGAGCGACAGAGATCGTCGACCATCTACGAGATACTCACCAGGTGAGTATATACTATTGACTGACGGGGGTGAGCCCAAAAGTTTTACAGAGGCTATAGAAGACGAACAAAGGCAGGAGTGGATACAGGCTATGCAGGAGGAGATGAGTTCCTTACATGCCAATTTCACTTATGAGCTGGTACGGTTGCCAAAGGGCAAGAAGGCTTTGAAGAATCGATGGGTGTTTAGAGTGAAGCAGACAGATGATGCTACTCGCCCTCGATACAAAGCGAGGCTGGTAGTTAAAGGCTACGGTCAGCGGAAAGCTGTAGATTATGATGAGATCTTTTCGGCTGTCGTCAAGCATTCGTCTATTCGGGTGGTGATAGCATTGGCAGCCAATCTCGACTTAGAGGTTGAGCAGATGGACGTGAAGACAGCATTCCTCTACGATGTTGAGAAGGAGTTATACATGGAGCAGCCAGAGGGATTCTGTGAGACGAGCAAGTCATATTTGGTCTGTCGGTTGAGGAAGAGCTTGTACGGTTTGAAGCAAGCTCCGAGGCAGTGGTACAGGAAGTTCGAGTCGTTTATGGGAGAGCATGGATATGCACGGACGACGTCGAATTACCTTGTATTTATGAGGTATTTTGTCGAGGATGATTTTATCATTTTATTGCTCTATGTTGATGATATGCTATTAGTGGGTCGAAATGCCACTAGGATAGCAGAGTTGAAGCGCCAACTGGGCGCGGCCTTCTCTATGAAGGATTTGGACACATCGAAGACTACTCCTAGGATGGAGACCAACCGAGAGAGAGAGTCCAAGCTGCTACACTTGTTCCAAAAGAAGTACATTCATCGGGTACTTCAGCATTTATGTATGGAAGGGTCGAAGAAAGTGAGTTGCCCCCTTGCGGCCCACTTAAAGTTCACCGAGGAGCAGTGTCAATCTACCGAGGACGAAAAGAAAGATATAGAGCAGGTTCCATATGCTTCAGCTGTGGGGAGCCTTATGTATGCTATGGTGTGTACGAGGCCAGACATCGCTCATGCAGTTGGCACAGTTAGCAGGTATCTTTCAAATCCTGGAAGGGTACATTGGAGTGCGGTCAAGTAGATTCTACGATACCTTCAGGGCGCTGCCGATTGGAGAATTTCTTTTGGTGGTGACGAGCCGAAGCTGGTTGGGTACACCGACGCTGATATGGCTGGAGATATAGATACGAAACGATCGACTTCGGGCTATGTGATGATGTTTGCCGAAGGAGCGGTATCGTAGCAGTTGCGGATGTAGAAGTGTGTTGCCTTGTCGATGACAGAGGTAGAATACATTACAGTGACAGAGGCTTACAAGGAGCTGCTGTGGATGAAGAAGCTGTTTCAGGAAATAGGGCGGAAGCAAGAGCAGTATAATTTGCTTTGCGACAGTCAGAATGCTATTCACCTTGTGAAGAACCAGACATTTTATAGTCGGTCCAAGCACATCGAGACTCGGTATCATTGGATACAGGATGTGGTTGAGAAGAAGGATGTGATGCTTGAGAAGTTTCATACTGATGACAATGGAGCGGACATGCTCACGATGGTTCTACCGAGGGAGAAGTTTGAGTACTGCAGACAGATCGTCGAGATGATGACCTCCTCCACCTAGTTGTGAAGGGGAAGATTTGTTGGAGTGAGTGGGGTTCCCAACCTATGTGGAGAAGATCCCGGAGTACGACGAGCGCCGTCTGTGTGTCAGAGAAGCTCGGGAAGGTGACGAGGCCAGTCGAAAATGACGGAGACACTCAGGAGCTGCCAGAGGAGCTGCTGGAGAGAGGGGGACAGAGTTCGGGCCAAACTCTGCCCCAGGGGAGAGTTCTGGCCGAACTCTGTGTTCTGGTTCCAGAACCTTGCTGGTTGCTAGACACAGAGTTCTGGTCGAACTCTGCCCCATGACAGAGTTCTGGTCGAACTCTGTGTCGTCGGGGCTGAAGCATTTTTCAGGGTGATTTATCACCATTGGAACGTATCCTACGGTCCATGTCACGACACAGTCCCAAATTTTTGGGTCAAATCGGATCATGCCCAGCCTGCACCGTTGTGAGACGACGGCAGTAAGCTGTATCCACTTGCAGGTAATCTCAACAATACAATATATAGATTTGTCACAACTTCCAAAATTACGAATATTAAAAACTTTGTCCAACTAAAAGATTCATCTGATACATCTGATAAAATAAAACTGTCTTAAATTCAAACATAAAAACTAGCAAGGAACTGTCTTCATCTAGAAAGTTGGCTCTTCAGCCCCGAGATCAACATCGTCCGATTGGGACTCTGGCAGCACAGCTGGGTAAAGCTAAGGATCATAATAGCTATTAATCAATAGCTCAGCTTCATCAATGGAACCAATTGGGGATGAGGAATCCAGTCAGAAAAGGAGCAAAGTACAATTATAAAAATCTAACAATTTAACTAATAATTAGAAATTTACAATTTTAAACAGTTTGAAATACTTGAACAATATTATCCATAATTGAGAACAATGTGATTTGAGTATGTAATGCTTATGACCGGCTTGGGTTGTACAATAGTATCCTAGTGATACGATACGGCTTATCTCTGTATGAAAAGGAGTAAGCTCGCATAATTATGCAATATGAAGGTATTGGTCATAGAACACTACACTACTCCCCCAACCCCACAATCAATACTCTAGGAGAGAGTTTCGTGTAGCAATATGGTTTAATCTTACGATATTTACAATTACTAATTAAATTAAAAAACAAACATAACCGTACTTGCCTTGGTTTATGACTGGATTTGAAATCGGTACCAGGGAAGAAATCAGACTCGTCCTCGAAATCCTACAGTTGAGAATCCCTTCTTAGAAACATATTGAACCATATCTAGGTGTACTAGTTACAGTCTCTAAAATTTGATCCTAGTCAAGTTTTATGTTATTCTATCATAACACGCGTATCGATGCGATTTATAATCATTAATTTAATAAAATAAAAGTCAAGTTAACATTTATTGAGAAAATTTGCATTTTTTGATTATTTGGCAAAACTTTGTATTTTGTAATATATCTAAAACTAAAATTTTCTTTCAAATGAGAAAAACGTGAATTTGTATAAATTACAAACTTGTAATTTTACTATCTATTATTTGTGAGAAAATCTTATAAATTTTCTATATCAAAAATAATATGCATTTAATATTTTATACGTCTACGAACAATACCAGAAAATAAAGTTAAAAAAACTACGCTACACAAATACAGGGCCACAGAAATAAAGATAAAAACTGGGCTTATGCCCTTACAAATTATTACATAAATTAAACGAATTAAAATAATTGAATTACTGGTGAACTCTGAACGCCGAGAAGTGGTCCATTTAGCAGGCCGAGGCCCTGCACCCAAAATACTTTTGGCTAGTAACACGTTCTAAAATAATAATTTAATTTAAAATATAAAAATATGGTAAGTCTCAGACTTGGTCTAAAATGTCATGTTGTATTCTAGCTTATGCCTCAACGTCCGAAAATTCCGGTTTCGTTTGCATTTCGCTAGGACCCAAAATATTATCCGAAAGCCAAGCAATAACTGTCAAAGGGCTATAGTCGAACTCAAGAAATAAACCGAAAGGTTTTCAAAATATTTTAGAAAAATCGGGCAGCATCTCCTTTGTAATCGGGATAACCCAATAATGGAAAAATAACAACCAAAATATTCCAAACCAGGAATAACGCCAACACCAAAAATACATAACCAAAATCCATATATATATATATATATATATATATATATATATATATATATATATATATATATATATATATATATATATATATATATATATACAGGAATGAAATCCACAGAGTTTAAGCCACCTATACATGAGTTCCAACAGAACTCAATCCGAGAATCTGAACTCAAAAACTATCGAACTCGAAATCGGAAACCGATTTCCAGAATGGACTATTCCAAATCGAAGTCAAAAATAACAGAACTAATTCCGAATAGGAGTCGAAATACGAAACCCAAATCACAGCATGAATTTCGAATTTAAAATCGGATAACCGAACAAATTCTGACTTAGAATTGAAAACTAAAATGTGCAACAATCGAATCCCGTATCGGGATCAAGATCGTGTCATCATCGACTCAACGGAAGGGACACAGGGGCACGGAAAATATATCTCAGATGCTCGGCTAGAGCTTTCAGGTGAAAATTAGGGAAGAAATTAAAATCCTGCGAACTCGGAATAATCTAGAACATGCGGACAGCCCTGGAATAGCACAAACGCGGCCACGAGAAGTGGATTGGGAGCCGCAAGGTGCTACGGACTCTAATCGGGGCACGGGCGGCCGGATCGAGGCTCGCGGGGTACTGCGAACAGGAACAATAGCGGCTGAAGGCCGCTCGGCCTGGGCGAGGTGGTGCCGCACAGGGGGGTCGGCCGGGGCCAGCGGTCGGACTGGCCGCGGGTGGCTCGGGGACAGCGGAGAGGGGTCGTCGCTCCGGGAGAAGCTCAACGTCGGGGTCGGCCGAGAGACATGGGCCTGGGGTCGCCGAAAGGGGCTCAGCCGGTGGGAGCTCGGGTTAGGGCTTGGGATTTGGGATGGGTTTGAGAGAGATGAAAGGGGATTTTATAGAGATGATAGGTTGGGGGGTTACGGGAACGAAGCGGCGCTGCTGTGAACGGAAAGGAAGGAGAAGAGGAGGGGTGCGTGAGAGAGAATGGTTTTAAGAATGAATTAATGATATCATTCCTCAAAGAAATTATAATTGATTGTAATTGAATGTAATGGTTTCTCTTTTTTTTAAAGAAAGGAAAGGAACATTTATTTTTAAAAAGAAAATTATTCATATATATATATTAAAAGACTTAAAGGTCGGTTTCAAAAAACAAGATTGCACTCGGATATGGGTTCGGGACTGGGCCAGACAACAAAAAAATCTAATTTATTCATTTTGTAAAAATAATAATTTTAATCTAACTATAATAAATAAAAATAATAACACTAAATTAATTAATTAAAAATTACGGGTTTCACAACCTTCCCTCCTTAGAAAATTTTGTCCTCGAAATTGAAGGATAGGGTTAGGAATTACCTCAGGTCTCAAATAGATACGGATACTGCTCTTGCATCTCGTCTTTTCGCTCCCAGGTAGACTCGCCTAGAGAATTATGTCGCCACATAACTCTGACTATGGGCGTCACAGAGTTCCTTGTTTTCTTCTCACCCCTGTTTAAAATTGCCACTGGCTTCTCTGGTACTGTGAGGCTGGGTCCAATCTCCAGCTCCGAATGGTCCAAGATGTGGCTCGAATCCGGGATGTAGCGTCTGAGCTGTGAAACGTGGAAGTCGTTGTGTACGCCTTTAAGATTAGCTGGTAGAGCTAATCGGTACACTACTTGTCTGACTCGGCTCAAAACTTCGAATGTGCCGATGTACCTGGGGCTCAGCTTTCCTACTCTGCCGAATCTGATAGTTCCTTGGGTAGGGAAAATCTTGATGAAGACACTATCTCCTGCTTCAAACTCTAATGGTCGACAACTGCTGTCAGCCTAATGCTTCTGTCTGTCCTGAACAATCCTGAGCTTGTCTCTAATCACCTTTACCTTCTCTGCTGCGTCGGTCACCATCTCAGGTCCAAGCAATACTCTTTCTCCTACGTCATCCCAAGTAAGTGGGGTGCGACAACGACGTCCATAAAGTGCCTCGAACGGAGTCATACCGATGCTAGCTTGGTAGCTGTTGTTGTAGGAGAACTCTACCAAGTGCAAGTGGTCTTCCCAAGACCCTCCAAACTCTAAGACGCAAGATCTCAGCATGTCTTCTAGCGTCTGGATGGTTCTCTCCGATTGTCCGTCAGTTTGGGGATGGTAGGTGGTGCTGAACTTCAATTGTGTTCCCAAACTGTCGTACAAGATCTTCCATAAATGAGAGGTGAATCTGGTATCTCTGTCAGATACGATACTTACTGGAACTCCATTAATCCGGTAGATATACTGTATGTACAGTGCTGCCAACTTCTCGGTGGATAGACCAATCTTGAATGGGATAAAGTGAGCTGACTTCGTCAGTCGGTCCACAATAATCCAAATGGCATCCTTCCCTCCTTGGGATCGAGACAATCCTGACACAAAGTCCATTGTTATGTGTTCCCATTTCCACTCCGAGATGTCTAGCGGCTGCAACAGTCCTGTTGGTCTCTGTCTGCTAGCTTTCACTTGTTGACAAATTAAGCATCTAGCCACAAATCTGGATACGTCCTTCTTTATTCCGTACCACCACACTACAGTACGCATATCCCAATAAATTTTATTAGCTTCTGGATGTGTAGAATACTGCGACTGGTGCGCTTCTTGCATCAGCTCATTCCTCAGTTCGCCAGTTGGTACACAAAGCCTCGTACCATGTCTCAGTGCTCCATCGCTGGCGATTGAGAATCCTTCAAGTGTTCCTGCCAATACTTGATCTCTGAGTTTGCAAAGCGTCTCGTCATGGAATTGTGTCTCCTTGACTTTATCCATCAGACTTGAACGCACCTGCAACTGCATCATTGATGTTTCAGCTCCGGGTATAATTGCTTCTCTTTCCAGCTTCTTCATTTCCTCCTCTGGCAGTATAATCTCCAGTCCAAGATTCTCTATGTCTTCCAGCAAATGTCGCTTCTTGGTCAAAAATATCGTCATCGGGTATCGACTAAGTACATCTGCAACAACATTAGTCTTACCCGGATGATACTGCAGGTCGATATCGAAATCTTTCATCAGCTCCAGCCATCGTCTCTGTCGCATGTTCAGCTCCTTCTAAGTGAAAACATATTTAAGACTTTTGTGGTCTATAAATATTTCCACTCCCTCTGCATAGAGGTAATGCTTCCACAGCTTCAGTGCAAATATAACTGCAGCAAGCTTCAAATCATGCGTGGGATAGTTCTTCTCATGAGTCTGTAACTGCCTAGATGCGTAAGCAATTTCTTTTCATGTTGTTGAAGAAAACAACCCAATCCTTTACCAGAAGCATCACTGTAAATTGAGAAACCTTCGGTACCTGCAGGTTGTGCAAGTATCGGTGCCGTTGTAAGTCTCTTCTTCAGTTCTTCAAATGCTGACTGGAAAGCTTCAGTCCACACAAATTCTTCGTTCTTCCTTATGAGCTTCGTCATCGGCTCAGCAATCCTGGTGAATTCTTTTATAAATTTCCGGTAGTAGCCAGCTAAGCCCAAGAAACATTTGATTTCAGCAACTGAACTTGGTGTACTCCACTTCTCAATAACAGCTATCTTCTTTGGATCCACCGAAATTTCTTCTCCTGTGACAACATGGCCCAGAAAATCTACTTTGTCTAAGAAGAATTCACATTTAGATAGCTTACCATAGAGCTTCTCCCTCCTTAAGGTTCCCAGAACTTTCTTCAGGTGCTCTTCATGCTCTTCTTCAGTCTTCGAGTATATCAGAATGTCATCGATGAAGACAATAACAAACTGATCCAGATATTCATGGAAGACCTTGTTCATAAGGTTTATGAATACCACAGGGGCATTCGTCAATCCAAACGGCATGACCAAAAATTCATACTGACCATATTTGGTGTTGAACGTCGTCTTTGGAATATTCTTCTTCCTGACCTTGATTAGATGGTAGCCAGATTGAAGGTCTATCTTCGAGAATACCTTAGCTCCACTTAGTTGATCAAATAGGTCATCGATCCAGGGCAGAGGGTACTTGTTCTTGATGGTTATGTTGTTCAGCGCCCGGTAGTCAATGCACATCCGTACAGTCCCATCCTTCTTGGGTACGATTAAGACAGGTGCTCCCCAGGGTGAGGCTCTATATCTGATAAATCCAAGGGCCTGCAGCTCATTGATCTGATCCTTTATTTTCTTGGCCGCCTTAGGGTTGACTCTGTAGCATCCCCAAAAAATAGGGACAGAGCCGGGAACTAGGTCGATGGTGAATTCTACATCTCGATCTGGGGGTAATCCTGGAAGACTATCAGGGAAGATATCCATGAATTCTGCTATGATAGGGTGAGGAGGTCCGGGTTCTTCGGTGATAGAGGAGTAAGTAATACCCTCCATATCTTTCGGGGCTCGAGAGATTTCAAACTCTAGCTCTCCAGGTGGGCTGAAGACTACACATCCTCTGTGACAATCTTTCAGCGCATTGTGCTTACTTAACCAGTCCATTCCTATGACTACATAGTTAGGTAAGGCCATCACAAGTAAGGGTGCTAAGAATTTGTGTCCTGAGATAGTTATAGGGCAGTCACAGGTCTCAGTGATGGGTATGGGTCCACCACCAGTCATAAATCTATATATCTTCTTGCTAAATCCCGTAACTAGGTAGTGTGCAGAGATAAATTTTGTTGCTATAAAACTATGTGATGCACCCGAATCAAATAATGCTAAAGCAGGATGTGAATGCACATAAATGGAACCTGTGATGACATCAGCGGTGGGTTCCTCCTCTGGCTCTTGCTCATCTGCTATTTCGGCAAAAGCTCGCCCAGTCTTCTGTTGGTGTTGCCCAAACTGTTGTTGCTGAGTGGGTAGGGGAGCCTTCTGCGGTATTATTCCAGTCCGATTGAATGCTGTGGGGCAGTCCCTCACTTGGTGGGTGGCAGACCCACAAACTAGGCAATATCCTAGCCTTTTCCTGCAGATGATTGTCTGATGTCCTGGCCTCTTGCAGAAATCACAAACAGGAATCTGCTTCTGAGGCGCTCTATCATTGGTCCTTACCTGATGGTGCTGCTGGTGCTGGTGAGAAGGCCTGTTGTTGTTGTTGTGGTTGGGCCTCTTCTGGTTCCTCTAGAAGTTGCTAGTTCTAGAATACTCCCTCTTTGAATGAGCAGGCTGACTCTTTTTTATATCCTGAGCTCGTATTAGGATCCTCTTGTACGTCTTGGCGGTGCCTGCGATCACAGGAGTGCGAAACTCTTCCCTCAGTCCATACCTGAATCTTTCAGCACGATCGGCGGGGTCAGCAACCAAGTTCTTTGCAAAGAGACTAAGTTGACCAAACTCTGCCGTATATTCACCAACCGTCGTGTTCCCTTGCTTTAAATTCTAAAATTATCTTTCCATCTCCTGCAACTCTAATGTTGGGAAGAACTTCCTACAGAACAACCTCTTGAAGGTGTTCCAGTCAAGCTGTCTATCCTAGAGTCGGGGTTCATTCCGATACCAGGTGCTTGCTACATCTAGCAGTTGGAGTCCCACAGCTTCAACTTGGAGGTCATCAGGAAGTCGAGCAACGCTGAGGAGACGCTCCATGCTGTCGAGCCATTCATCGGCGTAGATGATTCTCTCGGTTCCTTTGAAAGGTCGAGGGCCCAACTTCTTGAATTTCTTAATATCGCTGACTTTCGTAGGCCTTGATTCAGATTGGGCTGCTTTTTCTCTCTCCAGTGCAGCCATAGCCACATTGTGGGCATTCTCCATGCCTTCTCTCATAATCGCAGTCTGTTCGTGATGAGCTTCAGCTTGAGTTCTCTGTACCTCAAGCACTCCTCATAGCAGGCCTAAGAGGTCGGTGGGGTCCACGGGCACTGGTGGGGCATCTGGATCGGGCACTACCGCAGGGCTTGCTGTTCAGTCCGGAAAGATATAGGATCTGACACTTGAGTAGTAGTGTAAAATCTACGGGGTGCTGGTGCATTATGGGGACGATCGGTCAGCTGTCGAGGTGTAGGATCCGGACTTGGTTGAGGAGGTAGGGTGTGATCGGGTGATGACAACCCATTGACAGCAGTGTTGGTTTTGTCTGTGGCTATACTCTGGAAGGTTTAGGATTGCAAAACATAAGCAAGGTAGCCTACCAGTCTATAACAGACAAAAATATTTATTTATAATATATTTCGGTCCTATGTTGTGACAAATTAATGTTCTAGTGTTGTAAATATTTTTAGATATGTTTACCTAAGTTGTTGATCAGACCTGCATGGGCCACCACTAAAATATATGTCACGACCCGGTCCTAAATTATTAGGTCGAATCGGATCATGCCCAGCCTGCACCGTTCTGAGACGGCGGCAGTAAGCTGTATCCACTTGCAGGTAATCTCAACAATACAATATATAGATTTGTCACAACTTCTAAAATTACGAATATTAAAAACTTTGTCCAACTAAAAGATTCATCTGATACATCTGATAAATAAAACAGTCTTAAATTCTAACATAAAAACTAGCAAGGAACTTTCATCATCTAGAAAGTTGGCTCTTCAGCCCCGAGATCAACATCGTCCGATTGGGACTCTGGCAGCACAACTGGGTAAAGCTCATGATCATAATAGCTATTAATCAATGGCTCAGCTTCATCAATGGAACCTATTGGGGTAGGGAATCCAGTCAGGAATGGAGCAAAGTACAATTATGAAAATCTAGCAATTTAACTAATAATTAGAAATTTACAATTTTAAACAGTTTGAAATATTGAACAATATTTTCCATAATTGAGAACAATATGATTTGAGTATGTAATGCTTATGACCGACTTGGGTTGTACAATAGTATCCTAGTGATACCATACGGCTTATCTCCGTGTGAAAAGGAGTAAGCTCGCACAATTATGCAATATGAAGGTATTGGTCATAGAATACTACACTACTCTCCCAATCCCACAATCAATAACAATCAATACTCTAGGAGAGAGTCCCGTGTAGCAATGTGGTTTAATCTTGCAATATTTATAATTACTAATTAAATTAAAAAACAAACATAGCCGTACTTGCCTTGGTTTATGACTGGATTTGAAATCGGTATCGGAGAAGAAATCAGACACGTCCTCCAAATCCTACAGTTGAGAATCCCTTCTTAGAAACATATTGAACCATATCTAGGTGTACTAGATACAATCTATAAAATTTGTTCTTAGTCAAGTTTTATGTTATTCTATCATAACACGCGTATCGATGCGATTTATAATCATTAATTTAATAAAATAAAAGTCAAGTTAACATTTATTGAGAAAATTCATATTTTTTTGTTATTTGGCAAAACTTTGTATTTTGTAATATATCTAAAACTAGATTTTTCTTTTAAATGAGAAAAACGTGAATTTGTTTAAATTACAAACTTGTAATTTTACTATCTATTATTTGTGAGAAAATCTTATAAATTTTCTATATCAAAAATATTATGCATTTAATATTTTACACGTCTACGAATAATACCAGAAAAGAAAGTCAAAAAAATTACGCTACACAAATACAGGGCCAGAGAAATAAAGATAAAAACTGGACTTATGCCCTTACAAATTATTACATAAATTAAATGAATTAAAATAATTGAATTACTGGTGAACTCTGAACGTTGGGAAGCGGTCCATTCAGCAGGCCGAGGCCCTGCACCCAAAATACTTTTGGCCAGTAACACGTTCTAAAATAATAATTTAATTTAAAATATAAAAATATGGTAAGTCTCAGACTTGGTCTAAAATGTCATGTTGTATTCTAGCTTATGCCTCAACGTCCGAAAATTTCGATTTCGTTTGCATTTCTCTAGGACCCAAAATATTATCCGAAAGCCAAACAATAATTATCAAAGGGCTATGTCGAACTCAAGAAATAAACCAAAAGGTTTTCAAAATATTTTAGAAAAATCGGACAACATCTCCTTGTAATCGGGATAACCCAATAATGGAAAAATAACAACCAAAATATTCCAAACTAGGAATAACGCCAACACCAAAAATACATAACCAAAATCCATCTCGAAGCCATATATATATATATATATATATATATATATATATATATATATATATATATACAAGAATGAAATCCACAGAGTTTAAGCCACCTATACATGAGTTCCAACAGAACTCAATCCGAGAATCCGAACTCAAAAACTATAGAACTCAAAATCGGAAACCGATTTCCAGAACGGACTATTCCAAATCAAAATCGAAAATAACAGAACTAATTCCGATAGGAGTCGGAATACGAAACCCAAATCAAAGCTTGAATTCTGAATTTAAAATCGGATAACCGAACAAATTCTGACTTAGAATTCAGAACTAAAATATGCAACAATCGAATCCCGTATCGGGATCAAGACCATGTCATCATCGACTCAACGGAAGGGACACAGGGACACGAAAAATATACCTCGGATGCTTGGCTAGAGCTCTCAGGTGAAAATTAGGGAAGAAATCGAAATCTCGCGAACTCGGAATAATCCAGAACACACGGACAGCACTGGAATAGCACGAACGCGGCCACGGAAAGTGGATTGGGACCCGCAAGGTGCTGCAGACTCGGATCGGGGCACGGGCGGTCAGAACGAGGCTCGCGGGGTGCTGCGAACATGAACAACATCGGTTGGAGGCCGCGCGGCCTGGGCGAGGTAGTGCCGAACAGGGGGTCGGCCGGTGGCCGGCGGTCGGACTGGCCGCGGGTGGCTCGGGGACAGCGGAGAGGGGTCCCCGCTCGGGGAGGAGCTCGACGTTGGGATTGTCCGAGAGACGCGGTCCTGGGGTCGCCGAGAGGGGCTCAGCCGTTAGGAGCTCGGGTTAGGGCTTGGGATTTGGGATGGGTTTGAGAGAGATGAAAGGGGATTATATAGAGATGATAGGTTGGGGGTTACGGGAACGAAGGGGCGCTGCTGTGAACGGAAAGGAAGGAGAAGCGGAGGGGTGCGTGAGAGAGAATGGTTTTAAGAATGAATTAATGATATCATTCCTCAAAGAAATTCTAACTGATTGCAATTGAATGAAATGGTTTCTCTTTTTTTTTTAAAGAAAGGAAAGGAACATTTATTTTTAAAAAGGAAATTATTCATATATATATATATTAAAAGACTTAAAGGTCAGTTTCAAAAACCAAGATTGTACTCGGATATGGGTTCGGGACTGGGCCAAACAACAAAAAAATCTAATTTATTCATTTTGTAAAACTAATAATTTTAATCTAACTATAATAAATAAAAATAATAACACTAAATTAATTAATTAAAAATTACTGGTTTCACAGTCCAGGTTTTGCTACGGATTAGGAGATTTATACATGGTTATTCCTAACCCTAATCACAACACAACATTGAAGAATAAGAGAGAGAAAAGAGGCAAGAGTGGTATTGCAACTTTGGGAGAGAAGAAGGACGATTGAAGGCCGTTTTCGAAGGAGGATTGTGTTCGGGTAATATCTACTCGTCGTCTTTGTTCTTCGTAGCCTTGTAATCATTATTCTTGCTTCTAAGTGTTGTGGGGATCCGATTTGGGTCGGGAGAAATTTGTAGAGGGTGTACTCCTTTATTTCGTTAGTGAAGGCTTCTCAGGGTTGGACTCCGATCGTCCCGTGGTTTTTCCCACAAGGGTTTTCAACATCAAAAATTCTCTGTGTCTGCGTGGTTTGTTTTGGTGTTTTGGTTCGTGCATTGTATTGCTCGGTTCTCTTGCAGGTACTCTCTAGTTTGGGAAAAGGTTTTCGTATTTCTTTCCCAATAAAATACAGAGGAGAAGACAAAGCGCTGATAGTGAACGCGCTCTGGGAGGTCGTCGCCGGCGTTCCGAGAAGTGGTGCTCGACGATACCTTCCCGAGGATCAAGTTTAAACCACCGTGCGGAGGAAGAAGTCTCAAAGTGCTCGTTACGCCTATTGCGGTTACAGCAGCGTCCCGTCGTCGAGTGGCAGGGGCTTCCGTCGGCTGCGACCGCAAGGGGGATGTGGACTCTTGGAAGAAGGTGGCAACTGCTAGGGTTTATGGGGGAGGATAGAACGGTATGGTTTTATAGAAAGAACGGCTAGGTTAGGGTTTACGCTCAGCAACTGCCAGCTTTGGGGGGCGCAGGCCACCATACGGCGTGGCCTGCATCCCTGCGCATTACAGAGAGATCAAGTACTCCGTTGAAGAAGATAAACAATACTTGACTGTTTAGATTTGAACTGGCGAGTCGCGGGTTCCAATCTGATCCGCCTGCCCAACAGTTCAAGTCATAGGTACTGGCGGGCGAGGGTTTTGGATTTCGAATTAGTGGGTCTCCCGACCGGACCCGGTTCAGCCCTGGATTATATGGGCCTCATTGTGGGCTAGGCGAGCTGGCATATAGGTTAGGAAAGGAAGAAAAGAAAAAGACTGTGTATATACACTCGAATAATATAAAATATATATACACCAAATTATATATTCTAAAATATATACAGGCATATACTCTAAACATATGCATATTTATACACTCTAAATTATGTAAATGTATATATGTACTCAAAATAATATTTATTCACTAAATATATGGCAATATATATATTTCCAGGATATATATATATATATATATATATATATATATATATATATATATATATATATATTAAAATATATATATATATATAACCTTTATTGATTAAATAGATGGGAAACAGTTACATCAATAATCCAGCCAATCTGGAAAATGGTCAATATGACTACAACGTGTAAGAGCTTTTCGGATCTGTTATTTCACCTCCTGGATTAAACGCCCAACATCAAAGCCCCGATCCTCGTAGCGACATTTGTTTCTATTATTCCATAAAACCCAGCAAATAGCTCCCACAACCGTCCGCTTCAAATGCTTTCGCCCTCTACATCCCAGTTTTCGAAGTAATTGGGGAAAGGACTGGAAATGACCCACAATCTGAAATCGTAGCTCGAATGCTCCCCAAACTTGCTGTAATGCCCCAGTACCAAAATACTTGGGACCAAGTACGTAGACATGCCAGCTGCACACATATGAAGTATACTCCAATATATGGAAACCTCGTATGTATACATAAGCTGTAAAATGAAGTAAACTAATAGTAATCTAAACTCATCCATAAAATGAAAGAATAATATTATAAATCAACTGTAAAATTTGTAATTTATACATATAGTTGGGCGGAGACAAATCCACTACCAACCATTTAAATCAGAAGAAGAATATACGGGGGAAAATTCAAAAAAAGGGTAGAAAGTCGACCCAAGGGCAATCCTCTGCGAAGGGATGGAGAAGTTCACAGCCTTGGCTAAACACCTGCAGATATCACAGAAGCACATACCTGGAGAGATCACCAGGTCCTCAGAGGGACGTAACAAGATATAGGAAGAATATGCCATAATAAACTGAATATATAAAATGTCACAAGCCACAAGTAAAGTAAAATAGTCCCAATAGTAACAAGATACATAAAGGAATGGGGGTGACTTAACATTGACTAGGTTTTATCTAACCATTCTAATGTGTTTATGCAGTTAAGAACAAACCTTTCGTCGTATGAGCCCTGGCTGTAAATAGGATCTGGTATAGTTCCCACTTGGGCACCAGTTACCTAAGCGCATAACGTTCAAAAATGACAGTGGCCAACCTGAGAGGATCATCTTACCCCAAGCGTACAACGTTTAAGAACGTCAGTGGCCAATATGAGGGGGTAAGCATACCCGTATCTCCAACGGAGCTTCCTGGTTACAAGAGAATGTGTAATAGAAGCCCATATGACAAGGAAATGTTCTTTCCACCAGATGCACCTATCGAAGTCGCATCCGCGATCATGTACCTCTACTAACTGCTAAGTCTTCTAACATGCCTCTATTAGCAGTTAGACCTAACGCATGCGTATGGGTGATCAGTCAACACGCAAGTACCTCTACATGCTACTCATCTCACACATATCTTTTGGTACAACTATGTTAAGGTTTATGCAATACACTATAGTTGGTACTCCCTTAACTCTAGGTCCATATGCAATCAAAAGATAATTAGCAAAGTAAAGCTAATATCGTTGAGCAGGTAATAGATCAAGAATTGTAATAATGGTACAACTACAAGAACTAGAAATAAATAAACAGTGATACACAAATAACTAAAATTGCAGACTAAATATAAGCAGTAAATGTGGCAAGGTATCTTTCCTCATGTCCGGAGTGATGTAAGATGATGTCCTGGCAACGAATCAACAACAACACATAAAGAAAAAGGTGTAGGAACAACTTCGGATGCTAAAAATAGTCTATTATCTAATTATAATTAATACTGCACCTATTACATTTATTTAATAGATCCTAAAATTAGGATATGGCATAGGTTTTCGTATCAGCTTTCCGAAAAACTAAACAGATCGCATTTTTATTTCTGAAATCTCCCGAAATCGCAAAAATACTGAAACACGTTTATTTTTGGGACACTAGATACTCAAACAGTTTTGCAGAAATCTAGAGAATGAATTTTGTCTGTTAAAATATGTTTCTGGAAAGCTTACCTCGATACGCTTCTTTTAAAAAAACTGGAGACGAAACAGAGTTCGGAGCTAGGAGATATCGTCGTTCCAAGTTGCTCTTGTTACTAAAAAGTTGGACTGCATTCTCATGACGAATTTTTGAGTTCGTATTGGACTAAAAATAATTTCAAATTATGGTTGATAGGAAGGAAATGTATTGGGTATATATAGGTACTTATTTTAGATTTACCTCCTAAATTAGATAGGATTTGATTTAAATTGATAGAAGTTACTTTGTTATGATATAATATAGATAGGGATGTTTTCCTATTAGACTTTGGATTATGATTAACTTAAAATATAGTTCATATTTATCTAAATTATCTGTAACATTATTTAAAATTACTATAGATAATAAATAGAGTTAATATTTATTTAAACAACCTTCATCTAATCTCATTAATAAAAGCTGAAATATTTAATACTAAATTGACATTTATTCTATATTATGCAAATAGTGTACAATATAAGTAACATGTAAAAAGTAATAAAAGTTATAAAATAAATAATAAAATTTTGAGAAAAAATTGTATAATATAGTTTAGATCCTTAATGTACTAGAAAAATAGCTTTATATATTTTTATACTAAATTCACTAATGAGCACTATACTAAATATATGTAAAATAATAAAAATTATATAATAAGTTAATAAATAGTTATTTAAAAATTCAAAAGTTTCACAAATATTTATTTTAAAAAATCAGGGGGTTTACAAAAGTCTTATCTAGATAAGGACTAAGAAGAGTTTATTATCCCTTAGATTTTCCACTATTTAATTCAAATTAATTTAAAAATAACTCAATCAAATATAATCCAATGTAGATAGATTCTACCTCTAATTTAAACTGTATTTAAATAACTTATTTTTTCCAACATAAATCACCATAATTAATTACATATTAAAACAACATATATTTAATATACCTTTTTCGAAATAATATCTTAATGATAATAATTAATTTCAAAAATACAAACATATATACACTCGCATGTAAAAATAATATTTACATAAAACATAGTTTTTCTAAATTACTAGTTATACTTGTACCATAAAATAAAATAGCCCTTTTTAAATAAAAATAAAGTTTGGCAATCCTCGGCGTGACGCATTTATAACTTCAAGCAATATAAAATATTTATCGTCTATTATTTTGAAATATTTTCTACATCTATATAATTAAAACATTTTATAAAAACATGTACTTCGCACTTATTCGCACTTGACGAAAAATTTACGAAACGCAAACTCGTACGCAACGTACAAATACGAAGTACAAAAATCAATACCATATTTATTAAAAAAATCGTAGTAGAAATTTAGGGATTTTATATCCTACCCAACTTACAAGAATTTCGTCCTCGAAATTTAGGAATAGCTAGGGTATAGGGGAGATAGAAAGAGTTCATCATTACTGAAATACGATTAAATTTTTGGATGAGGCGAAGAAACGACGTTCGACACAAACATGCATTGGAATATCGTGATTTTGATATCTGCGAAAATACATCATGGTTATGGAATTGAAGAAGGGTCGCTAGTTAAGGTAATAAAATTATGATAACACGAATTAGAGAATAGAAAGGAAATGAGTAAGTCAAAGAGAATAATTTAGACATTTAGGAGAGATGGTTTCTTGAGCAAATATAGTCGTCTAGGTTTAAGGTATGGTTAAGGAAATAATTTGAATCATTTTCAAGTTTCAAGAACGATTAGAAGGTTGCGATAATGAATCTAGGGTAGAGAAAAAAGGTAACTCAAGACGGGGATATAGTCACATTGGTTGGTCAGTGGTTAACTATCTTGGCAATAGATGGTGGACAACTAAGGGGATATCAAGTACGAGTGTTTGTCTTTCTAATATAGGCGAAAGACAAAAATAATAAAGAGTTCGAAGAAGATATTATCGAATATGAATAAGTGGTTTAAAGATGATTGAAAAATTTCAAAAAGAATTGCCAAGACAGTCGCGGATGGAATTCTAGAGGCCAAGTTTAACTATGTCTCCATCCACGTCGAACAATATATAAAAAGTGAACCAAAGTGCACTAGGTTGATCATACCATCATGCACCGGTTCTGATTAGACAATGTATTAGTAGGTGTCCCCAATAACACATATGTCGTGAGCAAGCTCGATAAAAGAATAAGCTTGCAAAACTATGGCTAAATTAGCATCATAAGATAGTCAAAATATAAGTAAAAAATACTAATGAAGGAAATTAAATAGTCGAAGATCCATTAAAATCTAAGTCTTGTCCGAAGTTTGGGCTTATGCAGTCATCCTAATGTTTTCTTATCTATGGCTTGGTTGACTAGATAAGTTAGGGTCCTCTGAATTCTATAGTCTAATAAAACTTATCAATATGGGTCACAAGGACAAAGGCTTGTTAGGTCATGAGGTATTCTATCCAACTTACAAGAGTTAAACTAGTAGTGTGATGGGACAATGGGTCAAGCAATCAAGATAAAGCACAAAGTTAAGCATTTAAGGAATTAAGTACAACAAAATCATATATCGGATCGAAAGAATTGAGTCGAGGTTGAGTTCCTATCCTTGGTCTAAAAATATATCGGTATCATGGTAAAGGTAATAGTCTAGTCTTTATGACCCAAAAGTCATATCATAAAAATAGAGTACCAAGGGACGTGTTTGAGTGGGACATGATATACCTACATGAAGGTGAGCTCGTCTAGGTCTTACATATAAAATTTGTTAGACGGTAACAGCTAGTCCTACACTCCAAATATTAAAGTCACGGTTAAGGACACAAAAAGATCTAAAATAGAAAGTAGGAGTTCATGAAGTGACAATTAATTCATAAACATTAAAGAAGATCAAGTTAAAGCATGAAATAAAATTAATTAAGGAATCTAGTAAAATAATTTAGGGACACAGTTTTCAGACACTACTAAAATATGATCTATTGGCAACGTAATTTAGCGACGGCGTAAAATTACGTCGCTATATATGAAATTCAGCGACTCCTTTATATAAACATCGCAAAATATCGCTGAATTGCGACGTTCAGCGACAGGTGTTAAATTACGTCGCTGAATAGCGACGTTCAGCGACATATTATTAAAATATGTCGCCATATATTAAAATTTTGCGACATTTAGCGACGGCCTCTCTTGACGTCGCAACGTTTCATTTTTTCTCCCTCACTCAAAAATTCTAATTTTTACTGGAGAGCTTCCCCCCCTCCAGCGACTCCTTCAACGACCCCTTCCCCCCCGGCGACTCCCTCCCCCTCCGACGTATAATGACGTATTTTCTATTATTAGCGACGTATTTTTCATTATTAGCGACGTATAATGACGTCGCTAATTTGCCTTATTTTAGTAGTGAGAGAGAAGATAGTCTCCTAGGTGGATACAGTCAAGGAACAATTAAATCATTTCTCAAATTTCAAACGGTTAGAAGGACACAATAAAAGATCTGAATTTGGGGAAAGGTCGAGTAAGTCAAAATTGAGATATAGTCACATGGTTTGGTCGAAGACTAACTATACTTGTGTATATACAACTATCTTGGTCATGGATGGAATGTAGAGTACCTCTATTACATTAGGGTGACCTTACCTGCTTCTTGATTCTCTATCAAGATAAGATTTAATCCCAAAATTTGAGTTTCCAATATGTATTTCCAAGCTTGACACAAACTACGATATTTAAGCATAACCATAAAAATAATTCAAGTCTTTAATAACCCTAAGATACCACTTAGTATGACAATATATATAAATATATATAAATATATATATATATATATATATATATATATATATATATATATATATATTTCCTCCAATATGCACAAACTAAAATTTCTTATTCGCTAGTCGGTTGAGGTCATCCATCATAATTTAAAAAAAATTAGATTTCTCTAATCAATCTCAAAATAAGCTTTATCATATCTCTTAATAAATTTTCCACAAAATCGTAATATTATAAATCCAAACTTTAAACTCAAGATTTAGATAATCTTATCAATTGTGAATTATGCGACAAAATTTGAAGATTTTTTTTCATAATTGAAATATTAAACTCAAAATCTAAATAAAGTTATCAATCATAAATTGTATAACACAGTTCAAAATTTAAATTTTCCTCAAATCAATTTATATCCTCAAAAGATATGAATATCTATAACCCGAAAATCATAAATATTTTCTAAATCTTCAAAATCAAAGATTTTACTCAATCTTCTATCAATACTTTGGTGAATACTCCTAGTAGTCTCAAGATAAAATTTTCTCTGTCCTCAAAGTTGGTAATATTGCTACTACCCAACTTAGAATTAACTAATCCTTAAGATCATTCTTTTAGAAAAATAAATGCCTCTATATCTTAAATAAGGCCTCAATGTATACTAATTGTGAATGTAATCCATCTAGTCACATGTTTGACCTATGAGCATATACTAGTGTAGTCATCTTCCTAACCAACATTAAGCACGAGTAAGTAAGGATTCACGGTAGAAAGGGGTCAAACAAGATGCAATCAAGGGAGGCAAACGAGAGTTCGAAGTTTGGAGTCAAAAAAGAAAGTCAAGTATATGGATGAGATCCTAGACTCTAATCATATCTGTAGGCTCACATTGGTACAATAACGTAACCAAAGTGATAAAATTGACCAGCATCGACCACCACAAAAACATGTAACTTCCCAGTCCCAAAATACTTGGGACCAAGTATGTAGACATGCCAGCTGCACACATACGAAGTATACTCCAATATATGGAAACCTCGTATGTATAAATAAGCTGTAAAATGAAGTAAACCAATAGTAATCTAATCTCATCCATAAAATAAAAGAATAATATTATAAATCAACTATAAAATTTGTAATTTATATATGTAGTTGGACGGAGACAAATCTACTACCAACCATTTAAATGAGAAGAAGAATATCCGGGAGCAAATGAAAAGGAAGGATAGAAAGTCGACCCAAGGGCAATCCTCTGCAAAGGGATGGAGAAGATCACGACCTTGGCTAAACACCTGCAGATATCACAGAAGCACACACCTGGAGAGATCACCAGGTCCTCAGAGGGATGTAACAAGATACAGGTAGAACATGCCATAATAAACTGAATATATAAAATATCACACGCCACAAGTAAAGTAAAACAGTCCCAATAGTAACAAGATACATAAAGGAACGGGGGTGACTTGATATTGACTAGGTTTTACCTAACCATTCTAATGTGTTTATGTAGTTTAGAACAAACCTTTCGTCACATGAGCCTTGGCTGTAAATAGGATCTGGTATAGTTCCCACTTGGGCACCAGTAACCTATGCGCTTGACGTTCAAAAACGATAGTGGCCAACCTGAGAGGATCATCTTACCCCAAGCGCATAACGTTCAAGAATGTCAGTGGCCAACATGACGGGGTAAGCAAACCCGTATCTCCAGCGGAGCTTTCGGGTTACAGTAGAATTTGTAATAGAAGCCCATATGACAAGGAAATATTCTTCCCACCCGATGTACCTATCGAAGTCGCATCCACGATCATGTACCTCTACTAAATGCTAAGTCTTCTAACATGCCTCTATTAGAAGTTAGACCTAACGCATGCATACGGGTGATCAGCCAACACGCAAGTGCCTCTATATGCTACTCATCTCACTCATATCTCGTGGTACAACTGTGTCAAGGTTTATGCAATACACTATAGTTGGTAGTCCCTTAACTCTAGGTCCATATGCAATCAAAGGATAATAAGCAAAGTAAAGCTAATATCACTGAGCAGGTAATTGATCAAGAATTGTAATAATGGTACAACTACAAGAACTGGAAATAAATAAATAGTGATACACAAATAACTAAAAATGTAGACTAAATATAAGCAGTAAATATGACAAGGTATCTTGCCTGATGTCCTGTAACACCCAGTTTTCCAGAAGAGGGTAATTTTGAAATTTTGTAATTATAATTATTAACTAATGATATTTATTTCATATTAGAATTTTTAGTGATTTTTAATTAATTTTAAACTATTTAAATTTATGACTTGTGATTTTGGTGTTATGCTAGTGATTAGTAGATACTGCCTACCCTAGAGCCTAGCCATGTGATTAGGGTATTTTTGATATTTTTAGGGTTATTTGGATTTATTATAATTTATTTGAATTTATGAGAATTTTTAGAATTTATTTTGGAATTGTTTGAATGAGGGTTGACTAGGTTGACTTTGACTAGCCATGACCTTGGTAGGCTAACCTAGAAGCTAACCATAGTTGTGTTTGGACTTGGTTAGGTCATGTAACCCTAGTTAGACTAGAGTTGACCCCTGGTATGGTTATTGACTTAAGTTAGATTCAAGTCATAAGCCATGACTTGTGATTAAAACTTAAATCAATAACTAGCCCTAAAGCCCATAGAGGCCCAAGCCCATAGCCCCTCAATAAACCCCCACCCTAACCCACTATGGCCAGCCACATTGGGAACCCCACCCCTATTTATACTCTCTTCCATTTAGGGCTAGCCTCTTTTAGGAAAGAACAAGATTAAGGAGGAGGTATTTTCCCAACTTTAGAAATTCATAGAAATTCCATTTGATCTCCTTTTTCCCTTAAACAAATTGCAATAGGTTCTAATTTAGGTATACTTTCTGTTCATGGAGGTCATTCTCAAATTTGGGACGATTGGGAGCTTTGGGATTAGCAAGAAGGATCTTCCATTTTGAAGCTTTCTTTGGAGAAGAACACAATAGGTAACTTCTCATTCTCTTCATGAAATTCCAGTTTTCTTGCATATTTGGACAGCTCTAGGAGTCCCCTAACAGTAGGAATTAGTTTCGTGTCTTGGTGGACCCATTTTGTGTCCGTATCGGACACGTATCCAATAGGATATCTAAGTGTTTGTAGAAATGCCTCTAAGGAATTTATTTTGTTGTTTTAGAAATCTGTTTGAATAGGATTGTTGATCTAGGGTTGCTCTATGATTTTTGTGTGGACACTTGGGTGTTTTTTGTCGTGTCGTGTCCACACGGGGACACGAACTTGCTGTTCTGGACAGCGTGCAGTGTCCTGTATCTCGGGTCCTATAACTCACTGTGTAGAACACGAGGGGACACGAACTTTTGTGGGAATGATGGGGCAAACACTGACACTATGATTCCAAAATTTGGGAGCATGTCGTGGAGTACACGCGACGCAATCGCACACGCACTGACACGCGCTATCGCACGCTGGCGGCTGAAACGCGCGCAGACACGCACAAACACGTGCTCGTGTCCGCTGTGGATGCGTCGTGGACACGTGTCAGGCATGCCAACGTGTAGTCCTATCCTAGGCGACCACGTGGGTGTATGCACGTAACACGAAGTGTCGTGTGTCGTGTCCTACACGCGTGTGCACTCGTGCACGATGCTGTGCTACACTAGGTGCACCCTACGTGTTTGTACTGTGGTGGACACGTCTGTGTCGTATTGTTGGGACACGAAGTGACTCACAAGACACCCTCACACATGTTATACTAATTATCAACTCCTTAATTGTAATTTAGATGTTTAATTGGTTTTGAATTCAGGAACTTTCCAAAAGGGACTGATACCTGACTGATACCTCCCTGTTTCAGTTCTTATTGGGTTTTAACTAAATTTTAATGATTAATTGCCATGTTAGAATCACTACACATGTGTATTAGACTATTACAATATTGATTGTTGGCTGGTGTTAGGCTTTTTGGATTTCGAGTAGGTTTTTGATGTTGAACTGTCAATATGCTTTCACATAAACTGTCAGTTTGGTGAGAGAGGTTTGAATTCGATTTTGTGGTAAGGTTAAATCCAGTGGTTGCTAAGGTTGTGATGATTCATCGATTCAAGTTTTGAGTTGTTGTCAAGTTTTGTTGATTCATTGGTTCATTGCATTATTTGGTTAAGTTTCAAATTCATTGGGGGTAGCCTCGAACTCATTGATACCTAAAGTATCAGGATTCTTGATGTTGTTTGCAATTTTAGGCATTAGGTTGAATGTTTGCTGCAAGGAATTGTTAAAACTGTCACAAGTTCACTCACACACACAGTTCAGATTCAACACACGCATATGGGGGCTATCACACAGGTTTTCCCTTATCTAGTTCACTGTCACTACACTCTCACTCTTTCCACACACTCACACATACAAACTGAATATGTATACACCACATACACATGTAAACAGATTTTTTTGACATTCACATTCCACTGTTCCTGAGAACATTTAAGTATCACACTGATTTCCTGGTTTTTGGTTGATTCTAAAAACTAGAATTCTATGAACGTATATATGTGTTAACCTGGGTTGTGTTGAACTGAACTTAGCATTTCTTAACCATCCTATATTACATCTAACTCTATGTGCACTATAGTAACCTTAGCTAACTGAACAATGTTCTGAAAACTGAGATTTCTAGGTGTAGTGTGGATTTCAAAAAATTGGACTGGTTCCTTTCCTATTTTGGCACTGTTAAATGCTAACCATGACTGAACACCATATCACTCACCGTTTTATAGTTTCTACCACATTGTTTTCATATTCAGTACTCATGACACTCACACCCTGCTACACCGTTTTCCCAGGTCCCCACACACACTCTTCTCTTAATAAACTCACACAATCACACAATGTACATCACTGATTCCAGGAGCTATCCTACACTATTTTCCCTATTTTCCAGTATACACACACTGCTTGCAATGTACAGCTCACTGTTTCACACACAGGATCCTCACCTTTCTATCACACATTGTTAGTTTCTATTTTTCTGAGATGAATTATAATGCACTGTCATGGTTTGAACTCAAATATGAGTTCATGTGTTTACCTGAGCATTGAAGCCCTGTTTTCTGAGAAACACACACAAACCCGAGCCTATACATGAATGCTAAACCTGAGGTAGAGTAGGTTGAACTGAAATGATTTCCTTTCCTATAAATTCTGAATCCTGGGATTCACTGATAATGTTAACTGAGATTATTTTGTAAAACTGATTTTTGCCTATATATACATATATGTGTACTTTGACTGATTTTGGTTTGGTTTTTAGGATTGTATATATATAGGTAAATATATACATGAATGTTTGTACATGGTACTTGAATGAGATCTCAACTGATAAGTTAACATGTCATATTGGAATCACTTAACCTGTATATTAGGCTATGCTAATGTTAATCATTGACTAGGGGTAGGTTTTAGAATTTAAATTGAATTCGAGCATGAGAGTGGACTGTTATTGGCAGACACAAATTTCCCTAGCCACTATCACACACACACACCAAGCAACATGGACACTAGACACTGTCACTTAAGTTCCTATGACATTGCACACCCACACTTTAGTCTACATCTTACCCCTCACTGTATAGCCTAATGTTCACTGATTTTTCCTATTCCCATTAGTGCCACACAATTATGTATCTCTCTAACACTCTTGCACATGCCACACACACATGTTTACATCACATTGACAGTCACTTGACACTGTGGCACACATGCTCTCATGACCACACACACACCTACACATGTAAACCTGAAACTGAGACACCCTATTGACACTCTAATTCACATATACACCATGTACATATATGACACCATGTCACACTCTAGCTTGACACTGAACACATTTACATGCTCTCCTCTATCTCTCTCTCTCTATACTATACATGGCTAAATGTGTTAATGTGGTAAATATAGATTCCCTATAGTTATATATACATATATGTGTATATAGTATTGGCCCATTCCATGGTCACACCCGATTTCGATAATCAATATACACTTTAGTCAATATACAAAATATAGAAAATACTGCTAATCATTTCAGGATTCATGAAATCATATTCAACGGACGATGTACCGCATCAATCAAAGCGTCAACTTCATCAAATCTACTGGAGACTCATTTCTCATTTTATTCTGTATTTTATATTTTATTGAGTCTAGGATTTATTCTGTAAAATCAATTATGGTAATACTGGCTTAGGGTTAAAACTGTCCACTTTCTAAAAAGCCTACCTATTTACCATTCGTATTTTCGTTTACAAATATTTCAAAAACATATTTCGAAAAATAGTCTTTCAAAATGATTTTACAAATAACCAAAAACAAATTTAAAAACTGTTTTTGCAAAAGATTTTCAAATATCTCCCGACAGAACTCCTAACCGAGTTCGGCCCGAGTTCGGTTCGAACTCTGACCGAGTTCGGTCACAAGTTATTTAAATTTCTGTTGCCTCCAAATATGCGAGCAACGTCTCTTTGCGAGATATTTGCATCCGAACTCTGTCCGAGTTCTGCCCGAGTTCGGTTGGAGAAAACACCTATAAATAGAGGAGAACTTTTTCATTTCAAATCATCAATTCATTCTTCATTCTCTCTTCTCTATTTCTCAAGTGTTTTCAAACGATCCAAGATTTTCAAATCTCACCTATACATCTCTTAGCCAAAAGCCAGTACTATCAGAGTTGATTTAGAGTCTTTTGGTTACTCAAGAGTTGTAAAGAGGTCGTTCCAAGTTTCAACAACTTTTCTTGTTGTGGAGCTGGTCGTGCGCTCGTCACCAAGCACGGTGTGCGTGTGGAGCTGGTCGTGCGCTCGTCACCAAGCACGGTGTTGTAAGAGACTGCAAGCTCTCAGTTAAAGCTTGTGCCATAGTGGATTAACATCGAGCAAGAGTACTCGAGACTGGATTAGTCCTCTCAGAGGGATACCAATATATATCGCCGTGTCACTGAGTTTGAATTTTCTATCTCTATTTACTGTCTCTTACATATCTGCCATAGGTTATAATTTTAATTGGTGATTATATTCCGCTGCATACATGCACTCTATTCACCCCCCCTCTAGAGGTGCTCAACGGTCCTATAATTGGTATCAGAGTAGGTTATATTCTTATATAACATACCTTAGAGAGTATATATGACAGCCGTGAAATCTATATTCAACGGTGAAGGGCAATCCACAAATAGACCTCCCCTATTTGATGGAACAAATTACACATTCTGGAAAATACGGATGACTTTCTTTCTAAGTCTCTTGACTTTGATCTTTGGTCAATAGTCATTGATGGATATAAGAAGCCAGCACCCACAGTGGTTGAAGGCATTCTTATGGAAAAGCCTTATGACAAGTACACCGATGCTGAAAAAGCAAAGGCTAGTCTTGATGCTCGAGCCATCAATGCACTATTCTGTGCAATTGACAAAATCGAGTTCAACAGAGTTTCAACCTGTAAGACGTCTCACGAAATTTGGAAACTCCTTGAGGTAACCCATGAAGGGACTTCCCAAGTAAAGGAATCCAAAATTAGTAGACTGACACAGGAGTATGAATCTTTTAAGATAAAACCCGGTGAGTCAATTACACAGATGTTTACCTCGTTTCCTTGATATAACTAATCCTTTACAATCTCCTGGCAAGGATTACAGTAATCACGAGAAGATCAAAAAAGTGTTACGGGCTCTAACAAAGAACTGGAATCCAAAAGCCACAGCAATCATTGAAGGAAACGATCTCACCACGATGACTCTGGAGACACTGATGGGCAAACTCATGACCCATGAACTCGACTTGCAAGATTTTGAAGAAGCAACACCAAAGGAGAAAACTATTGCCTTCAAAGCCCAAGCAAGAAAATCAACATACAACGATTTCGATGAAGAATCGTCAAGTGGTGATGAAAGAGCCCTACTTGTGAGGAACTTCAAGAAATATCTAAAGTTCACAAGCAGAAAGAAGAAAGACGTCCAAGAAAGCAACGAAGATGAAACTATATGCTTTGGATGCAAGAAATCAGGGCATATGAAGAAGGACTGTCCAACCACCAAGAAAAGTAGTCCATACGATAGATCAAAATCAAGCAGAAAAGCTACATCTGGTCGAAAGTATGCGAACACAAGCATCTGGCATGAAAGCGATGCCAGTGACTCAGAAGAAGAAGACAGACCCTGCAGCAATGCAAATGTTTGTCTCATGGCTTTTGAAAAGGTATCATCTAATCCTTTGTTTGATGATTTTACTTTCGATGAACTAGAGAATGCCTTTAGCGAACTACTTGAAGATCACAAAACTGTGCTCGACAAGTATAAGCAATCTCGAAAAGAGATTAAGGCACACACAACCGAGATAGCTAGACTGTATAATCTAATTGAAGATATTAAAGAGACATCTACTACCGGTAACACGGAAGAGATAGCCAAACTTAAAGCAGACTATCATGAGGCTATCCTCAATATTGAACAGAAAGAAAGGGACTATGTTAAAGTACAAAAGCTTTATGACATAGAGAAGAAGATGCACCTAGTAACTGAACAAAGACTCCTTGATATGACTGCTAGATACAAAGAGTCTATTGTGATTTCTAAAAAGTTAGAAATCAAGTTAGGCAAACAGGCAATACCTGTGACACAGCCTAAGATTAGTCCTAATGCCTAGAAGGACTAAACACAAGAAAGCACAGAAGAAACACGAACACCATCATGCTTTCACTTACAGGTTCTCCAAACAAAACAAGCTTGCAAATACAGTTTCTACCACTAAACTGACTTACACATATTGTGGTACGCACGGACACATATCACAATATTGTCTTGCAAGAAAGCTTGTTAACAACCATACTTTAGTCTGGAGACCTAAAGCTAATATGTGTGGACCCTTCAAAAAATGGGTACCAAAGGATTCATCTACTTGTCTTGTAGGTGGACCCTCAACCCTCTCATGCTAAAAGCAAATGGATTCTCGATAGCGGATGTTTGCGACACATGACTGGTGATGCATCCTTATTCGCTACGCTATCGATGAAGAAAGAAGGATACGTCGCCTTCGGAAACAACTTGAGAGGTGATATAATAGGTAATGGTACTATAGGTATTCTCATTATCCAATAATAAAGGATGTTTGTCTAGTAACTGAATTGAAACATAACCTATTGAGCATAAGCCATTTGGCAGATAATGGTTATGGTATCAATTTATGAAAGATAAATGTACCATATATGATATGTCATCTGGTAATCCCGTATATAAAGGGATTAGAGAAGATAATATTTATGTTTTCTTTTTGGAGAATACTAATAATGCAGGAAGGTGCCTAGTAGCCAATCAAGATGAAAGCTGGCTATGACACATGAGACTAGGACATGCAAACATGGATACTATCTCACGTCTGAATACAAAGAAGTTGGTAAAAGGACTCCTTGAAATTCCATTCAAGAGAGATCTGGTATGTGCAGACTGTGAAAAGAACAAAGCACATAGGTCTACTTTTAAATCCATCAACGCTGTAAGTACTTCGAGACCTTTGCAGTTGATTCATATAGATTTATTTGGTCCTAGTAGAGTCGCTAGTCTTGGCGGTAAGCTCTATGCTTTTGTTATTGTTGATGATTTCTCTCGATTTACTTGGGTTTACTTTTTATCAAACAAAAGTGATACTATTTTTGAATTTCAGATATTTTGTAAAAAGGTACAAAACGAAAAAGGCTTCATGATTACTCGTATCCGAAGTGATCATGGTGGCGAATTCGAAAATTCTGATTTCAAAAAGTTTTGTGATGATAGTGGATATTACCACAAATTTTCTTGTCCTAGAACTCCCCAACAGAATGGTGTTGTGGAGCGGAAGAACCGTACTCTAAGCGAAATGGCTAGAGTCATGCTGAATCAGTATAATCTTCCTAAATACTTTTGGGCAAAAGCTGTTAGTACAGCCTGTCATGTTTTAAACAGGGTGTTAATTCGACCAATCTCGAAGAAAACACCATATGAGCTTTGGTTTGGAAGAATTCCAAACATTTCTTATTTTAAAGTTTTTGGTTGTCACTGTTTTATCCTGAATACCAAGGATAACTTGGGAAAGTTCGACTCCAAAGCAGATGACGGGATATTTCTCGGATATGCTGCTAAGAGTAAGGGATATAGAATTTTTAATAAAAGATCTATGATTGTTGAAAAAAGTATTAATGTTACTTTTGATGAGTTGAATAGTCACAGATCTAGCGACAGTGATGATGAAGATGCACCTAAAAAGACTAAGAAGAATTCTGAGAAAGATCTGACCCAAGAGGCAAGGACTGATAAAAGTTCCGAAGATGCAGGAACTGAGAAAAGCCTTGTGAAGGATATGGCCCAAAGATTTGAATCATTAAGATTCAAGCCAGATCATCCAGAAACTCTCATTATAGGTGATGTATCCAAAGGTGTAAGTACACGTTCATCTCTTAAAGATTCTGAATTAGCAGCAAATGTAGCATTTATTTCACAAATAGAACCTAAGAATGTTGATGAAGCTTTTTCTGATGAGTTTTGGATTTCTGCCATGCAAGAGGAACTTAATCAATTTTAGAGAAACCAAGTTTGGGAACTTGTTCCTAAACCAATTGGTCAATCGATAATTGGTACCAAATGGGTGTTCCGAAATAAACTCAGTGAAGATGGACAAGTTCTACGCAACAAAGCACGTCTAGTGGCACAAGGTTATAATCAAGAAGAAGGAATTGATTATGATGAGACCTATGCTCCTGTTGCTAGACTAGAAGCCATCCGCATGTTTTGCGCATTTGTATGTTTTAATAATTTTAAACTTTTTCAAATGGACGTAAAAAGCGCATTTTTAAATAGATTTTTGAAAGAAGAGGTTTTTGTGAAACAACCGCCTGGTTTTGAAGATTTTCAAAAACCTGATCACGTCTTCAAGCTTAAGAAAGCACTCTATGGACTCAAACAAGTACCTCGTGCTTGGTATGAACGCCTAAGTGCCTTCTTACTTGATAATAGATTTTCGAAAGGAAAGATTGATACTACTTTATTTATAAAATCCATGAATGATGATATACTTCTAGTGCAAATCTATGTGGATGACATTATATTTGGTTCTACTAATGAAAAACTTTGTCAAGATTTTGCCAAGTGTATACAGAGTGAATTTGAGATGAGTATGATGGGAGAACTGAACTTCTTCCTGGGACTGTAAATCAAACAACACTCGACTGGAACATTCATCAACCAAGCTAAGTACACGAAGGACATACTAAAAAAGTACGACTTCGAGAATGTAAAGCCAATCGGGACGCCTATGGCTACATCTACAAAGCTTGATGCTGATGAAAGTGGAAAACCTATCGATCAGCGTAAGTATCGAGGTATGATTGGTAGTTTATTATATTTAACTGCTAGTCGCCCTGATATTATGTTTAGCGTTTGCATATGTGCACGTTATCAGGCAAACCCTAAGGAATCACATCTTAGTGCCGTTAAGCGTATCTTCCGATACCTTAAAGGAACTTCTACAGTTGGCTTATGGTAACCCAAAACCAAATCCTTTGACCTTATAGGTTACTCGGATACGGATTTTACAGGATACAAAATGGACCGTAAAAGTACCAGTGGCACATGTCATTTCTTGGAAAGGCCTTAGTCTCTTGGTTTAGCAAGAAACAAAATTCAGTAGCATTATCAACAACTGAGGCTGAGTATATCGCCGCAGGACGTTGTTGTGCTCAGATTTTGTGGATGAAGCAAACCCTAGAGGACTACAATCTGCACTATACAAATGTTCCTATTTATTATGACAATACTAGTGCAATAAATCTGACTAAGAACCCTGTTTGTCATTCACGCACAAAACACATAGAAATTAGACATCATTTTCTTCGTGATCATCAACAACACGGGGATATTTGCCTAGAATTTATTGACACTGTTCATCAACTAGCAGATATATTCACTAAACCATTGGCTGAAGACCGTTTTAACATTTTGAGATGTGAGCTCGGCATTCTTGAATTCTCGAACTCATAGTGCATATGGTAATTAAAATTTAATTTATGACTTGATATTTTATTTAAACGAAAATTATTTTTGGGTACAAACTTAAAAAGGGTATGTCTATCACCACGGCTATGGTCGAAGCGAAGCGGTATTTCAGAGTTCCCCGGTGAACCTCCGTTAGCTGGGACAACCCCTACAGTTAACTCAGAAATAACAATCGTTATTTAATAAAACAGTCAATGTTATTAAATTTAACTTTTAAACTTACCAGCCTGTACTGTTTATCTCGGGAATGCAAGTGGCCGAACTCGGCCCGAACTCTGACCGAGTTCGGACCGAGTTCGGTCGGCGCTGTGGTAACTTCCAGAACCGAACAGCCGGCCCTAGTGCCTATATAATCCAACTTTCCTTCCACTTTTTCTTCACAACAAAACGTGGAAAGCCTTCCTCTCCTACTAGAAGCCTCTCCTCCTCCTTCTTAGCAAGGGTTCGACGAGTTCTAGTGGGCGTTCATCTTCCTTCTCCTTCCTTTTTTCTTAAAGGTATTCTCTTTCTTTCCATCTCCTCATGGCCCCCAAACGTCAAAGAGGAACCTTTTCTCAAGGTGCTTCCTCTTCCTCTGACTACACTCCTGCTAGTCTTTTTAGTCCAGTACGACCGAGAGATCCCGAAGAGTACGATGCTACTTTGTTCCCCGACAAAGACTTCTCGGATATCGGGTTCGATTCTTTCTCTAGTCGTCGTATTTGCTCTGGAGCTTTCGTCAATTTTACCGCTTTCTTTGAATATGCTCAAATCTTTGACCAACTTAGATATCGCAATTTCTTCGAGGTCCAAGAGAGCATTTACGACAATGCAGTCCGTATATTTTACTGCAATCTGCAGGTAAAACCAAACGACAATTTCTATTCTTGCATTGCTGGGCAAGAATTAGAATTTAGCGCCACTGACATCAGTAAATTCTTTCACATTCCTGATCTTGGTGATGCATTAGTTGACATCTACCACATTCAGTTCCCTGCTGATGTCACTCTGGCTTCTTTTAGGGAATTAATTTGTCATCTTAACCCTCCTCCCCGGAGAATTTTTGCCAAACATCTGAACCAAACATTTTATGAGCTTCATCGTATGATATTTTCTGCTCTTCTTCCGAAGAAAGGCTCTACCGATGAAGTTATCTTTTTAGAACTTTCTGCTCTATATCACATCCACTTTGGCATCCCATTCTCCGTTCCCAAAACTATGATGTCCTGGATGCTTAACTACAAAAATGCAGGTAGGAATCTAGTATATCCTATGCACCTTGCTTCCATATTTCGATGTTTCAAGATTGATCTTGAGACGTGTGCCATTTCTTCTCCTTCTGTTGAGCTGACTCGTTTTCGTCGATTTCCTGCACCACCTGGAGCTGCTCCTACTCCAGCTGCTGATGCTGAGGTCCCTCCAGCTACTGCTCCTCCTGCTCTGGCACCTGCCCCAGGATTCGACCCGACTTTCTACCAGCGCTTCGATGACTTTGTTGCGGTCTATACGCAACGTCATCAGGACTCAGAGTTCCGACACATTTCTCAGGCCCAGGTGCTAAGAAATAGTATTGCTGACCTCCACTATAGCCTGGCTCAGGATCCAGTCCATCCGGTCACTATCCTTCCTCACCCTGCTTTTCCGGGTCCTCATTTCACTGATGAGGTTACCTTTCAGTTCTTCGACCCGACTGCAGCATACTTCCCTCATGATCCTCCCGGTGCGGACGACCCCACGATGTGACGTGGATTCAGCCTTGGACTAGTGGATATTGATTTGATTAGTTGATGCAGTTGATGTAGTAGTTTTTTTTTCATGTCTAAACTGTTTAGTTAGACATTATCAGTTGTACTCTTTGAATTTCTAGTGGAAACTTCTATGTTATTTCAGTTTATTATGAGTTGGTTTATTCTATATTAGTTGTTTCATATATGTCTATGCTGTGATTATTTCTTTTTGCTTCACTTTGTCTTGTGTTTGTCTATTGTTGGCTTCACGATTTATGGGGGAGCCTATTCATTTTACGACTTGACAAAGGAGGAGAAAAAGAGTATACCAAAGCGCGCATATACAAGCATGTACAACAATCCAAAAACAAAATCTAAATTTTTTTCAGGTAATTTATTTTGTTCTATTTGATATAAATATATTTTGGTATAGACTCAAGTTTGTCAATTATCAAAATGGGGGAGATTGTTGGCCCATTCCATGGTCACACCCGATTTCGATAATCAACATACACTTTAGTCAATACACAAAATATAGAAAATACTGCTAATCAATTCAGGATTCATGAAATCATATTCAACGGACGATGTACCGCATCAATCAAAGCGTCAACTTCATCAAATCTACTGGAGACTCATTTCTCATTTTATTCTGTATTTTATATTTTATTGAGTCTAGCATTTATTCTGTAAAATCAATTATGGTAATACTGGCTTAGGGTTAAAACTGTCCACTTTCTAAAAAGCCTACCTATTTACCATTCGTATTTTCGTTTACAATTATTTCAAAAACATATTTTGAAAATAGTCTTTCAAAATGATTTTACAAATAACCAAAAACAAATTTGAAAACTGTTTTTGCAAAAGATTTTCAAATATCTCCTGACAGAACTCCTAACCGAGTTCGGCCCGAGTTCGGTCCGAACTCTGACCGAGTTCGGTCACAAGTTATTCAAATTTCTGTTGCCTCCAAAAATGCGAGCAACGTCTCTTTGCGAGATATTTACATCCAAACTCTGTCCGAGTTCTGCCCGAGTTCGGTTGGAGAAAACACCTATAAATAGAGAAGAACTTTTTCATTTCAAATCATCAATTCATTCTTCATTCTCTCTTCTCTATTTCTCAAGTGTTTTCAAACGATCCAAGATTTTCAAATCTTACCTATACATCTCTTAGCCAAAAGCCAGTACTATCAGAGTTGATTTAGAGTCTTTTGGTTACTCAAGAGTTGTAAAGAGGTTGTTCCAAGTTTCAACAACTTTTCTTGTTGTGGAGCTGGTCGTGCGCTCGTCACCAAGCACGGTGTGTGTGTGGAGCTGGTCGTGCGCTCGTCACCAAGCACGGTGTTGTAAGAGACTGCAAGCTCTCAGTTAAAGCTTGTGCCATAGTGGATTAACATCGAGCAAGAGTACTCGAGACTGGATTAGTCCTCTCAGAGGGATACCAGTATATATCGCCGTGTCACTGAGTTTGAATTTTCTATCTCTATTTAATGTCTCTTACATATCTGCCATAGGTTATAATTTTAATTGGTGATTATATTCCGCTGCACATACGTACTCTATTCACCCCCCTCTAGAGGTGCTCAACGGTCCTACATATAGATATATATATATGTGGGTACAAAGATATAGGGCCTAGTGTTGAATTCTCTTTTCATGTACACATCCATGTTCACACACACACATAGCTTACATGTTAGTTCCTCCCTCTTTTTATATGTATATAATGTTGAATATGCATGAATATGATGTGCCTTGATGTGTGCTTGTGTGGCTTTTATAGCCTTGGATTGGTATGTGTGTTCTCTGTGACTTGTGAGTGTGCTTGGTTGTTAGCCTAGGCTTGGTTAGACTTAGTGAGACTTGTTTGGCTTAGGCTTGACCTAGTTGACTAGTATAGTTGACTGGAGTTGACCAAGTGTTGACTTTAGTCCAGTTTGACCTAGACGGCATGCAGATGCATTGTAGATTACTATTATCATCCCATGTATACATCTTGACTTGTGTTGCTCTAACTAGGAGTCAGGTACCTCATCTCGGACAGTACATTTACTTCAGACATTCAGATACGAGGCGAGTACATTCTCTGATCATTTCATATCCTGTTTAGAATTATTTTCCTGCTTTAAATTACTTTACTTGATACTGTCACGTTGGTCACACGGGTTGGTACTATATGGATCTTTTCATGAGATGTTATCCCCCTCGGGAGCATCGGATACTACATGTTTTGTGCGTTTTATGAATCATCACGTATCTCTATGCTTCCTCTGATTCACGAATCGCTTGTGACACATGTACTCTCATGTTCACAGAGCCATCATGAATCACCTTCACGTATCACTCATTTTATGAGCTATGTGAAGTTTCACGAACCTTAACATAACTTGAATAGATCCTTGTGTATTGATTGGGGATGGGAGAGTAGAAATAGACATGTGAATATTATCCAAGTAGCTGTAGTCATGAATCACTCTCTTAGCTGTAGTCATGAATCTCCTATGCCATTCACATGTTTATATTTTACTCTGAATCACTAGTCACTGGTAGCTCTCTACTTATAGTAGATATTTCTATTACAGTTCTTTCTCTGTTTACATACTGCATTTCCTTCAGTATCTATATCTTACTTTACTGCATGATTATATTTTTTAACCTGCTATGAATTGTTGAGATGTACAGTGCTCACTTCCGTCCTGACTGGACCTGTTAAAAATTTTACAGAGGATGATGAGGCACCCTGCACCCTTACTTGGAGTTTGCCTAGTTGACACTCGCGACCTGGACCCCAGGGGAGGTTCAGGCTGCTGCTGAGGACGATACCTTGCTTAGTATAGATAGTTTAGACTGTTTTCCTTTTATGTTTAGTTGTTGTTCTTGATTCAGAGTTTGTATATTGTAGAGCTGTTGAGACTTATATTTCATTTCTGTTGTACCTCGGTTGAGGATTCTCTTATCTATTTTATCGTGCCATATTCTATCTCTAGATTGTGATTGAGTTGTACCTCTATATTGGCTTCCTTATGGAGAGCATTCATATTATGTTAGTTATAGTTTATGATCTAGAACAGCGTTCTACCGCCGACACTGCATCGTAGGCTGGGCGTTGTTACCCTCTTGTACCCTTACAGTGGGTGCGGGTCGTGACATCTCCGAAGTGAGGTAAGATGATATCCTGGCGACGAATCAACAACAACGCACAAAGGGAAAGGTGTAGGAATAACTACGGATGCTGAAAATAGTCTATTATCTAATTATAATTAATACTGCACCTATTACATTTATTTAATAGATTCTAAAATTAGGATATGGCATAGGTTTTCGTATTAGCTTTCCGAAAAACTAAACATATCGTATTTTCATTTCCGAAATCTCCCAAAATCGTAAAAATACTGAAACACGTTTATTTTTGGGACACTAGATACTCAAACAGTTTTGCAGAAATCTACAGAATGAATTTTATCTGTTAGAATATGTTTCTGGAAAGCTTACCTCGATACGCTTCTTTTAAAAAAAACTGGAGAAGAAACGGAGTTCGGAGCTAGGAGATATCGTCGTTCCAAGTTGCTCTTGTTACTAAAAAGCTGGACTGCATTCTCAAGACGAATTTTTGAGTTCGTATTGGACTAAAAATAATTTCAAATTATGGTTGATAGAAAGGGAATGTATTGGGTATATATAGGTACTTATTTTAAATTTACCTCCTAAATTAGATAGGATTTGATTTAAATTGATAGGAGTTACTTTGTTATGATATAATATAGATAGGGATGTTTTCCTATTAGACTTTGGATTATGATTAACTTAAAAATTGTTCATATTTATCTAAATTATCTATAACATTATTTAAAATTACTATAGATAATAAATAGAGTTAATATTTATTTAAACAACCTTCATCTAATCTCATTTATACAAGCTGAAATATTTAATACTAAATTGACATTTATTCTCTATTATGTAAATAGTGTACAATATAAGTAACATGTAAAAAGTAATAAAATTTATGAAATAAATCCTAAAATTTTGAGAAAATTGTATAATATAGTTTAGATCCTTAATGTACTAGAAAAATAGCTTTATATATTTTTATACTAAATTCACTAATGAGCACCATACTAAATATATGTAAAATGATACAAATTATATAATAAGTCAATAAATAGTTATTTAAAAATCCAAAAATTCCACAAATATTTATTTTGAAAAATTTGGGGGTTTACAAAAGTCTTACCAAGATAAGGACTAAGAAGAGTTTTAATTCCCCTTAGATTTTCCACTATTTAATTCAAATTGATTTAAAAGTAACTCAATCAAATATAATCCAATGTAGATAGATTCTACCTCTAATTTAAACTGTATTTAAATAACTTAATATATTTTTCCAACTTAAATCACCATAATTAATTACATATTAAATCAACCCATATTTAATATACCTTTTTCGAAATAATATATTAATGATAATAATTAATTTTGAAAATACAAATATATATACACTCGCATGCAAAAATAATACTTACATAAAACACAGTTTTTCTAAATTACTAGTTATACTTGTACCATAAAATAAAATGGCCCTTTTTAAATAAAAATAAAGTTTGGCAATCCTCGGCGCGACGCATTTACAACTTCAAGCAATATAAAATATTTATCGTCTATTATTTTGAAATATTTTCTACATCTATATAATTAAAATGTTTTATAAAAATATGTACTTCGCACTTATTCGCACTGGACGAGAAATTTATGAAACGCAAACTCGTACGCGACGTACAAATACGAAGTACAAAAATCAATACCATATTTATTAAAAAATAGTAGTAGGAATTTAGGGGTTTTACACCTGCCGAGATAGCTCCCCGTGTAGGAAAATGTGAATCATCGTTTCTTCATTGGCCTCGATGCAACAATGGCATTTGGAGGCAGGGAGATAGCCAAGCTGTTGAACCTTGTCATCCATCGGTAACCTATTATGAAGAATACACCAAAGAAAAACGGACCACTTGCATAGGATGCATGAACTCCAAATGAATTTATAAAGAGGTTGAGCCAGTATTTATGGACGAATTATTCTCCATACAGATTTGATAGCGAAGCGTCCACTCCACGTACCTGTCCAACGAATCGAGTCCCGTCCATCTGTCAAATCCATGCCAACCAAATCCGCGACAGCGTCTGCGCCAAGGAGGCGCAGCACCCGCCCCACATCCCAATGCCCATCGCGCTAGTCATCAGATCCCTTATCCAAATATTTGAAACCTGTCCGCCATATAGTACGTTGATAGATGGGAGCCACCTCTCGTATAACACTGACGAATCCCCATCTCTGAGGGTTAATCAAATGTGTCGTTCACCAAATTCCCTCCCTCGGAGAATACGTCTCTATATCGGGGACGCCATCTGTGCATAACCAACGGTGTTGGGGTGCCGGTCTGAAAAGTAAGCCGCCTTCATATAACGTGTCCACAATGCCTGTTGCTGATGAAGCCTCCACCAGAGTTTCATCGCAAAGGCATCCATGATGTCGCGCATTCCTTGAATTCCCAGTCTACCTTCATCCTTTTCCATAGTTACCTGGTCCCATGAAAGCCATCTACGCTTCCTAATTCCATCGTTCGACCCCCAAAAGAATCTCGCAAACATGTTTTCGAGCAGTGCCAAGGCAGCGATAGGTGGGCTACTAGCAGCAATGGTATAAATCGGGATAGAAGAGAGGATTGATTTAATTAAAATTATTTACCTCCCGGAGACAGAGCGCGATTGTGCCAACCACCAATACGTCTTCTAATCTTTGCAAGCAGATTCTCGTATATTCCAATAGTTGTTTTCCCGTAGGTGATCGGGCAACCTAAATATTGGAATGGAGGGTGTAAAACTTGAAGATCAAAAAATTCTTGAAGCTCTGCCAACCTCCTGCTTTCCAATCCTTCTACCATAAATATAGCGGATTTTGCATAATTTATGCGTTGTCCCGATGCCGCCTCGTAATCCTGAAGTGATTATCACAGCCGACGTAAAGATCTCTTATCACTAGCCCCAAACACAAGCACGTCATCTGCATAGCTCAGATGAGTAACCCGGGGACTCCGATAGGGGCATAAAAGTTTTTCTGGATCGGGGCCGCCCCCAAACCGTTCAAACTCCTAGATAAAGCCTCTGCCATAATGATGAACAACGCTGGAGATATAAGGTCACCCGGCCGTACCCCCGTAGTAGCATGGAAGAAACCTGCAGGTTGCCCATTTAACAGAATAGAAAACCAAACGTTATTCACAAGGCAATAAATCTTATCCACCCAGACTATACCAAAACCGAATTTCTGGAGCACCCGAAGAAGAAAAGCCCAGTCCACTCTGTCATAAGCCTTCATTATGTCAAGCTTGACACCCACTTTTCCGCCCGCCCCTGGGTTTTTATGCTTCATACCATGAATAATCTCCTGGGCCAAGATTATATTATCCATAATCTCACGACCCTTAACAAATGCACTCTGCTATGGAGAGATGATACGGGGAAGAATATCGGCCAACCGAAGAGCCAATACTTTTAAAATAATCTTATTAACAAAAGTACATAAACTAATCGGCCGGAACTCAGATAATCTAGTAGAATGATCCACCTTTGGAATAAGGATGAACTACATACTAGTGATGGTGCGAGGTAAACTGAAGCCTTGGAAAAATAAACTAGCAGCTTCCAACACATCTTCTGCCACAATCTCCCAACAATGCACAAAGAAGCACCCCATAAAGCCATTGACACCTGCCACACTATTCAGATCCAGGCTTTTAACTGCCACCAAAAGTTACTCCTTGGTAGGGAGCGCCTACATAGCAGCATTGTCCTCCTCCGTTACCAACTGCGGGATCGCCAAAAGAATAGAAGCCGAATCGGACACAGGCTCTTGGGTGAAGAGTGTAGAAGCATGAAAATACCGACCGCATAGGCGTTATACGGCCTAGTTGATCCGGGCCGCAGAAGGAAAGCCCCTATGAAAACTCGACGGCCATGTTAATCCAGGCCGCAGAAGGAAGGCTCCTGAGACCACTATGCGGCCAAGTTGATTCAGGCGACAGAGAAAGATTCCTGTGACAACTATGTGGCCAAGATGAGGCAGGGATGTCCTGTGGCCAAGGGAGATTGCGACCTATTTTCGAGCCGCAGAAGGAAGGCCCCTATGACAACTCTGCGGTCGAGTTGATTTAGGCCACAGAAGGAAAGCTCATATGAAAACTCTGCGGCCAAGTTAATCCAGGCTGCAGAAGGAAGGCTACTGAGACCACTATGCGGCCAAGTTAATTCAGGCCGTAGAAGGAAGGCTCATGAGACCACTGTGCGGCCAAGTTAATCCAGGCCGCAGAAGGAAGGCTCCTGTGACCACTATGCGGCCAAGTTAATCCAGGCCGCAGAAGGAAGGCTCATGAGACCACTATGCGGCCAAGATGAGGCAGGGATGTCCTGCAGCCAAAGGCGACTATGACCTATTTTCGAGCCGTATGAGCCTTATACGGTTCAAAATTCTCCAAAGTCCCTCAACAGATTAATTCTACTTGTAACAAAAAAATCTCAACTGACACCCAGCTGGCAGCTAAAGATCGGGTCTTGGTGCACTGTTACGGCCACGTGATTACTTGACCACCTATGCGGCCCAAAATGTGCCTCATCCAGAAGCATCTATAAATAGCAGGGTAGCACACCCATGCAAGGCGGCTGGAAAAATTATGAGCATTTTTTCAAGAGCAAAGACTGTGTCCGATAGTCCAAGGAGTAAGGGAGAGTTTCTACACTTCTCCCGAGCCTCCACCGTCACCCTTCCAAAATCAAGACTAAACAATTGAACTTATATTATTTTCTAGGATTTCTTTCTAGGCTCTCTTTTGTACTTACGAGTTTGTAATCTAATCCAGTTCCTCTGTAGTGCGCCTTGTTTTGATAATTGATGACAAACACGATGGCGACTTTGCTGGGGACTTCTTTCTCTACCGATGAGAAATTGGTGACGCAATCCGACTCATCCAAGCTCGGCTCTACGCAAGAGATGCTTGTTGTTCGCTTTGATCAACAAGCATTTAAGGAAATACTCTCCAAAAGGAGTACCAGCCCAGCACAGAAGCGAGCCAACCCAAGAAGAGCCCGCAGGACACGGAGGCCCAAGACCACTGCCCCTCGCCAGGCTCTGGAAGGAACTACTTTCGCCGCTAAAGACGGCGACAAAAGCTCCAATTGGGTCTCGCTCTGTCACGACCTGCACCCTAGAGTAAGGGCACGAGAAGTGGGTACGTCCAGTCTACGCCGCAGTGTCGGCGGTAGAACGCTGTCCTAGGTCAATCATCTAACAATATAAAGGTACCTGTACAGTTTATACACTCCGAATAGAGGTAACATCACAACATGCAGTCTCAATCACATCTAAGGTAGAAGAATGAAAGACAGATAGATAGATAGTAACTCAAAGAGAACAATAGCATAGATGAAATAAGTCTAAGTGTCTAGGATACATAACATCCAGAATGTCAACTCCTAATACAATAAGTCTAAGAGTCTATACATCTCCACATCTCAAAATACAACTCAGAATGTGAGACAAAATATAATGTAGAAAAGACTGTCTAGCTAACTGGTCTAGACTACTGGAGCAACATCCTCAGCTGCAGGTAGATCCTGCTGAGGGTCCTCAAAACAAGTGTCATCTAGTCCTGCTCCATAATATGTAGTCACCCATGCCTCGTCCTCATCCTCTGTAATATTTTTAACAGGTCCAGTCAGGACAGGAACGAGCACAATACATCTCACACAGTTCATATCAGGTTAGGAAATACGATACAGGCAATAGAGTAAGATACAGAAAATACTGAAAGGAAATATACGCTGTAAAAGAGATAGCTGTAATGAAATATCTACTGTATATAGAGAACTATAAGTGACTAGTGATGTAGAGCACAAGATAGGCATGTGAATGGCTAGAATTTATACATGATTATACTACTGAGTTTGCACATGATTACACTACTTTGGAATTATTCACATGTCCACTTCTACTTCCCCATTACCCCAATCAATACACAAGGATCTATACAAGTTACGTTATTATACATGATATCACATGGGGCCCATGAAAGGGTGCACATGATAGTATACATGAGGGCTCTGTGAATATGAGAGTACATGATCACATGAGTGTACATGCATGATGGAAGCACAGGAGTACATGATGAAAGTAAAACACACATAACATGAAGTACCCGATGCTCCCGAGAGGATAACATCTCATGTAAAGATCCATATAGTACCAATCCGTGTTACCAATGTGACAGCAACAAGTAAAGTAATCTAGAGCGAGAAGTAAAGCCTGAACAAGTATGAAACGGTCAGATAATGTACTCGCCTGCTGTATGAATGTCTGTAGAGAATATGCTGTCTGAGAAGAGGTGTCTGGCTCCTGATCAGAGCAACACAAGTCACAATGTGTTCTAAATAGTAAAAATGAAGTCTACTATGCATATTACATGATTCTAGGTCAATTTGGTCAAAAGTCAACTCTTGGTCAACTCTAAAGTCAAACTAGTCAAAGTTAGGTCAACATTAGTCAACTAGTTAGGGTTTTAGTCAAACTAGTCAAACTAGTTGTTTTAGGTCATTCCTAGTCAATTCTAGGTCAACTAGGTCAACTTTGACCTAAGGTTGACTTTGGTCAACCCTTAGTCAACAAGGGTCAACAAGTTAGGTTTTGGGCCATTAGGGTTAGCCCCAAGCCATAGGCTAATAAACTTGGCCATAGGCTAGTCATAGGGTTTCCATATAACCTATAACTAGAAGTCATACATATATATATATACCTATTGGTGCAATCCAATAAAAATCAAAGAAGGGGGGTGTGTGTCCTTCAACTTGATGATGTCCAACGCCTCCAAATTCTTGATTGCTAACCTCCCTTAGTACCCTTCATGTTGTAGGGTCCCAATGCAAAAGACTAGAGTGAAATTGGATCAATATTGCTCAAGTTGTGTAGGTTTGAAGAAATCGGAATTTTGTGAGATTAAAATTCATGTAAATTTCCATGAATTAATATAATGGGATTATATAGAAGTGTGGGCTGCTAGGGGGGTACCCTATGGCCGGCCATGGCATGGGGGGGTGTCCTTGCCCTTCCTTCATGGCCAAGGCATGGACTTTGTGAAAAAGGGTGAGATATTTGGAGTGGTTTAAGGAAAATATCAAAAATGTAATATCTAGATATTTATACCACTTTAACCCTTAACCAAAATCCATCCTAAAGCTTCTAGGTTAGTGGCTAACCTCTAGATTAGGGTAGGATAGGCTAGGGACTAATCATGAAACTTAACCATGATTAAATAATATTAAAAATCACATAATCATAAATAAAGTCTAGTAAATTACCAAAATACCCTTTTGGCCAAAAGTCACTAATTTGATGTTCTAAGCCTATGGCTAAGCTCACATGGTCATGGCAACTTCTAGGTTAAGGAAAACTAGGATTTTCACTAAGTTATACTAACCAAAATCACAAAGTCATAAGTCATGACTTAGCATGACTTAGAAGATGGTTCTAAGTACACTAAAATCACCATAAATCACATCATGCCCTAAATACCATTAATAATTAATAAAAATAATAATTTTTTAAAAATCCCCAATTTCAGAAAACAGGGTGTTACAAGTCTACCCTCCTAACAATAATTTCGTCCTCGAAATTTAAAGACGAAACTGAAACTAATAAGAAGGATAGAAATCATACCTCAAGGTACAAATAGATAAGGGTATCGCTCGCGCATCTCATCCTCCCGTTCCCAGGTGGACTCTCCTAGAGAATGATGCCTCCATGCGACACAAACCAAAGGTATCGTCTGGTTCCTCAATGCCTTCTTCCGTCGATCTAGAATCTCAACAGGCTGCTCTGGATAACGAAGAGTAGGACCCACCTCGATCTCGGAATGATCAAGTACATGGCTAGGATCTGCCATGTACCGTCTCAACTGCGACACGTGAAATACGTTGTGGACTCCAACCAATGCTGGTGGTAAGTCTAGCCTGTAAGACACGTCACCGACTCTTCCGCTGATAACGAAAGGGCCGATAAAACGCGGGCTAAGCTTCCCACCTCCACCAAAACGTATCATGCCACGTGTCGGAGATATCCTCAAGAATACCTGGTCTCCGACCTAATCACAAACAATGTCTCAATTTAATTATGATAATCAAACATGATTAACAAAACACAAACAAGACAACCTAATTCTAATCCTATCTCTAAACTGTACCTCAAACTCCAAAGGTCTGCGGTGGCTATCGGCCCAGTGCCGATGTCTGTCCTGCGCCATGCGAAGCCGATCTCTGATAAGCTTCATCTTCTCTACTGCATCTACAACCATCTCAGGCCCCAATAAAACTCGCTCCCCAACATCATCCCAAGACAAGGGCATACGACATCTACGCCTGTATAGTGTCTTAAAAGGGAACATCTCGATGCTGGCCTGAAAGCTGTTGTTATATGCAAACTCTACTAAGTGCAGGTGACTCTCCCAAGATCCTCTAAAGTCCAGGACACAAGTCCACAACATGTCCTCCAGTGTCTGAATGGTCCGCTCTGACTGTCCGTCTGTCTGCGGGTGGTATGCAGTACTAAACTTGAGCTGAGTGCCCAAGCTAATATGCAAGCTCCTCCAGAAATGTGAAGTGAAACGACTGTCCCGGTCCGATACAATGCTCACTGGAATCCCATGAAGTCTGACTATCTGTCTCATATACATCTCTGATAGCTTCTCGGTAGACAAACCCACTTTGAATGGCAAGAAGTGGGCCGATTTGGTCAACCTGTCGACGATGACCCAAATCGCATCCTTCCCTCCTGGAGTACGCAGCAATCCCGAAATGAAGTCCATCGTGATGTGCTCCCACTTCCACTTCGGAATGGGCAATGGCTGCAACAGTCCTCCTGGCCTCTGCCTCTCTGCCTTGACCTGCTGGCAGATCAAACACCTAGCTACGAAGTGTGCTACCTCGCACTTTATCCCACTCCACTATACATGCTCTCTCAGATCCCTATACATCTTGTTGGCTTCCGGATGTATCGAGTACTGAGAACGGTGGGCCTCCTGCATAACCTGCTACCGAAAGTCTCCACTGGGCACACACAGTCTGGAACCGTGCCTCAATGCGCCATCCGCTGCAAGAGTGAACTCATCGTCCGCAAATCCCTGGCTGACTTGCTCCCTGATGCATCGTAGAGAAACATCATCGAACTGAGCCAACTTGATCCTATCAATCAAGTCCGACTGAATCTGGAGGCCCCACATCTGCATCTGCACTCCCGGCACAATCACCTCGATCCCAAGGCTCTCCAAGTTCGCTAACAAGTGACGATCCATCGTCAAGCACATAGCTGTCGGATATCTGCTCAACGCATCGGCAACTACGTTGGCCTTTCCTGGGTGATACTGCAGAAGAATATCAAAGTCCTTCATCAGCTCCAGCCACCTGTGCTGCCTCATGTTCAGCTCCTTCTGCGTAAACACGTATTTCAAGCTCTTGTGGTCTGTGAATATCTCCACGCGCTCTCCATACAAATAGTGTTTCCACAGCTTCAGAGCAAAGATAACTGCCGCCAACTCTAAATCATGGGTAGGGTAGTTCTTCTCATGGGGCCGTAACTGCCTGGAAGCATAGGCAATCACCTTCCCATGCTGCTGTGAGACACAACCCAAACCCTTTCCCGAGGCGTCACTGTAGATAGTGAACCCGCCTGATCCTGATGGCAATGTCAGAATCGGGGCTGTCATCAACCGCTTCTTCAACTCATCGAAAGCGGCCTGACACTCCTCTGACCAGAGAAACTCTGCGTCCTTTCGGGTCAGCCTAGACAACGGCTCTGCAACCCGAGAGAAATCCTGGACGAACCTCCTGTAGTAGCCTGCCAATCCCAGAAAGCTCCTGATCTCTGCTACTGACGTCGGCGCTGCCCAAGCCTCAACTGCTGATATCTTCCTCGGGTCGACTGAGATCCCATCTCCAGTCACTACATGACCCAGGAAGTCAACTCTATCAAGGAAGAACTCGTACTTCGAGAGCTTGCCGTAAAGCTGCTCCTGCCTGAGAGTCTCCAGGACCACTCTCAAGTGCTCCTCGTGCTCCTCCTCGGTCTTCGAGTACACCAGGATGTCGTCGATGAACACCACCATGAACTTATCTAAGTACTGGTGGAATACCTTGTTCATCAAGTTCATGAACACCGCCGGAGCATTCGTCAACCCAAACGGCATCACCATAAACTCGAACTGGCCGTACCGCGTCCTGAACGTCGTCTTCGGGATGTCCTCCCTCTTCACCTTTACCTGATGGTAGCCTGACCTCAGATCAATCTTCGAGAATACCCGAGCTCCGCTCAACTGATCGAAGAGATTATCGATCCGCGGCAGTGGATATCTGTTCTTGATCGTCAGACTGTTGAGTGCCCTGTAGTCGATACACATACGTACCGACCCATCCTTCTTCGGTACAAAGAGTACCGGTGCACCCCAAGGTGAAGAACTAGAGCGGATGAAGCCTTTGTCCTACAACTCATCCACCTGTTTCTTCAATTCCACCAGCTCGCTGTTGTTCATCCGATAGAGATGCTGAGAAATGGGTTCCGCACCTGGAACCAAGTCTATCGAGAACTCAATGTCTCTGTCTGGTGGAAGCCCAGGCAATTCCTCTGGAAATACGTCCATGAACTCAACAATCAATGGATGTGGAGCTGGCTGCTCCTCGACTGAAGCTCCATAGAAAACTCCGCAAGTCTGCTCTGCCTGCCGTCGGGAATATACAAACTCTGGCTCTCCTGGCGCTCTGAACAGAACTTTACCCCCGCGGCAATCTATGCTGGCATGGTGCATGCTCAACTAATCCATACCGAGTACAATATCGTAGTTCGGTAGTGGAATTACGAGCAAACACACATCCAACTCTCGGCCTCCTAAAACTACTCTTCGTCCCTTGCAAATATTACGAACGAGGATAATGCCACCCCCGGTCGTAATCTTGCAAGTCCTAGGCAACGATTCAGATATAACATGATGTCGAATCGCAAAAGATACTAATACAAAGCTATGGAAAGCCCCAGAATCGAACAATGCATAAGCTGGAATAGAGTCGAGAAGAATAGAACCTGCTATCAGCTCTCCAGTAACCTCAGCATCCTCTGCTGCCATGGCATAGGCTCGCCCCTGCTGACCACCCCTGGCCTGATGCTGGTGCTGGGTGAACCTCTGCTGCTGAGTCGGCAAAGGTCCCTTCTGCTGCCCTGCCGGAGCCTTGGCTCCGCCTCCCTGAACTGGTCGTCCCGAAGACATGGGACACTCCCTCAGCTGGTGGTCTCCAGAACCACATAATAGACACCTGCCAAGCCTCTTTCTGCAGTCATTCCATCCATGACCCTGCTTCTTGCAGAAAGTGCAACTGACGACCTGCTGCCTGGGTGCCTGCTGCTGGTGCCTCGGCTGCTGCACCTGCTGGAACGGCCTCTGCTGCTGGAATAGCCTCTGCTGCTGGTGCTGAAAATGAGGCCTCTTGGCCTGTCCTCCACTGCTGCCAGCTCCCTGGGTGTCGCGGCCCCTCTTGAGCTTCAGCTCAAGATCATCCTCAGCCGCCATCGCTTCTGATAGGATCTCCTCAAAAGTGGCATTCCTGTCACTCTTGGTCAAGGACTTGACCTCCTTGACCAAGCCCTTCCTGAACCTCCTCGCCTTCGCTGTCTCGCTAAGGCCCTCCACAAATTTGCTCAACCGACAAAACTCACCGGAATACTCCTCTACAGTCTGGTTCCCCTGAACCAGGTTCTCAAACTGGGTCTCCAAAGCACCGACTGCCTGATCCGGGAAAAACTTCCCCTTGAAGAGCTCCTTGAAAACTCTCCATGTCTGCCCTGGAGTGCCTACTCTCGGGTCCGTCTGATACCAGGTACGGGCAAGATCCTGCATCTGGCTGGCTGCTGCCTCTATCTGGAGTCCGGCTGGTATCTCCGCCATTCGAAAGATCTTCTCAATGTGCTCAATCCAGTCATCAGCATAAAGAATTCCCTCTGTCCCCAAGAAGTCCCTGGGGTTCATCTTCTTGAAGTCCTGAATGCCCGAAATCCTCTGATGTCGCGGCTGTCCCAATCCTCCCTGTGGCTGGACAGCCAACCTCTCCACCGTCGCTCTAGCCAGCTGATAGGCCTCATCTATGCCCCTGGTAAACTCTGCTGTCTGACGCTGCTGCTGGTGCTGCTGCGTCTCCAGGAAATACTAGAAGTACGAAAACATCTGTGCAGCATCCACTAATCTAGATGGCATCGGCGGCTGGAACTGCTGCTGGTGCTGCTGGTGCTGCTGGAACTGTGGCTGACGAAACTGTGGGGGAGGCATGTCTGGGGTAGCTGGGATGGTCCCCCGAATAAGTAGAGGTGCACCCCCAAATGTGGCAGAAGCTCCCACATGAGCTGGAGTAAGGGGAGCTATGGTCTCCGGGTCCTTGTGAGCTGGACGAGAGGTGGCAGACCTCTCAGTGGTGTCACCTGGACCGAGACACTGCGATCGTGTCTCCACCATCCTAAAGACAGATCAATCAAGAAAATCAATACGGAGAAGAAACGATATAGTCAAAGGAGACAGTTTATTTCAAAAGAAAGACAATATCAGCAAGAATTTAGATAGCAGGGATTTAGATAAGAGTTTTTCCTAATGTGATTGAGTACCTCAACTACATCCTATTTCCTACTGCAGGCTGTGGCGATACTCTAGTTCGAATACCATCACATAAATATGACCTGCATGGGCCACCACTAAAAATGTGTCTCGACCCGCACCCTAGAGTAAGGGCACGAGAAGTGGGTACGTCCAGCCTATGCCGCAGTGTCGGCGGTAGAACGCTGTCCTTGGTCAATCATCTAACAATATAAAGGTACCTGTACAGTTTATACACTCCGAATGGAGGTAACATCACAACATGCAGTCTCAAACACATCTAAGGTAGAAGAATGAAAGACAGATAGATAGATAGTAACTCAAAGAGAACAATAGCATAGATGAAATAAGTCTAAGTGTCTAGGATACATAACATCCAGAATGTTAACTCCTAATACAATAAGTCTAAGAGTCTATACATCTCCACATCTCAAAATACAACTCAGAATGTGAGACAAAATATAATGTAGAAAAGACTGTCTAGCTAACTGGTCTAGACTACTGGAGCAACATCCTCAGCTGCAGGTGGATCCTGCTGAGGGTCCTCAACACAAGTGTCATCTAGTCTTGCTCCATAATATGTAGTCACCCATGCCTCGTCCTCATTCTCTGTAATATTTTCAATAGGTCCAGTCAGGACAGGAACGAGCACAATACATCTCACACAGTTCATATCAGGTTAGGAAATACGATACAGGCAATAGAGTAAGATACAGAAAATACTGAAAGGAAATATACGCTGTAAAAGAGATAGCTGTAATGAAATATCTACTGTATATAGAGAACTATAAGTGACTAGTGATGTAGAGCACAAGATAGGCATATGAATGGCTAGAATTTATACATGATTATACTACTGAGTTTGTACATGATTACACTACTTTGGAATTATTCACATGTCCACTTCTACTCCCCCATTACCCCAATCAATACACAAGGATCTATACAAGTTACGTTATTATACATGATATCACATGGGGCCCATGAAAGGGTGCACATGATAGTATACATGAGGGCTCTGTGAACATGAGAGTACATGATCACATGAGTGCACATGCATGATGGAAGCACAGGAGTACATGATGAAAGTGAAACACACATAACATGAAGTACCCGATGCTCCCGAGAGGGATAACATCTCATGTAAAGATCCATATAGTACCAATCCGTGTTACCAATGTGACAGCAACAAGTAAAGTAATCTAGAACGAGAAGTAAAGCCTGAACAAGTATGAAATGGTCAGAGAATGTACTCGCCTGCTGTATGAATGTCTGTAGAGAATATGCTGTCTGAGGAGAGGTGTCTGGCTCCTGATCAGAGCAACACAAGTCACAATGTGTTCTAAATAGTAAAAATAAGGTCTACTATGCATATTACATGATTCTAGGTCAATTTGGTTAAAAGTCAACTCTTGGTCAACTCTAAAGTCAAACTAGTCAAAGTTAGGTCAACACTAGTCAACTAGTTAGGGTTTTAGTCAAACTAGTTGTTTTAGGTCATTCCTAGTCAATTCTAGGTCAACTAGGTCAACTTTGACCTAAGGTTGACTTTGGTCAACCCTTAGTCAACAAGGGTCAACAAGTTAGGTTTTGGGCCATTAGGGTTAGCCCCAAGCCATAGGCTAATAATCTTGGCCATAGGCTAGTCATAGGGTTTCCATAAAACCTATAACTAGAAGTCATACATATATATATATATATATATATATATATATATATATATATATATATATATATATATATATATATATATACCTATTGGTGCAATCCAATAAAAATCAAAGAAGAGGGGGGGTGTGTGTCCTTCAACTTGATGATGTCCAACGCCTCCAAATTCTTGATTGCTAACCTCCCTTAGTACCCTTGATGTTGTAGGGTCCCAATGCAAAAGACTAGAGTGAAATTGGATCAATATTGCTCAAGTTGTGTAGGTTTGAGGAAATGGGAATTTTGTGAGATTAAAATTCATGTAAATTTCCATGAATTAATACAATGGGGTTATATAGAAGTGTGGGCTGCTAGGGGGGGTACCCTATGGTCGGCCATGGCATGGGGGGTGTCCTTGCCCTTCCTTCATGGCCAAGGCATGGACTTTGTGAAAAAGGGTGAGATATTTGGAGTGGTTTAAGGAAAATATCAAAAATGTAATATCTAGATATTTATACCACTTTAACCCTTAACCAAAATCCATCCTAATGCTTCTAGGTTAGTGGCTAACCTCTAGATTAGGGTAGGATAGGCTAGGGACTAATCATGGAACTTAACCATGATTAAATAATATTAAAAATCACATAATCACAAATAAAGTCTAGTAAATTACCAAAATACCCTTTTGGCCAAAAGTCACTAATTTGATGTTCTAAGCCTATGGCTAAGCTCACATGGTCATGACAACTTCTAGGTTAAGGAAAACTAGGGTTTTTTCTAAGTTATACTAACCAAAATCACAAAGTCATAAGTCATGACTTAGCATGACTTAGAAGATGGTTCTAAGTACACTAAAATCACCATAAATCACATCATGCCCTAAACACCATTAATAATTAATAAAAATAATAATTTTTCAAAAATCCCCAATTTTAGAAAATAGGGTGTTACACGCTCAGAACCGAAGAGGACCCTGCTGTCCCCAAATCCGACAGAGGAAAAAACTACGATACTGGACTATCGGAGGCACAGGGGAAGTCCAAGCGATCAAAGAAGAGACCGCATAGGAGCGGCGACCGCAGGCAGGCAGCCAATGCGGCTGCCAATCCTGGCCACAAACAGGGTACCCCATGCGACCCTAATAAAAGCTCCGTCTTCGATCGTATCTTATGCGGGCCAGACCCATGCGGCCCACAGAGAACATTAAAGATTCTAAGTTGGAATTTTCCTACTATGCACCCATGGGTGCTAAGTCGAAGAAGTCTAGGGCAGTGTGAGCTCAACAAGCCCAGCCAACTGTTCAATCTGCTGACCGTCAGCGGGTACCGTTCGTCGTTACACGGGACCCTGATGGAAAGTTATACAGAACCTCCCACGTCCAGCCCTCGACAGCAAACGGACAGGGTAGGTCCCAAGAGTCTCCCTACAATGATCTAGAGCAAGTGCTTTTACTAGCGTCAGATCAGGGAGCAAACATGATACCTACGCACCCGTGTGCCCGGGATACCTGGGCCCGCAAAACGGATGCATAGGTAGATCAATCTGTCCTCGACATACAAGAAGTAATCATCTACAAATGCAAGAAGAGAGAGGCAAACTTGGCGTACGGTGAGCCCTCTCTAGGACATTACTGTACCCAAGTTGTCATCAACTGCTGCTGTGACAAGTCGGGAGCACCTAAAGATCGGCAGTCCGTCTTACAGTGACTGCACCAGCCGGCACCTATCCGATGACAACTCGAAAAACAAGTACAAATTTTGGGAGACGAGGGATTTTCTTTCGCCTTTTGTAATTCAACTCGAACGGTTCCTTCCAGCAAGGGAGGAAAGAAGACAGGCTCCTCCAGCTCGACAACCTCAGCCAGCACGGCAAGAAAACTCTCATCTGGAGGATTGCCGCCGACGATCACAGGGGGTGTCTACCTAGGCACCCATTCAAGAAGGAAGCTTCTAACACCCGGGGGTTCATCCTCGATGTCCCAGGGGGTGAACAAAGCTGTGGGCGGTAGTCCCCTGAACGTATGCGACAACCTGGTGTTCGAAAAGAAAGCGCATGGGGTAGCGATCTTTTGGAAATATGCAACAGTCTTGGACATCCCCGAGGGTGACCGCCTTCTCCAGGACGATGCAGCTTCCTGCGCAGGGGGTAGCACCCCTTCCGAGTCCGAGGAGGATATTCCGATGTTCTCCTACGATTTCTCTGTACGAGATTACGACACGGAAAGCACATCCTCTATGGTCCCCTCAATCTCTCTCCACATGCGAACAATATTTATGGCAGGGGATGATCACGAAGGGCCTAGTGATCGACAACGTCTAGAAGCGCTTGAAGCCATGATCCTAACTTGGTCAAGTCAGTAGACGAGATCAAGGCTACCTTGCCAACTCAACCAACAAGGACATCCGGATAAACAAGTTTGGACCCCGCAGTCAACGTGGACTCAAACACGACCGATCCTCCTCTGGGGTCCTTAACAACCTCCTCCCTTGCAATAAATTCTTGCTTCGTTGGGAAAGTCCCTTATCCAACACAATAAATTTGCTGATATGGCAAAGAATATCACCATCATCGGCAGCTCCATAATCCTTCTCAAAGCCAATCTTCTTCAGTAAAAGCCTGATGAACGACGAACGGGAGTCGCTATTGTAACTCATCAGAGAATATATCGACGTCTTCGCTTGGAGCTATGAAAACATGCCATGTCTAAACCTCGAGATCGCACTTCATAAGCTCAACATTCATCCAAACACAAAACCAGTCAAATAACAGCAATGGCAGTTCCGTCCAAACATCATGAATTTTATCAAAACTGAAGTAAACAAGCTTATAGCTAGCGGCTTCATTCGTGAGGAACAACACCCAGACTGGGTAGCTAATATAGTACTCGTCATCAAGAAGAATGGGAGGATCCAAATTTGTATCGACTTTTGCAACCTGAATGCGGCATGTCCTAAGGATGAATTCCTTCTTCCTATCACAGACATAATGATCGATAATACATGTGGCTTCGAGCGCATGTCCTTTATGGATGGCTTTTCGGGATACAATTAAATTAAAAAAATTCCTGATGATGAGAAGCATACGTTATTTCGAACACCGATCGGCGTATATTGTTACACAGTCATGTCCTTCGGCCTAAAGAACGTCGGTGCTATATATCAACGAGCTATAAGTGTTATCTTTATAGACCACTTGTGCAAGACGGTGGAGTGTTATGTTGACGACATCACCGTCAAATGCCACTCCAAGGATGACCACTTACACGATTTGAGGACAGTATTCGATCTCATGTGAGTGCAAAATCTGAAGATGAATGCCACCAAATGCTTCCTCGGCATGTCCAGTAGGAAATTCTTGGGCTTTGTTATTACCTTCCGGGGTGTTCACATAGACCCCGATAAGACAAAAGTAATCCTAGAAATGAGTCCACCGAGGAACCTCCGTAAACTCCGAGGCCTTCAGGGAAGACTAGCCTACATCAGGAGGTTCATATCTAACCTGTCAGGATGATGTTAACCATTCACACAACTCATGAAAAAAAGGCAACTCTTTCATATGGAATAAAGAATGTCAACGTGCCTTTGATGACATTAAGGAATACCTGTCGAATCTGCCAGTTCTGGTAGTCCCGGTCGCTGAAAAGACCTTCATCTCTATATACGGGTAATGGAACACTCCATCGGCGCGTTACTGGCACAGAACAATGATGTGGGGCAAGAACAAGCCATCTATTTCTTCAGTCGAATGATGGTGGGGGCGGAGCATAGGTACACCGCCGTGGAGAAGGAATGCCTTGATTTGGTGTTCGTCATTCAGAAAACACGATACTATGTGATAGGACAGACCATCCAGGTTGTCTCACGAGTCAATCCCCTCAGGGTTCTCATGACCAAGCCAGGCGTACTCAGTTTTCGTCTAGCCACCTGGGCATATTGTTGTCCCCCTACGACATGGTTTTCATTCCGTAGAAGGCTGTCAAAGGTCAAGCCTTGGCCGATTTCTTAGCCGCCCACCCAGGCTAAAAAATAGCCAGAATCTATGAAGAAATCCCAGACAAAGTTGTTAACTCAAACATGACTTCACATGATGCCGTTTGGCGAATGTTCTTCGAAGGTGCTTCAAGAACGGGGCCCCAAGGTAATATCGGACGTACTCTCTCAGAGAGCCCTATTCAAATAATATGGCCGAATATATTGCTTTGGTCATCAGGCTTCGACTCGCAAAAGAAGTGGGGGTCAAATACCTAGAAGCGTATGGCAACTCGCATTTGATTGTTAATCAAATCCGAGGCTCATACGAAGTCCGCAACGAGGACCTGATTCCTTATTATTAGACAGCGATTACCATTATTTCAATCTTGGAGGGGTTCTTTATAGAGTATATTCCTAGGCTCCAAAATATTGAAGCCGACGCCCTAGCAGGCCTCGCCGCTTCCTTGGCAGTTCCAAATTATGCTCATCATCTAGTTGACGTGATAGGCCATGAGCTGGTCTGTCCCAAAAATAATGTTCAACTGGGTACGAGTTACTCCACCCAAATAATCAATGACATACAAGACTGGAGACACCCGTTCATCGACTTTGTAGTCTACGAATTCTATCGGAGAATATGAAAGAAGCAACTTCAATCAGAAGGCGTTCTCTCAGATTCTTTTATGATACAAAAACAAGAATGCTATATCGACGATCCTATGATGGACTATTGCTACGCTGCCTATCAAATGTAGAAGCCAAAGAAGCCCTACGTGAGGCTCACGATGGCGTTGCGGGGCTCACCAACCCCAAAGCAGCAGGACCGTCTTCGCCGGATGGGCTATTACTTGCCTATAATGGTAGCAAATGTGGTCGATTATGCAAAGAATTATAGAGCTTGTTAGATCCACGCAGAGTTCATACATCAACCATCCAAATTCTTGCACCCAACAGTGGCCTCTTGGCCATTTGAAGCATAGGGAATGGACATTATCGGCCCAATCACCCTGCCGTCATCTAAGGAATACTGGTTTATACTTGCAATCACCGATTACTTTTCCAAGTAGGTAAAAGCTGTTCCGCTTAAAGAGTTAAAGTCATCAAACATGATTAGTTTCGTAAAACATCACGTCATCTACCGTTATGGACTGCCCTGGAGGATTATTCACGACAATGGTCCATAGTTCACAAGCTATGCTTTCTATCGATTCTGCGAGAAAAATTAAATTCAGAATGTGGCTTCAACGACATACAACCCATCGGCTAACGGTCTGCTGAAGCTTTTAACTAGACCATAATCAAGCTTCTTAAAAAGTTCGTGTCTTCAAACAAGCACGACTGGAATGAAAAGCTGGGCGAATACTTATGGGTGTACCTCACTATAATTCAGACGGCTACAGAAAATACACCGTTCTCTCTGGTTTACGGGAGCGAGAAAGGTATCCCATTGGAGACCCAGATCCCCTCGCATCGCGTGGCCCTTACTTACAGATTGACGTCGGACGATAACTACCGCCGACGGCTACAAGAACTGGAAGCCCTAGACGAGAAGCGTTTACATGATCAACAAAGCATCGAGCTCTATCAAGCACGCATCTTTCAAGCTTTCAATAAGAAAGTCAAATAGAGAACATTCCAAGTATGCGATCTTGTCTTGGCCGTTCACAGATCGATGGTCATGACTCACAAAACTGCCGACAAGTTCCAGCCCAAATGGGAGGTCCCATTTGTTATCGAGACCGTATTCTCCAACGGTACATACCGGCTCGCAAAACAAAATGGAGACTTGCTTATGATGCCCATAAACGACAAGTTTCTAAAAAAATATTTTGCTTAAAGACCTGCTCGTACTTCCTTAACTACTAAAACTCCTAGACTGTCGAGTTATGTACACCAAGTACCTCTGAACTTACACTCTACTAGCTCCGAGTGGATTCTCGTTGCATCTTCCTAGGTGAAAAGTCATGTATACTAATACCTCTGAACTTCCACTCTAATGCTTCATCTCGCCGGAGTCTGCGAGGTTTGTTTTTGTCGCTTCAGAGCAAACTTCCTGGTTTTGATTGTCGTATATCACGTCCATACAACCGCTGATATAGATAATCTCCTAACTTAACAACTATACCCAATCTGGGATAAAGCCACGGTGTTAAGGCCACAGAACCTATCACGTCCATATTACCTCTGTTAGATTTTGTTTCAAAATCCATTACTCGCACCACCGGTGCACAAAAGAGTAATAGGTCCACAAAAAATCGTTCAAATCTAATACTTGCACCACGGTGCGCAAAAGGGTAATAGGTCCACAAAAAATCATTCAAATCTATTGCTCGTACTACCAGTGTGCAAAAGGGTAATAGTTTCACAAAAAATTGTTCAAATCTATTACTCGTACCACCGATGCGCAAAAAGGTAACAGATCCAAAAAAATTGTTCAAATCTATTACTCGCACTACCGGTGCGCAAAAGGATAATAGTTCCACAAAAAATTGTTCAAATCTATTACTCGTACCACCAGTGCACAAAAGGGTAATCGGTCCACAAAAAATTGTTCAAAATTTATTACTCACACCACAGGTGCACAAAAGGGTAATGGGTCGACAAAAGTCCCCTAGTGGGATGTCCTCTGCCAACCACAAATGCTGTATTAGACCCTCTAATACAAGCACCCCAGATGTCATAAGTAAAGAATGAAGTTAATGTACACTTTTATTCATGGGACTATGTCCTTAGCAAAAAAAAGAAGAAAAAGAGAGAGGTGGAAGACCCACTACAATTACGTCTGCTCATCAGCAACACATAGTTCAGTGAGTATCGCCTTAAGCTACGCCATTGAGCGGTCAATCTTCAGTTTGGCCCGACATTCAGTTTTTTGGGTCAGCTTCGTAGCATCCTCAATATATGCATGAGCCTGCCAATTATCCTCCACTTTTTTAGCGTACCCTCTAGAGCAGCAGAGGCCCGTGTGACCTCTGTTGGTCTTTTCACAAATCAGCTCTCTCTCGACGGATAGCTTGGAGCTCAGTCTCCAGGGATGCCAGCTTAGCCTGGACTTATAGGATCTGCTCATTGGTTTCAGCAATCGCACGGGTCTTGGTCTCCTCATAAGTTAAGAAATCCTACCCTTATGGCTTAACTTGTCGTACTTTAGAGATAGTTGCTGAAGACCTTTCTCTAAAGCGGGTTTGATCGTCTCCCGTACGGCCTTCACCTTCTCCAAGGCCGTTAGGAGGAACTCATGCTCCAGGTCCACCGCAAGGGGCATGTCAACTTGTCGTAGTTTCTGTAGTTGGGCCAGGCACTGATCATCCTCTACCAGTTTGTGTCAAGAAAATCAGTTATCCCTTCGTTACCCAGAAACGATCTCAACAGTTCAACTTGGCTACGGACACAATAACGGGCCACGGCAAACGACGTTCCTCTCTGTAAAGCAGCATCGACCCCCTATTTTAAGTGGCAGTAAAAGGTCTCGATTATATCCTTTGACGATTCGTCTATGTTCCCCAAAGAAGAGGGCGTCAAAAGAATAGCAGCCGAGGAAGCTAAAGCTGTCTGGAAAGGCTGCGCATCAGAGCGTGACGGCACTGTCAAAAGGGAAGCAAACTCCGAGCGATGAGATTCTCGCACAGTAGTAATCTCTTCCTCTGCGGCACGAAGGAGCCGGAGACTAGGCAACTCGGAGAGCCCGATTTCCGGGAAAGGGGCAGCATCAACAGACCCCGCGTCCACCGATACAGGCGTAGGAACCACAACCTTTGCGACTGACATCTCCATGACACACACCTCCGTACTCAATTCGGTGGAGGGCCCCTCAACTTGAGCTGGAAGGGAAGGAAGTACACTTCTTCTGTTTATAAGGTCAACCCCGTTGTCCTCTTCTATCCCTTCTTCCGCGACCATGTCTGCCATCGGCAGTGAGTGTAACACCCAATTTTCTAAAATGAGGGTAATTTTTAAATTTTGTGTTTTTGATTATTTAATTATGTCTGATTATTTAATTATGTCATTTAAATAATAATATGATTTTTGGTAATTTTTAATCTTTTTAAAACTATTTAAATCATGACTGGTGATTTGGGTGTCTTGCTAGTGTAACCCTAGAGACAGCTTGACCTAGAGCCTAGCCATGTGATTATGATATTTAATTAGTACATTTTAGCCTAGAGGTTATTTTGTTCATTTTAGGATTTATTTGAATTTATTATGATTTATAGGAATTTGTGTGAATTTAATATTAATTAAATATTGCTATGTGTTATGTTAGTCTTGACTAGTTGAGACTTTGTAGACTAACCTTGATGTGACCCTAGTTAAGGTGACTTGATTAGCATGGTGAGACCCTAATCTAACTTAATTGACTTGGTTTTGACTTGAGTGATATAGCTCTTGAAAAATTAGGAAGGATTTTAAGGTTGGACTTAAGGCTAAGGTAGAGAGCCCATTGCTCATGTGACTTGGCCCATAGGCCCATGCCATAAAACCCTAACCCTAGAATCCCTTTATGGCTGGCCACATAAAACCTAAGAGCCCCCTATAAAGTCTCTCATTGATTGTTCTTGCCTCTTTCATTAAGTTTCCAAGTTTTTGAAGAAAGAGGTAAGAGCCATCTTCCCCAATCCATAACTTTCCTATTTTAGGTTCTTTTTAGCTCAAATATTTTGCACTAGGTTCTAATCCATCCCTTCTTGCTACTCATGGAGAGTATTCTCAGGTTTAGTGCAATTTGGAGAGATTAGCTAGCAAGGAGAAACCCCCCTTTTGGAGCTTTTCATTGGAATTTCAATCTATAGGTAAACCTTCATAAACACCACCAAATTTTGTTTTCATTGCATGGATAGGAAGCCCTAGGTGTCCCCTAGCCGTAGATATTGGATTTATGTCGATTCGTGTCCGTTTGGTGTCCGTATCGGACACGTATCAATGCATATATGTAGGTGTTTGATAAAATGCTCGAATGGATTAAACCTTTGTATTTTATAAAACAAATTACATAATTGGGAAACCTTTGATGTGTGTTTTCGAACTCCTACTTACTGAACACGAATTCGTGTCATTTTTGTGTCGAAAATGGTCGTGGACACGCTGCATGACACAACGTACGGGTGCCCTGCTACCCGTGTCCTGTTTCTCTTTAGACACGCCACGTAGATACCTCATTTTTGACACAGAGGTGGGGGCCATCACTGACAGATCCCCCTTTGAGTCTCATGGACTCACGTGTCATATCGGACACAGAATCCATCACACACCGATTTTACACTGTTGCACCCGCACGGATTTCAGCTCTCTGACACGCATCGTTTGACACGTGCAGACGCAACTTGGACACGGATCAGGGCGTCGACCCTCTAGCCCTACATACCCCCTAACCTTAGACACGAGCATATGGCCTATCGATCTCGGTGTCGAGCCCAAATCGATTCGTCATAGCTGCACGAGACAGTCTTAATTAACTAGTTCACTAAGTTTCACATTTACTGATTGGATACTTCGTGTCCAGTTTTCGGGACACGAGTATGACCCCCTGACACATGTACACGTGTTGGACACTCTGTACAAGATTGTTTGGGTTTGGATGTGGTGTTGGGTTTCGAAATCAGAGAGTTTCCATATTGCTGATATATGAACATTGACAGTAGATTTCCTGAGAATTTGAATAACATGTGAACTGTTCATTGATTAAATTGTGATTTATATTACACCTACATCTATCTGAGACATTAACCTACTTATTAGAGTTCATGATGGCATAAGAAATTAGTTTTCGAATTTCATTGAGCTTTTAAAATTGCAATTGAAATTGTTAATTTTCCAATGTAGGCTAATAACCTGACTGATACTTCACTAGTTCAGTTTCTTGGGTTTTAAATTGTTATTTGACTGTTTAAATGATGTTTATTTGTCCTATTGACTCATGTACAAGTGTACTAATTACTGTTAGGTTGATCCTATATATTAGATTAGGTTTTATGATTCATGAATGGTATTTGGACTTTGAGTTGAAACGTGACTGATACTCATATTTCAATTTTTATTTGATTTTATTTCCTGCTTTAAACTATCAATCGATTTCCAGTTTTTAAACTAAATTCTGAATGTTTTGCCATGTTCAGTCAATCACATGATGCTAGTTCAAGTTGTGTATTAGTTTTGGTTTTTGCACTTGATAATTGGATTTTGGGATGAATGGTTCTCGAATGGATTGAACTGTCATGTGGAGTTTGTAACATGCCATTCACCCTATATTCAGTCACATGAGTACCAAGACTGAGAATAGGTTCAATGGATTGTTAATTGTCATGTGATTTCACTTATTGAACTGTGATTATTTCCAGTTTAAGAACTGGGAATAGGTTCAATGATTCATGAACTGTCATAGGGTTCTAACTTTCATCCCTTCTTGAAACTGAGTTGATTCCTTCTTAAAACAACTTCGAATGTAGTTGACAAATGGTTTTCAAATGGAATGCATGTGCACAAACCCCCCTCCCTATCTCTCCATACATATGTTGTTACCTCACTTATATATATATATATATATATATATATATTTTTTTTTTCACTTATATATATATATATATATATATATATATATATATATATATATATATATATATATATATATATATATATATATATATATATATATATATATATATATATATATGTAAGCCTATATACCTGGGACTCTCTCTTGATATGCAAACTGAGATTGCATTGACACTCTCCTCACTACACACACATATTCAAAACTGGAACTGTACACTCACTTAACCATTCCCCTTCTTTATACTATACACTCCACACTCACCCTCTATCTCTCTAAATATATATGAACTTGATTGAAATGGAGAAAACTGAAATGAGATGTTAAGTTTAATTTAAAAATTGAGATTGATATTCTAAAACCCCCTTTTTCTATGACTGTTAACACATGAACCATGTATTAAACTAACTTATATGCAATGTACGAAGGATGATGTAATGAGGCTAGAATGCAATATATGATATATATATGCACATGAGATGTAGAAGAAATGAATGCATATGAAATGTAATGTATGTAATGTATATAACATATTCATGGTATCTATAGATTTGTATATTGTAGTATGGTATATAGGTATAACTTGTATATGTTAAACCTATGTAATGTGTGTTTTGATAGCTTAGTTGGCATTGTGTTGTGGTTGTGTGCTAGCCTAGGTTTAGTTAGGGTTGGCTAGACTTGGTTGACTGGTTTAGACTAGGGTTAGACCTAGAATGGCTTGTTTGACCAAGTTTGACTAGTACAGTTGATCAGAGTTGACCAAGGGTTGACTTTAGTCTAGTTTGACCTAGACAGCATGCAGATGCATTGTAGATTACTATTATCATCCCATGTATACATCTTGACTTGTGTTGCTCTAACTAGGAGTCAGGTACCTCATCTCGGACAGTACATTTACTTCAGACATTCAGATACCAGGCGAGTACATTCTCTGATCATTTCATAACTTGCTTTGAATTATATTCCTGCTCTAGTTTACCTTATTTGATGCTGTCACGATATTATCAAAGATTGGTACTATATGGATCCTTTCATGCGATGTTATCCCCCTCGGGAGCATCGGATACATCATGTCATGTGTTTCATGTACATCATGTATTCCTCGCTCTCATGTTATTCATGTTTATCATGTGCTTCATGCTCGTTTGTGCTTGCTCGTGTACTCTCATGTGCTATCATGATCGGTCGTGTTTCTCATGTATCTCATGTATAACCTATACTTCATGTACACCCTTTATGGGCTTTCATGTGGAATTCATGTGCACTCAGTTCTCTGAGCCCTTATGTATACTTTATGTACATACATTTATGGGCTTCATGTGAAAATCGTGTACGTAACATAACTTGTCTGGATCCTTGTGTATTGATTGGGGTATGGAAGAGTATAAATAGTCATGTGAACAATTCTAAAGTAGTTAGCCATGTACGCCTATTTAGTATAGCCATGTGCAAATCCAGCCGTTCATATGTCGACCTTGTACGCTAAATCACTAGTCACTGGTAGCTCTCTACTTATAGTAGATATTTCTATTACAGTTCTCTCTCTGTTTATATCATGTATTTCTTTTAGTTCATGTATCGTACTCTCTTGCATGTTTATATTCTCTAACCTGTTATGATCTGTGTGAGATGTATTGTGCTCGCTTCCGTTTTGACTGGACCTGTTGAAAATTTTACAGAGGATGATGAGGAACCCTGTACCCATTACCTTGGAGCTTGCCTAGATGACACTCGCGACCTGGACCCCTGGAGAGGTTCAGGCAGCTGCTGAGGATGATACCTATTCATAGTTTAGATAGTCTAGATTGTTTCCTTTTTCATGTTTAGTTGTCCTTATTTTCAGAGTTGTATAATTTGAGATGTTGAGACTGGTAGTTGTTAACTTATGTTATTTCATTCTGTTGTGCCTCAGTTGAGGAGTTTCTTATCTATTTCATCGTGCCATATTCTACCTCTAGATTGTGATTGAGTTGTACCTCTGTGTTGGCCTCCTTATGGAGAGTATTTCATGTTAGTTAGTTATAGTTCATGACCTAGAACAGCGCTCTACCGCCGACTGTGGCGTAGGCTGGGCGCTATTACGTACTCGTACCCTCACAGTGGGTACGGATCGTGACACATTTTTAGTGGTGGCCCATGCAGGTCGAGTTTGTGTAGTAGTATTCGAACTAGAGTACCACTACAGCCTGCAGTAGGATTAGGATTATTTTTAAGGTATTCAATCACATTAGGAAAAACTCTTAAACTAAATCCCTGCCATCTGGATTCTTGTTGGAGATTTCTTCATTGAATAAATGTCCTCCCTTGAATTATCATTTCTATCTCAGTATTGATTCCTTGTTTGATCTGTCTCCAGGATGGTGATCGAGACACGATCACATCGCTCTGGCCCAACAGACGCTGGCGAGAGGCCTACCACCCCTCGCCCGATTGTGGACGCTGGGACCACAGCACCCCCTATTTCTGCTCATATAGGAGCTTCTGTAGCTTTTGGGAGTGCACCTCCACCTGTCCGGAGGTCTTCCTCCGTCATTTCAGATATGTACCAGCAGCAGTTACCTTCAGGAACGGTAGATGTGACTCAGATGTTTACCCTTTTTCCAGCAATTCTTGGAGTCTCAGCAGCGGATACAATAGAGCTGGTCTGCTGATATCCGATAGAGCATACAAGATACTCACCAGTTGGTCAGGACGACAGTAGAGCTGGTGGCTGCTCAGCCATAGGGAGGTCAGATGCAGCCGTATCAGCCGAGGACTCCAGACATCCAATCCTTCAAGAAGATGGGACCCCGAGACTTCAAGGGTACAGAGGGAATCATATACGCTAGCGATTGGATAGAGCACATTGAGAAGATATTCTGATTGGCACAGATACTAGCAGGATTACAGATCGAGGCAGCCGTCAGTCAGATGCAGGACTTTGCCCGTACCTGGTACCAGACGGACCCGAGGGTTGGTACAGCCAGTCAAACTTGGACGGCATTCAAGAATCTATTCAAGGAGAAATTCTTTTTCGATACAGTACTCCGTGCTTTGAAGGCGCAGTTCGAGAGTTTGGTTCAGGGGAACCAGACCATTGAGGAGTACGCAGGAGAATTCTGCCATTTGAGAAGATTCATCGAGGATCTTACCGAGGCCAGGAAGGCGAGGAGGTTCCGCAGGGGTTTGATCAGGGAGATCAGGTCATATACCAAGAGCGACCGCGACGCCACTTTCGAGCAGATTCTGGTAGGAGCCATGACAGCGGAGGACGATCTTGGACTGAAGGAGAAGAGGATGCGAGATACTCAGGGAGCTAGTGGCAGTACGGGCCCGGCTAAGAGGCCCCACCTACAGATTCAGCAGCAGTATCAGCAGCAGATGTCCGGTTTGCAGATTCAGCAGCAAATGTAACCTCTACAGTTTTAGCAGCAGTATCAGCAGCCGAGGGTCTACTTTCAGCACCGGCAGTTTCAGGACCGTGTACCCTTCCAGAAGGCACAGCAGCCACAGAGGCAGCAGCAGGCCCCGGTACAGCAGCTTATCATTATTTGCCCCTTCTGTAAGAGACCAGGGCATGATTGGGGAGAATGCCGGATGAGGCTGGGCAGATGTTTACTTTACGGAGGATCTCATCATCGGCTGAGAGAGTGTCCCGAGTCGTCGGGACAGACAGTTCAGGAAGCAGGAGCTAGGGCTCTGGTAGGCCAGCAGACGGGATTACCCTTACCGAATCAGTAGTAGAGGTACATGCAGCATCAGCAGCAGGCCAGGGGAGGCCAGCAGGGGCGAGCTTTCGCCAGGACAGTCGAGGATGCTCAGGCTGTTAGAGATCTTGCTGCAGGTTCCGTTCTATTCGATTCCCTTTCCGCAATTGCCTCTTATAACTGCCTTGAAAATTCGATTCCCTTTGTTTCTTGTTGATTTATCAATTTTTTTCTGTTGTTCTTGTGTTATGTTTGATTTTCTTCTGAGATGAATCATATGGGCTAGGTCACCTAGTTATAGAATCTAGAATCTTCGATAGTCGTGTTAGCTGGCATAGTGAGGACATATAGTCAGATTTAGGACGTATTTCTCTGGTATGGGAATTTAAGGTTTTTGCTGCCAAGCATGCGGCAATGCAAAAATTTTAAATACCATGATTCTAGAGGTATGTGCCTTAGTCGAGGACTCTGTGATTATCGTAGCCTTGCTCACTAGCATGACGAAGATTCTGAGTGTCATGATTTTGGATAGACACATATGATTATCTGACGGTACATTTGAGACTTTGATTGTGGGGTGTTTGACCTAGAAGGACTACTACCATTTTAATTTCGAGGACAAAATTTTTCTAAGGTGGGTAGACTTGTAACACCTAGTTTTCTAAAATGAGGGTAATTTTTAAATTTTGTTTTTTTATTATTTAATTATGGCATTTAAATAATAATATGATTTTTGGTAATTTTTAATCTTTTTAAAACTATTTAAATCATGACAGGTGATTTGGGTGTCTTGCTAGTATAACCCTAGAGACAGCTTGACCTAGAGCCTAGCCATGTGATTAGGATATTTAATTAGTACATTTTAGCCTAGAGAGTATTTTGGTCATTTTAGAATTTATTTGAATTTATTATGATTTATGGGAATTTGTATGAATTTAATATTAATTAAATATTGCTATGTGTTATGTTAGTCTTGACTAGTTGAGACTTTATAGACTAACCTAGATGTGACCCTAGTTAAGGTGACTTGATTATCATGGTGAGACCCTAATCTAACTTAAGTTGACTTGGTTTTGACTTGAGTGATTTAGCTCTTGAGAAATTAGGAAGGATTTTAAGGTTGGACTTAAGGCTAAGGTAGAGAGCCCATTGCTCATGTGACTTGGCCCATAGGCCCATGCCATGAAACCCTAACCCTAGAATCCCTTTATAGCTGGCCACATAAACCCTAAGAGCCCCCTATAAAGTCTCTCATTGATTGTTCTTGCCTCTTTCATTAAGTTTCCAAGTTTTTGAAGAAAGAGGTAAGAGCCATCTTTCCCAATCCATAACTTTCCCATTTTAGGTCCTTTTTAGCTCAAATCTTTTGCACTAGGTTCTAATCCATCCCTTCTTGCTGCTCATGGAGAGTATTCTCAGGTTTGGTGCAATTTGGAGAGATTAGCTAGCAAGGAGAACCCCCCCTTTGGAGCTTTTCATTAGAATTTCAATCTATAGGTAAACCTTCATAAACACCACCAAATTTCATTTTCTTTGCATGGATAGGAAGCCCTAGGTGTCCCCTAGCCGTAGGTATTGGATTTGTGTCGATTCGTGTCCGTTTGGTGTCCGTATCGGACACGTATCAATGCATATATGTAGGTGTTTGATGAAATGCTCGAATGGATTAAACCTTTGTATTTTCTAAAACAAATTACATAATTGGGAAGCCCTTGATGTGTGTTTTCGAACCCCCACTTACTGAACACGAATTCGTGTCATTTTCGTGTCAGAAATGGCCGTGGACACGCTGCATGACACAACGCACGGGTGCCCTGCTACCCGTATCCTGTTTCTCTTTAGACACGCCACGTAGACACCTCATTTTTGACACAGAGGTGGGGGACATCACCGACAGACCCCCCTCGAGTCTCATGGACTCTCGTGTCGTATCGGACACGAAATCCATCACACACTGGTTTTACACTGTTGCACTCGCACGAATTTCAGCTCTCTGACACGCATCGTTTGACACGTACAGACGCGACTTGGACACGGATCAGGGCATCGACCCTCTAGCCCTACATACCCCCTAACCCTAGACACAAGCACATGGCCTCTCGATCTCGGTGTCGAGCCCAAATTGATTCGTCATGGCTGCACGAGACAGTCTTAATTGACTAGTTCACTGAGTTTCACATTCACTGATTGGACACTTCGTGTCCAGTTTCCTGGACAAGAGTATGACACCCTGACACATGTACACGTGTGGGACACTCTGTACAAGATTGTTTGGGTTTGGATGTGGTGTTGGGTTTCGAAATTAGAGAGTTTCCATATTGCTGATACATGAACATTGACAGTAGATTTCCTGAAAATTTGAATAACTTGTGAACTGTTCATTGATTAAATTGTGATGTATATTACACCTACATCTATCTGAGACATTAACCTACTTGTTTGAGTTCATTATGGCATAAGAAATTAGTTTTCGACTTTCATTGAGCTTTTAAAATTGTAATTAAAATTGTCAATTTCCCAATGTAGGCTAATAACCTGACTGATACTTCACTAGTTCAGTTTCTTGGGGTTTTAAATTGTTATTTGACTGTTTAAATGATGTTTATTTGTCCTATTGACTCATGTACAAGTGTACTAATTACTGTTAGGTTGATCCTACATATTAGATTAGGTTTTATGATTCATGAATGGTATTTGGACTTTGAGTTGAAATGTGACTGATACTCACATTTCAATTTTTATTTGATTTCATTTCCTGTTTTAAACTATCAATCGATTTCCAGTTTTCAAACTAAATTCTGAATGTTTTGCCATGTTCAGTCAATCACATGATGCTTGTTCAAGTTGTGTATTAGTTTTGGTTTTTGCACTTGATAATTGGATTTTGGGATGAATGGTTCTCGAATGGATTGAACTGCCATGTGGAGTTTGTAACATGACATTCATCCTATATTCAGTCACATGAATACCAAGACTGAGAATAGGTTCAATGGATTGTTAACTGTCATGTGATTTCACTTATTGAACTGTGATTATTTCCAGTTTCAGAACTGGGAATAGGTTCAATGAATCATGAACAGTCATAGGGTTCTAACTTTCATCCCTTCTTGAAACTGAGTTGATTCCTTCTTAAAACAACTTCGAATGTAGTTGACAAATGGTTTTCAAATGGAATGCATGTGCACAAACCCCCCTCTCTATCTCTCCATACATATGTTGTTACCTCACTTATATATATATATATATTTATATATATATATATATATATATATATATATATATATATATATATATATATAAATATATATATATATATATATATATATATATATATATATATATATATATATATATATGTGTGTGTATGCCTATATACCTGGGACTCTCTCTTGATATGCAAACTGAGATTGCATTGACACTCTTCTCACTACACACACATATTCAAAACTGGAACTGTACACTCACTTAACCATTCCCCTTCTTTATACTATACACTCCACACTCACCCTCTATCTCTCTAAATATATACGAACTTGATTGAAATGGGGAAAACTAAAATGAGATGTTAAGTTTAATTTAGAAATTGAGATTGATACTCTAAAACCCCCTTTTTCTATGACTGTTAACACATGAACCATGTATTAAACTAACTTATATGCAATGTAGGAAGGATGATGTAATGAGGCTAGAATGCAATATATGATATATATGCACATGAGATGTAGAAGGAATGAATGCATATGAAATGTAATGTATGTAATGTATATAACATATTCATGGTATCTATAGATTTGTATATTGTAGTATGGTATATAGATATAACTTGTATATGTTAAACCTATGTAATGTGTGTTTTGATAGCTTAGTTGGCATTGTGTTGTGGTTATGTGCTAGCCTAGGTTTATTTAGGGTTGGCTAGACTTGGTTGACTGGTTTAGACTAGGTTTAGACCTAGAATGGCTTGTTTGACCAAGTGTGACTAGTACAGTTGACCAGAGTTGACCAAAGGTTGACTTTAGTCTAGTTTAACCTAGACAGCATGCAGATGCATTGTAGATTACTATTATCATCCCCTGTATACATCTTGACTTGTGTTGCTCTAACTAGGAGTCAGGTACCTCATCTCGAGCAGTACATTTACTTCAGACATTCAGATACCAGGCGAGTACATTCTCTGATCATTCCATAACTTGCTTAGAATTACATTCCTGCTCTAGTTTACCTTATTTGATGCTGTCACAATATTATCACGGATTGGTACTATATGGATCCTTTCATGCGATGTTATCCCCCTCGGGAGCATCGGATATATCATGTCGTGTGTTTCATTTACATCGTGTATTCCTCGCTCTCATATTATTCATGTTTATCATGTACTTCATGCTCGTTCGTGCTTGCTCGTGTACTCTCATGTGCTATCATGATCGGTCGTGTTTCTCATGTATCTCATGTATAACCTATACTTCATGTGCACCCTTCATGGGCTTTCATGTGGAATTCATGTCCACTCAGTTCTCTGAGCCCTCATGTATACTTCATATACACCCATCTATGGGCTTCATGTGAAAATCATGTACGTAACATAACTTGTCTGGATCCTTGTGTATTGATTGGGGTATGGGGGAGTATAAATAGTCATGTGAACAATTCCAAAGTAGTATAGCCATGTACGCCTTTTTAGTATAGCCATGTGCAAATCCAGCCATTCACTTGTCGACCTTGTACTCTAAATCACTAGTCACTGGTAGCTCTCTACTTATAGTAGATATTTCTATTACAGTTCTCTCTCTGTTTACATCATGTATTTCATTCAGTTCATGTATCGTACTCTCTTGCATGTTTATATTCTCTAACATGTTATGATCTGTGTGAGATGTATTGTGCTCGCTCCCGTCCTGACTGGACTTGTTGAAAATTTTACAGAGGATGATGAGGAACCCTGCACCCCTTACCTTGGAGCTTGCCTAGATAACACTCGCGACCTGGACCCCTGGGGAGGTTCAGGCAGCTGCTGAGGATGATACCCATTGCATAGTTTAGATAGTCTAGATTGTTTCCTTTTTCATGTTTAGTTGTTGTCCTTATTTTCAGAGTTGTATAATTTGAGATGATGAGACTGGTAGTTGTTAACTTATGTTATTTCATTCTGTTGTGCATCAGTTGAGGAGTTTTTTATCTACTTCATCGTGCCATATTCTATCTCTAGATTGTGATTGAGTTGTACCTCTGTGTTGGCCTCCTTATGGAGAGTATTTCATGTTAGTTAGTTATAGTTCATGACCTAGAACAGCGTTCTACCGCCGACACTGCGGCGTAGGCTGGGCGCTGTTACGTACTCGTACCCTCACGGTGGATGTGGGTCGTGACAGTGAGGAGGCAGGCCCTATAGATCGAGAACAACCAACAACCATCTTGACTCGAAGGATATGGAGTTGCAACAAAAAAATCTCCTTATTGTTAAGAATATGACATAGCTTACCAAGGGAGGGCGGCAGAGACTGGGGCTCATTCAGGGCAATTACCGCTCCTCCCGTTACCCGCACATCCTCTATAACTTCAACGGCAGTACTCGAGTCGTCTACGTCTGCCTCTCCAGCCCCAGTTACTCCAGAAAGAGACGTAGCTGTATCGACACTAGTCTGTTGAGACCCCGCAATCCCAAGATTAGGTCCCGCAAGGCTGGCACCTTCCCTGACCGGGGTGTCTATAGTCGGCACCAGAGAGAGAAGCTCAGGGGCAACATCGGGTTACAGAGGGTTCATTCCCTCCGATGCCTGCTAAAAGGAACATTCAGATAATATCCCAATAGTAACACTAGGGTTGTCATGAAAGAGCTTACCCCCGAGTTGGCTTCGACATCACTACCCCCTTCCTCGACGACAGGCCCACGGACCTTAATCGCAATCCGATTATTAGAACGAGGCCTACCGGTAGCAGAGGGACCATATCGGTTTTGCGTACGCAAAGGACTTGGTACATGAGAGGGCGAGCACTCCGCCAGAGGATTTGTAGGGAGCAGCGGATCATCAGAGTCATTCTCCGCCTCTGTGCTAGTTGAACCAGAGTCAGAAGCCTTCGCCTTCCCCCCTCCTTGTCCTCTTGCTGGATTCCTTGCGTCGTTCCCCCAATTTAGTGCCAATAATAAAACTGGAATTTGGATCGAAGTTGCTAAGGGGCGCATTCACAGATACGTAATGAAGGCACGCCATGTATGAAACGCGCCCGGAGGTCTTAGTATCAGGCAGGTAGAAGCTGGTCTATGTGTGGATCGCAGAATAGTAATGCCAAGCCCGAATGCCATCCAAGATGCTGCCCTCAAAACCCAGGTAAGGACTGGGATTGTCCAAAAATAATTGACTATACCTGAATTACCGATAGTATCGGTTGGGCAAGTAAGGCTCTAAGAAAGCGATATTGCGGTTGCGGTATACCAGATGTGAAGGACAAATATTCTACAACTAGCAGAACATCTTCTTAGGCAGGATCTGAGAAGCAACAACGCTATCAAGATACAGGCGGCCCATTTCTTCGTCTATAAAAGGCAGGACCGATACGAAAAAAAAATCTGTCCAGCCGTGCGAACGCAGCTCGGCAGTAGGGTAAAGTAGTGCAGGTCCAAGGCATGTCGTGATACTGATAGATAAAGGCATCGCCACTTGTCGCGTTACCCTCGGGGCCAGGCTGCATCAAAGAGGGGTAGTGCATCAGCAGCCATCCTATCAAATAATGGTAAGACAGCTCAACCCGGTTGAAGGCCTTCGTAGTTTTACAAGCAATGACTTTCGTCGTAAAAGTATAAAGACCACGATGAATACTGCACACCATAGCCGGGAGTAGAGCTAGCCTGCCTCCAAAAACCAACTTGACTGCAGGAAGGATCAGATTATGGCTGATTCTTTCAATAGAACCGGAGCCCCCTGAAACCACACAGGTCCTCAGCCATACCATTAGGAACTCGACCAGGATAACCTTATCGGACAAATGTTGGGTATCATGACAGAAGTAACTGAAGGTGTCGCTCAAGCTCCCGAATCTGTCACCTGCAGCTCTGGCCCGCTCAGTGTCTCGCACCTGAGCATCCACCCCCTCCTGGGTCTGAGGGCTCCGAAGGGCAACCCGGCCTGTGGCTCCAAGGTTGAATAGGTAACTAATCCAAGCCTTGGTATGGGGAAGGAGCCCTTCAGAGCTTTCATCCTTTTTCTTGGATATCTGCTGACAGGTGCTATGATGACATAGCACTTCCCTGTACACAGCAAGGAGCCCGGGGAACCGCTGCTCTAGTTTCTCAAATTCTTTATTTTTTGGGGTATACTCCTCGTAAACCTCATCTCACTAGGGCAACTTGGAAACATCATGCATCTCGTGGAGAGCGAGTCCCATCTCTCCATCCGGAGTAAAGAAGGTCCCCGTACGACAGTTATACATCTCAATGAGGGCTATAAACAGCTTTGGGTTCATAGGTAAACCGTAGCAGGTGCCCCTTATGGCGTAGTAGAGGCCGATCTGCTGCATAATGACCTTATATTCTGTTAGGATCCAGGTCATCAGGTTGACCCACGGAGGGGAACGATGCACCCAGTTCAGCAGCGACAACTTGCCGGCGGGGTATGACCCTTTGCGAGCAAGCTGATTCAAGAAAGTGTCAGCCTCGGAAAATCGAATATTGGGCTTCGGTTCATTGATAAAACTGTCGGGGGCCAGCCCAACAACGGAGTAGCTGATTGTCTCCTTGACCGCGACCACTATCCTTGCATATTTATTGTAGCTGATATGGCCTACAAAAACTCCATGTTGATCCTGAGTTATGGGACCCGGCATTTATCTTTCAATGGGCACCATGTTGAAACCTGATAAAGGGAAGTGGCGTTCCATCAGGGGTATATGAATCGCTACCCTGTGGGAAGAGAAATCCCAGTTCTCGGATATTTCTATTATGCAAGGGTCCGAGATGGTTAGGGCATCCCCGAACAAAAATATAGGTTTCAAATGAAGGCCCCCCAGTATCCCAGAGTTTATCATGCGTAAATAGAAATACGACTGGCTCCGGATCTTCTTCAATCTGGCTTCAAAATGACCTCTGGTAATTTGAGTCGACACATCTTCGACTATGTGGTCAAATCTGACAACTAGAATATCCTAAGCATACCCTATCAAAACCTCCCACAAAGGAGCCGTAGGCAAAGTCACTGCAAGGGTCAAAGAAGGAAGATAGTCAGATAAAAAAAAAGGAATGGATTCCTTTTCAACTATACGGCCTAATCAGGCTGAGCCTATGTGGCCTGGTTATGAAGAGAGCACATGCGGCTAAAATCAGGTGACACATATGTGGCCTAGTTAGGCAGAGCCTATGCGGCCTGGTTATAAAAAGAGCGCATGCGGCTCAAATCCGGGAATGCATATGCGGCCTAGTCAAGCAGAGCCTATGCGGCACAGATATGGGGAGGGCACATGCGGATCAGTCATATGACACCTATGAGGCTCAGTCTATGCGGTCCGGTCACACAGAGCACATGCGGCCCGGTGAGACAGGGAACACATGCCCCATGGAAGCCCGACTGCGCATAAAAAGGCGTTGAAGCCAAAGCACAGTGGTGATACGTGGTCAGACCCGCGCATAAAGCATGGGACATGGCCATTAGAGTTCAAATGTTCGTTATCCCGCCATCCTTACCCTTGATAGAAGTTTGTACGTCTGGATGAAAGGAGGATAAGTCCGTAGTTCTAGACGAAGAGGCAGGCCCCTTCCCTTTGTCAGCAGTGCTTGTAGATTTGGAAGCTTTGGGGGCCATGGGTAACTAGAGAAAACGAAAAGTAGAAAACAGAAGAGAGAAAGACAAAAGAAAGCAGGAGAAGTTCTCTTACTGCTATATGGCCTGCATTTTCAAAAAGCGTAAACAGATAGACGCCTCTTCGTTTATCGTGCCCATTAAAGATAATGATGACCCTCGGGATTCTATCCTTCATAACTGTCATGTTCATCACGAAAACGATAGCCGCAAATCAAAAAAATCAGAGCTTTAAATACAGCAGTGACAGCCTGGATAAGACTTACCTGCGGCTCAAAATATTATGCGTATCTCCATGCTTCTTATTCAAAGTATTCCAAAATTTGCAATTTGAAAACTTTGAAGGGGGTCTTGTAGAAGCATTAAAATACTGACCGCATAGGCGTTATGCGGCCTAGTTGATCCGGGCCGCAGAAGGAAAGCCCCTATGATAACTCGGTGGCCAAGTTAATCCAGGCTACAGAAGGAATGCTCCTGAGACCACTATGCAGCCAAGTTGATTCAGGCCACAGAGGAAGATTTGTGATAACTATACGGCCAAGATGAGGAAGGGATGTCCTACAGCCAAGGAAGACTGTGACCTATTTTTGAGCCGCAGAAGGAAGGCTCCTATGACAACTCTGCGGTCGAGTTGATTCAGGCCGCAGAAGGAAAGCTCCTATGACAACTCTACGGCCAAGTTAATCCTGTCACGCCCCAGAACCAGAATACTGGAGAGCGGGGGCAGACATAGCCAGCTACGTATAACGGAATGGAATCCACACCGCTATACGGTCACGGCTGTCTAGATATGTGAGGGTTTCACTACAATCCATCAGACTCTTAAGGTCATAAAATAGCCTATTGTCTCAATCTCAACCAACTAATAATAATTACAAGATGTCAGACCACCAAATACACAATAGTAAGGCGTCCCATACATTATATATTCAGAATGATCATGAAGCTAGTCGTTACAAAATGTGAGGACTAGCAAGAGTTCAGTCATACAAGATCAACCTCCGGGACTTGTCAATCATGTTACAGCCCGTAGGCAGACAGTAAGTAAGTACAATCGAGCTAACACTTGCTCGTCGGCTAAACGCCTTAAAAGAATAATTTACAATATTACAGTGGGAGAACAAAAAGAACCCACTCGATGCCCTGGTTACGCCTGGTGACCACCATCGGGCTGGAAAGCAGGGAGATCCTTTGGTGCTGCTCCGGTATCTGGCCATACAAAACCAGCTGGGTCAGACCCCAGAAAGAGCAAGTGCCACAAAGGAGGCTTCACTTAAGAACTAAAGCCAACAAATCATTAGCATTCAACATGTAAGAAAACAACAATAAATAACGCAGATTGAGGTTTGTACACTACCAATGCACTTGCCCCAATCAGAGAAAATAATTAAGAGAAGCATCATTGACATAAAAGAACTGGAGAATCATGCTAAATAAAATATAGTTGGACAATATATGAAGAGAAAACGAAGGTACTCTTCCGGAAGCCAAGTTACAATCCTTAAACCAAACAAGGACCGAGATTGTAACCCTTCGCCTGAACAGAACTTGGTATCTGATCATTTATTGCTAAAGGTGACAATCATTAAGGTGAAAAGGAGAGAGTACAATGATAAAAGTGACAATGATGAGTGCAATACGCTAGAGTGACAATAGAGTACAATCGTTATAGTGACAATCTGGAGTGACAATCATTATAGTGACAATCTGGAGTGACAATCATTATAGTGAGAATCTGGAGTGACAATCATTCAATCATTCTGGTACAATCTTACAATCAATCAATTCTAGACAATACTATACTGGACTAGACTCCATCCAAGCAATCACGGCCAATCATTGCCTACGGCTTTCTACATTAACTAACTAGGGTTATCACAATCCTAGTTACTAGCAAGATGCAATGAGATGCTCCAAGTAGTCACAGGCCCTGCAGCTATCCAGGTTATCCAGGCGATCATTATAGTGACAATTTAGAGAGTACAATGCATTAGAGTGACAATAGAGTTCAATCATTTAAGTGACAATGGTGGGTGCCCCACATAACAGTGGGCTGGAAATGTGCCCTACTCGTCGGCAGGCTACAAGTCCAAACATTTACGGCCGGGATAACGGGATCGCCTGTAACTGGGGAACATCTCTTCATGTCTAATGAATTATACTAGTCATTAACCTTAGTCCATTTCAGTATGTACTCCTGACCGTGGTACTCAGGAGTCCCCTCCTAGACATGATGCAAGACAGGACTGGATTATTTGTACAAGCACAATCGCCCACGGTGTCAGGATTAATTATACAGGTCATGTCATGTCAGGTAGCCGTCGCAACAGCTATTCAAGATAATCATGTCAGGTTATCATGCCAAGTGTACTTATCAGGAGTGCGCCACGACGGGCCACTATCAGGTCATGTCAGGTTATTATGTCAGGAGTGCACCACTACGAGTCACTGTCACGTCATGCCCAATTATCAATCCCAAACATATCAAGTAAATTCGTGATTATCAAGTTCAGGACAAAAGGCGTAAGGATATAAAATGGACGTTAAATATCTAATAAAATATCAATATACAGGACTATAGAAGATCCAGGGTAAGTAGGGTCAGGTCCAGTTGCGCCTAAACATCAGGTTGCGCCTGAGTCAGACTGCGCTCAAGTCAGGCTACACTCAAGTCAGGCTACGCTCAAGTCAGCGTATGCAAGACATACGCTTCCAAAAGGCAGCGTATGTACTCCATACGACTCCTCTTCAAGGCAGCGTATGAGGTCCATACGACTCCTCATCAAGGCAGCGTATGCAAGACATACGTCTCCAAAAGGCAGCGTATGTACTCCATACGACTCCTCATCAAGGCAGCGTATGAGGTCCATACGACTCCTTGTCAAGGCAGCGTATGAGGTCCATACGACTCCTTGCCAAGGCAGCATATGCAAGACATACGCCTCCAAAAGGCAGCGTATGAGTCAGACTACGCTGCGCTAAAGAGCGCGCGCAGCTCAGTGGCGCAAGCTAAAAAGCTCGCGCACACTGCTCACTGTCTTCTCCAAATCAGCAAGAACTCCATGGTTTGCACCCAAAGCTTCAAAAGTCCATAACTTGGTCAAAATAAGTCCAAATCCAACTTTTCAAAGGTCAAAATTGGGTAGAATAAAATTCTCTACAACATGGAACCATCAAAACTTAAAAACAAAGAAGTTTGATAGATCAAAACTACCAAAATCCGAAAATAACTAATTTCTAGATCTACAAAATTTAAAGCCTCAAAATGGAAAATGACAAGTTCTAATGTGTCTTAGAAACATGAGGAGAAGCTAATGGAACAATAAAAATGGGTTCTCTTGTGGAAGCAAGTTGCACTTGCCTAGACCTCTCCCTCCCTCTCTCTGGTAGGTGAAGGGAGTAAATGGAAGAAGAAGAAGAGATTAATGAAGAGAGAGAAGAAGAATAGGGGGGTTATAAAGGGGGATGGTGGTGGTAGGTAGGGGGTTCACCCCTATGGTTCATAATGAACCAAGCAGACCAAACCAAGCCGAACCAACCCAGGAATAAACCAAGCCCAAATAAACCAATGAACCATTAAAACCAATTAAACTATCAATGCCAATAAAACCAAGCCAATGCAAAAATAAACCAAGATAATTAACCATGAATAAATAAAATATGGGTCCAAAACACGTATACGTACACTAAATACGTATCACGAATTTGGGACATTACAAATCCAGGCCGCAGAAGGAAGGCTCCTGAGACCACTATACGGCCAAGTTAATCCAGGCCGCAGAAGGAAGGCTCCTGAGACCATTATGCGGCCAAGTTAATCCAGGCCGTAGAAGGAAGGCTCCTGAGACCACTATGCGGCCAAGAGGAGGCAGGGATGTCCAGCGGCCAAGGGCGACTGTGACCTATTTTCGAGCCACATGAGCCTTATGCGGTTCAAATTTCTCCAAACTCCCTCAACAGATTAATTCTACTTCATGGTAGGACACATGGCGAATTGACAAAGTCTTGAACCACCCAGATATGTTGCAACAAAAAATCTCAACAGACACCCAGCTGGCAGCTAAAGATCGGGTCTTGGTGCACTGTTACGGCCACGTGGCTACTCGACCACCTATGCGGCCCAAAATATACCTCACCCAGAAGCATCTATAAATAGCAGGGTAGCACACCCATGCAAGGCGGCTAGAAAAATCAAGAGCATTTTCTCAAAAGCAAAGACTGTGTCCGATAGTCCAAGGAGTAAGGCAGAGTTTCTACACTTCTCCCGAGCCTCCACCGTCATCCCCCCAGAATCAAAACTTAACAATTGTATTTAGATTGTTTCCTAGGATTTCTTTCTAGGCTCCCTTTTGTACTTGCGAGTTTGCAATCAAATCCAGTTCCTCTGTTGTGCTTGTTTTGATAATTAATGGCAAACAAAGAGCCTAGTGAAAAAAATCCTCCGCCTCGCTACAAGAATAAAGGCGTATCTTGACAGTTTTTCCCCGTCAAGAAAGGGGTATCTTGACGATTGCGGATCCATCAAGTAGACCAGAGTCGAGAAAAGACCCCCCCTCTTCTTGACGGTCGCTGACAGGACTTTTCTTGACGATTTTTGGCCGTCATATGAAGTAGTTTTCTTGACTATTTTTAGCCGTCAAGATAACAGATTTTAGAAACCGTCAATGTAGATAAAAACTTTTCTTGACTCCGACCTAGATGACGGCTATTAGCCGTAAAGAAAACCTTTATTTTTGACGGACAAAACCCGTCAAGAAAAGCATTTATTCACAGGCTATTATGCAGCATGATTTAAATTAAAATTGACGTTCGACAACTGTCAAGAGAAGCTTGCCAAAATGCCATCAAGAGAAGCTTGCCAAAATATCGTAATCAAACACACATAATATCAATCCAGAAGATACACATACATCAAATTACTATAAAATTCAATTTTTATATTAATAAACTGTATTGTTCATACACCAAAAACTTCCAATACTTTTCTACCACAAACATCCATCATTTGTCCAACCACAAAACATATCCAACCACAAAGTACACATATCTAACATCTGTATGTAGTTTCCATACCACCTAAACATCCAGACTGTAATTATACAAATGAAACAAAAAAAGTAGCAAACCAGACCGGAGCACATCCCTCCCATATCCACAGCATTCCCCTATTCACAGCGTGCACCTTTATTTTTCAGCGAGTTCCTGAGAAAGCAAGAACACAAATTATCAATACTTCCCTACATGTTCTTACATAGATATTGAACATAGAAATTAGCATATAGAAAACAATAGCAACAACCTTAATATTCTACTTATGAAAGTATAAAGTAACTTGGAAGAAACAAAGCATTTGTAGGAAATCTATGAGGTACATTAAGGTAATCAATTTATCCTCAAGGCTTTACCTTGTTGCAAAATATGCAAAACTTGTCGCAGTTTTCATCTATCAACCAATAAGTCATAACCTTGTCTTAGAGGTTTTCCAGTTTCTACTAATCCATGGATTTACCCGCCATCAAACAGCTTCATTATTCCTTTGGCACTACGCACCACTAGTTTCTTACAGCAACTTCATTTTTGGCTTTGTCTATGTTAATTGATAACAAGCTAGTTGGGAAAGTCCCAGGTGCATACCACCTTACTTATATCAGTGTATAACACAAAATTTCCAACTTCCAAGTCTCTTTCTGGTGGAAATCTTGTAAAAGTGATTCTTGGAAATATATTTATACAAACATGCAAATCTAGTTGTTTTACTCTGTAGAGGTACATCAATAGAGTAACCTATATATTTATATAACATCGTTAACGAATACTTATCTGTAACTGCATTTATATTCATGTATGTATGAAATATATACATAACAGAAAAAAAAGTTTAACATATACCTCAGTCTTGAATCATATAAGAGGAATAAAGGCAGACAAATAGAGGATGACAAAGGCAAAATTATAAATGTGGGTAAATCTACTACAAGATTACCTACAGTGTCCCACAAACCCTACAATCAACCACTACATTCGGTAAAATACAAAAAAATAGGTGAAACTTCTAACTGATAGAAAAGTACATATTGTATGGAAATCAAAGGCAAAAAAATGACAGAAAAATTATATTAGCAAAAATGAGAAAGGAAGGAAACATAACTAACAAAATAAAACAATAATGTACCTTAGCATCATATGATAATCATCATGGAGTGCATAAAGCAAGTCATCCAAAATCAATGACTGACGAAATGCATCAAGAGCTTGTGGCTCCTTAATGTCCTGAACATCCTCAATTAATACAAAGATGACTTGGTTGTCACTCATGTTCCTACGAATGCCTATATTTGGTTGACGCATTTATTGCCTTTTTCATTAATGATCCAATCCGCATCCTCATCCTCATCCTCATCTAATCTCCCGAGTTCTCGAAATCTGATTTTCACTCTCTTCTTTCATCATGACCAGAGGACCCCTCGAAACCTGAGATATTTTGAAAACATTACAATACATACACAAACTTATAGTACATTCATAACAAAAAAAATTAGATGTGATAAATACCAGGCACATAGACTACCGTGTTCTGTTATTATTGTATCGTATCAGACACGACAAGGACACAACAAAATACAATATGACATGCCAAAATTAATGTCCATATGTGTTCACATCATGCTTGTGCCTGTGCAAAGGAATTATATAAGGAACAGTAAGATCCATTAGATAAGACTGATGTAATGCGTATCTTAAAAAAGAAATATGCACAAGTATAAAATACAATGAGGAGATAGTAATTAAGCCATCAAACATCAAGTATCCATGGATAAAATCATTTTATTACAAGTTTAGCATGCAGTTGCTTTCTAAATTCTGGTCACATATGCCATTTCGTATCCTGGAAACTGCAATATTGCAGTCCCTACACCTAGGCACTGATACATGAGTTCACCCCTACAATACTATGGCACCAAATTTGTGTCATGTCTGTGTCATCTGTCCATATTTGTTTCGCATAGTATTCATATTGGAAATTTTAGAGGATAAAAGGAATTAACTTAACCATATTTCGTCCCGAAATTGACTCAATGCCCTTGTTGCAGTATTCCTTGTCGAGTTCTTCCACTCGACAACCAAAACATATACAGACATAGGAACATAATACTACAGCCACAATGTCACTGTCACCAACAACTGTGGCAAGCTAATTACAACAAGGCTAAGGCTTGGGATGATCTGGTCTAGTCTACATACAATCTTCTCTTTAACCTTAACAAGTAATATCGGTCGATCTGTAGTATAGAAGCTAACAAATTAACTAACATTTAATTTATAGGTAAGGTTCCACCAATACCAAAACTTCATACCACAAATTCAACAAAGATTTCCAAGATAGTCATGTTCTAAAAATTATGTTCACAGAAAAGAGTAAATAGAAAGAAGACTTGATCCTTGGTAACTGGTAAATAGAAACTTATGTATGTTGATGTTGGATGCTGCAGTGGATCGTCTGGATGGGATCTTTCATCGATGCAGCCACTACAGTAATTTACCACCAGTACCTCTTGAGGGCAGGGGCCATCAAGGCTCTTGGATCTTTCCGGAGCAACACATAATTTCATATCATCCTAGCTATAACAAGCAATTCTATATGAATAAGGTAAGACTAGTGCAAACCTCTCTTATTAGGTATTGAGAGAGCGGAGTTGATCATTGATCCGAAGGTGGTTGCTCGTTATCGAACTGTACAGAAGGCATGTTGGCTATTCACCTGCGAATATATCTCCATGGAGCATGTTGGCTATTCATATATATAAAAGAGAGGAAAGGTAATACCTTTTTTTGGCATTAGCTTCTCAAAAAATCTACATTGCTTAAACTAAAAAAAATAGATAATTGGTCTTTCATGTCTAAAAAAGTAACATAAAAAACTTTCAAATATCATGTATTAATAAAAGAAGATATAAACTAAAGAAAGGAAAGTTAGTAGAAACCCACATCCATAATTAGCATCATCGTCGACATCGTTATCATAATAATAACCTAGTACAGTATAGTATATGGAAATAAAAAATCATTATTAAGACTGCAGTAATTGCAAGAGAGTGGAACTTTTGAAATCTACACTTAAGTACTTAAATGAAGCAAATTAAAATAGACCATAATTTGACAATGATAACAATATTACAACAAAGTTGTGTCTCTAACATGAGTTGAATGCCAAATCCAAATGATTTCTTTACTAGACTACATATATTGTATCAAGTTGGAGAGGATCCTTGTAAAAATCCGATTAATAAGGTCTAGTTTTGGATTGCTGCTGTCAGAAGTGGGCTAGTTTCCACCAGATAAATTGTTGTACCAAATGACTTCTGGGACTTAAAAACTAAGCATAACCAGCTATCACAAGCAATCCCAGACCCGACCTACAGCACATAATGTGCCACTGCGTTCATTTCATAGAAGATTTTAGCTTTTGTTATAAGGAAAGATAAAGAACAGAAAATGAAATTCTAAACATTTATGCTACTGAAACTAGAAAAGGAGAAAAAAATAGTACTAAATTATGACTTCTGCTTTAGCTTATCCTGGAGGTAAGGTCCAAAGTCAGCAGGAGTATATAGCTCAACAAAAAGTTTATCCTTGTCATAATCATGGTCACCCATATTCCTATTATTTAGGGTTATTATGGTACTAGACTTCTTATTTCTTGAAAGAGCATGAGTACTACTCTTCATTGCTTTAGGAAGATTTATACAAAAAGAGGGCATAGTTCCAGGTCCTCTGTCCCATCTAGGCTGGTAAAGCAAACATGTAGAAAATATTACGGAAATCATTAAGGATCTAATGCAACATAATGACGCAACTTTGTCATTGGAAGTTATACAAGCTTGCAATAGCATAGTTCAAATATAACAAACTTACTTGAAAAGACTGGTGCACTTCTTATAATAGTAAGTAATTAGACTGTATCTAGTAATTACCCAGTTTGTACAAGAACTAGTAATTATTTCCTTGCATTCAATATTCTAGGAACACTGGTGCACTTCCTAGTAAGCAGAAATGGTATCAACCTTCGTAGTTATATGACTATAGAGTGAATCTCAAAATCCTAGCTAGTCACTGAATTCAAGATTTTGGACTCAAAATACTCATTATTTTGAATCCAAACTAAAGAAGAAGAAAAATATTGCTGTTTTAAATAGTTCTTTCAGATGGTAATGAAGTACTGGCACCTATAATCACATCTAGAACTACTCAACATGTAACGTGTATCTCCTGAATTTTTTCTTCACCATCTTTACCTTTGAATTTTCCCCCTCACCTTCTTTACCTGTAGTTCTAATGTTCTTGCACCAACACTCTCCGCCTTGATATGAAAGAAAGCTAGAATCACATTTTCCTTACTTCTTTTGTAAGGAAATTTCAGTCCCTCTACAGATCGATAAACATTCTATGATGATGAAGAAGGGCTTTCAAAATTAGAAATTAGGGCTTTCAAAATCAGAAATTAGGGCTTTCAAAATTAAAAAAAAAAAATTAGAAATTAGGGCTCGCAGTGCCTGGGGATCACGCTATCGGAGGGGGTTTGCCATCGAGGAGGAGGAAGAGGAGGTTCTCCGCTGGCGGGATCACGGAGGGGCAGGGCGGCAACGACAACCTGGGGGAGGAGTTGATCTGGAGCTCGATCTTCTGGCTGTCGTTGGTCCAGCGGTTGAAGGAATGGTCGCGGCGGTTCATGATGAACATAAGGCTGCTGTTGTTGTTATTGTTAGTCAAAAGTGAGGAGCATGAGGGTGGAGGCGAAAGGGTTAGGGTTAGGTTAGGGTTTTGGGAGGAGAGGTAGAGAGAAGAATGGTAGTGGTAGGAGTAGAGGAAGATGAGAGCAGCCTTGTTTTCTTGAGAGAGTTTTTTTTAGATATCGTGACAAAGTTGCTGGATTATTCTGTTAAAATGAACCATCAAACGTCAACAAATATAAAAGGGCAATTTCTATGGGCACCACAAGATTTATTTGGGACTATCCCAAAATTTTTGGAAAAAATTACAAGTTTGCCATCAAAAATTTTTACTTGGGGCACCACACCTCCTAACATATGTTAGGACTGCCACCCTTCTGGCAGTCCTAACATATGTTAGGACTGCCAACGGGTTGACAGTCCTAACATATGTTAGGACTGCCAACTTAGTGGCAGTCCTAGGACTGCCAGCAAGTTGGCAGTCCTAACATATGTTTGGACTGCCAACTTGTTGGCAGTCCTTGGAGATGCTGCTGGAGGCGGAGGCTGGAGGAAGGAGGAGGAGGAGGAGGAGGAGGAGGAGGGGGAGGAGGAGAGCTCTCCAATGGAGATTTCGGAGGCGGCGTCTAGCAAGAGGAGGCGGAGGAGAGGAGGGAGGCGGCGGAGGAGGGGGAGGTGGATGGGGACGGTGAGGGACTGGAGGAGGAGGCGGAGGAGAGGAGGGTGGCGGCGGCTGGAGGCGGAGGCTGGAGGCGGAGGAGAGGAGGGAGGCGGCGGCTGGAGGCGGAGGAGGAGGAGGAAGGAGGCGGCGGCTGGAGGAAGGAGAGGGAAAAAAGAGAAAAAAAAAACACTAAGTTTGGGATAGCCCCAAGCAATTTTCGGGACGTCCCCAGTAAAAGTTTCTCAAACCTGGGCTGTCCCCTAGTAAAATGACGCCCCCAGTAATTTACGTGGTGTCCTTAGAATTTGCCATATAAAAGTTTGACAAAATTACTCTAATAGCAGCTAAAAAAAGTGTGCCAATTTTTTCGCACATATATTAGTTGACGATTATCACCAAATCGTCAATAAATAAAATGATATTTATTGACGGATTCTCTAAAACTGTCAACTGTTGTACTATAAAATTGCTAAATTAACAAAAAAGTGTCCATTCTTGACATAAGGTTAAAACCGTTAAGATAATCTCTTTTCTTAACGGTTTTTCACGACCATCAAGAAATAAACCGTCAAAAATCGTCATTTTTCTTGTAGTGCTTCCCGATGAAAATCAACGGGATTTATAAGAATCGATCCATCATCCCTCTCCAACTGGTGGATGTATAATTGCTTCCTCATATTCGAGACACAGTCGTGGAAATAGGACGAGTTTCGATCCCCGCTCAAGTGTCGGGTCACAATCATACTGAAGCTCAGCTTGAAGCAAGACATCTTCTGCAAGTTTGATGGCTTGAAATACATCCCCATAATTAGCACGGATCCAGGATGAGAGAGCCTTCCTGGTAGCCGCCAACTGAAGACCAATCCGCGTCAGTCCATTCGGGTGATAAATAGAGGACCAAGTCGTACGGACTACTCGTGGAACTCTGTATGATTAGTCCAAAAATTTAAAAAAGCAAAATTGCTTAAAAATATTTGTCACATGGGGCTTGATAGTGATAAGTAATGGGTCATGGTCTGATTCTGCCATACTCAAGTGTTCGCAGCCAGTAAGCAATAGGAGAGCAGACTAGTTCGGATCGTCAAGAAGCCTATCAAGTCTGGAACTAGGGGTGAGCGTCGGTATAATCGGTCGATATTTGGTCGATTTTTTCGATACTTTTTAAAATCGGTATTTGAAAAATCAATATCAATATTGTACCATTTAGGATCGGTTTTTTCGGTTTCGGTTAAATCGATATTCGGTCGATTTTTGTTCGGTATCGGTATTTTACCAATTAATATTTGATCAATTAACACACTTAAATTTGTAGAACCTCTTAACCTATAATATTATTTTTTAACTTTTTTGGAAGCATTAATTTTAAAGCTAAGCCTCTACCAACCAAACAATTAATCAAAATTATTAGAACAATATATAACAAGTCGCAAACACCTAAAAATGGGCTTAAAATATCAAACGCGGTCACTAAGTTTAATCTTTAGTATAAGTTTAAGTAACCAAAATTCACTTCAAAATTCTATGAGAACACAAAAACATAAGCTCAAAAGATCAAAAACTCAATTCTTAGCATTCTTAACATAAATTCAAGTCCACTAAAATCCATTCCAAGTTCTAGGAAACCAATCGAAACAAAGATAAAATTGAAAATGAGTAGTGTAAAATTAATCATGAACAACATTAAAAAAATGTGCGTGCGCGTGTGTATATATATGTGTGTGTTTGTGTGTGAATCGGTTCGGTTCGATATTTTCGGTATGGTATTACACTCAAACCGTTACCATTACCATTACACCGTAATTTTGTCGGTTCGACAATTCGGTATCGGTACATAATTTCGGTTCAATTTTTTGGTATATTTTTAATCGGTATTCGGTCGGTTTTTCGGTATCGGTCGATATTTGCTCACCCCTATCTGGAACCTTGCCGTCTGCTGCCAGTTTGGCCAATGAACCAGGTGTATAGGCTACCTGAATAAGCAACCTCGTGTAGCCCCGCAGCAGCATGGAATTGTAGAAACTCCTGGATATATGTGGGATGAGCCGGCCGGCCTCCAAATTTTCTATTTGAGTTAGCAACCACATTGAAATCGCCTCCAATTGCCCAGGGACAGCTACGAGAGGTATCATGGAGATGAAGTAGCATCTTCCAGAACTCACGTCGTCCTTCTTTCAGGTTGTGGCCATGAACAAAAGAAAATCCAGCCATACTTGGAAAAATACCCATCTCGACCTCGACAGTTAGGGATTGATCTGTCGAAGAGCTCAGTGACATCTTGCAATTCTTTCCAAAGACCCAAATATTACCATAATCATTTTAAAAAGAAGATAAAAATCCAAGCTTTAACTAGTAAGCAAGGAGTTGATTGTTCGAGACCTTCGGCTCAAAAAGAGCAAGAAGCCACACCTGATTACTTCTAACCAGCAATTTTATTCTGGCAATGGTGGTGCGTCTTGCCACACCCCGAACGTTCCACATCAAGAACTTAATCATTGATGAGAGAAAAGATGGCCGCTGGGACGGCCCTGCATAGATGTAGAACGAAGAACTCGAGTGGATGGCTCCGGTGTTGCTTATTTTTCTTAAAAGTAGGTAGATTTGGGGGCGGACGACTAGTAGCCGCCTCAACCTCATCCGCGCATGACTGTCGTGGGATCTCACCTTCTTCCCTGCTATCCCTTGAAGGATCCATCGTAAAGGATCCATCGTAGGAATTGTCGCTCATAAAGGAGTCGACGTATCTCCCTGAGCAGGCTGCACCACGACCAGGCCCTCAGCAACCGCCTGCATAGCTGGAGCCGGAGATTGGATCAAAGGAAGCTCCAATGAGTCGTCCACATCACGACCGTCCGTCCCTCCCGAACTACGAGATTCAATACCTTGCTGACTGGGGCTTACTAATACGTCAAGTAGTTCAACAAGAAGTACTTGCCTAATAAAGCTCTAAGCCTAACTATTCAAATCCACCACCAAAAGGGGTTTAGAAACCACACTCTGAGATCTCGAGACCAAGCTCCAGGCTCCCGAGGAATACGGAGTGGAAACAAAAAAGAATGAAGAGTGGAGAGAGAAAGTAAAAGAGAAATCGAAAAGAAACAAAATCGTATATATAGAGAAGTTGAAATAATCGTGACCGTCCGATCGTGATCCGTGGCTCGATCAGGATCAATCTCAACCGTTCAGAAGAAAACCAAGAAATTAATGGATAATAGAATGTACCATCACTATTCATCAAAATATCTAAATACTATTCATGAAAATATCTAAATACTAATCATGAAAATATCTATATAAAAATATGTTGAATCGAAACTATCTATAAAGTAGAAAATCTGTCTAGTCAATATACTGTCGGTACAAATTGGTACGCCGACGGTATGCCGGTTTTACAGAAAAGTCTCAAAAATCAAGTTTTCTTCCAGTTCTCTGAAATTCAAGAAAATACAGAATACAATATAAAATACATATCCATATACAAATACAAAAACTGTGAGATGAGTCTCACAACTCTTCCCTCCTTAGAAAAATTTCGTCCTCGAAATTTCTTAAAGACAATAAAATAAAACAGGCTAGAAATCCATGAAAATATGCTATCGAAATCAAGAAAGGAAAATCATATATCATGAAATCCAACTAGTATAATGTATCAAGAATGTAAAAGCAATAAGCATACTACAACAACATCATACATTCCTACAATCACACTCAAACAAAGAGGGTAGATCATAGATATATGAATAAGTATAACTCACGAGTCAAACAGATACGAGTAACGAACTCGGATGTCATCCTCGTGATCCCATGTCGACTCGTCCGGTGAGTGGTGATCCCAAAAAACACGAACTAATCGGATATTCTAGTTCTTGAGAACCTTCTCCCTCCGGTCCAAAATGGATACGAGTCTCTCCTCATACGATTGGTCGGTACCAACGACTAGCTTGGAATGATCTAGGATATGGCTCGAATCTGAAACATACCGGCGGAACTGAGATACATAAAATACGTCATATACCTCGTGTAGTGACGGTGGAAGAGCAAGACGATTTGATACATATCCTATTCGCTCGAGAATATCGAACAACCCAATAAATCTAGGACTAAGCTTTCCCCGTGCGCCATACTTGATACACCACGGGTAGGCAAATTCGGAAGAAATACGTGGTCGTCGACAGAGAACTCAAGATAACATCGATGCTGGCCTGCCCAATGATTGACGATCCTGAGCCACTCTGAGGTACTCTCTTATTTGCCTGACTATCCCAACCGACTGTCATGACCCGCACCCAGTGTAGGGGCACAAAAAGTTGGTACGTCCAGCCTACGCTGCAGTATGGCAGTAGAACGCTATCCTAGGTCACATACATCTAACAATTATAAGGTACCTGTACAATATATACGCTTCGAATAGAGGACAATATAGAAATGTACAACTCAATCACAACTAAGGTAGAAAGTACGATAAGATAGATAGATATAAAAGTTGCCAAAAGAAATACAATAAGAGAAGAAATCTAAGAGTCTAAGATAGCATCTCCACAACATCCAGAATAACAAAATCCTAAAATAGGTACAAAATGTATCCAAAACAAGTCAAGACAATAAGTAAGATAACTAGTCTAGCTAACTAGCCTAGACTACTGGGGTAATGTCCTCTGCAAGGGCTGGGTCCTCCTGAGAGTCCAGCTCACAGGTGTCATCTAGGCCTGCTCCATAGAATGTAGGACAGAACTCCTCAATGTCATCTGTAATATTTTAACAGGTCCAGTCAGGACAGAAACGAGCAATATACATCTCACGCAGTTCATAATATGACAGATATGTAAATATGCTATAGAATAAGATACATGAAACGCTGGAGAATATATAAAGTAAAAGAGATGACTGTAAAGAAATATCTATTATAAGTAAAGAGCTAACAGTGGCTAGTGATGTAGAGTACAAGATAGACATATGAACGGCTTAAATTTGTACATGAGTATACTAAAGAGTTTGCACATGATTACACTACTTTGAAATTGTTCACATGACCATTTATACTCTTCCGTACCCCAATTAATACACAAGGATCCAGACAAGTTATGTTATTGCACATGATAACACATGAAGGCCTATAAATGGGTGCACATAAATATATAGATGGGGGCTCTGTGAACATAAGAGTACATGAATCACAAGAGTGCACATGAATGGTGAAAGCACCGGAGTACATGATGAAAGTGAAATGCATATGACATACCGTAACATGATGCTCCCGAAGGGGATAACATCTCATGAAGGGATCCATATAGTACCAATCCGTGTTAACAACGTGACAACATCAAATAAAGTAATCTAGAGCACAAATGTAAATCCTATCAAGTATGAAACGGTCAGAGAATGTACTCGCCTGATATCAGAATGTTCGAAGTGAATATACTGTCTGAAAAGAGGTGTCTGACTCCTAATTAGAACAACACAAGTCACGACATGTCCAGAATGGTAATATAGAACATTATAATATATTCTACATGATGTTAGGTCAAATCTAGACTAAAGTCAACCCTTTGTCAACTCTAGTCAACTATACTAGTCAAACTAGGTCAAGTCCTAGCCCAAGCAAGTCTCACTAAGCCTAACCAAGCCTAGTCTAGCATTCACACACAACCACAATGCTACCAAGCTATTTAACATACCAGTATACATATATACACTATACACATATTGTATATAGGTATACATTAACATATATAGGCACACGTCATCACAATATATATATATATATATATATATATATATATATATATATATATATATATATATATATATATATATATAAAACTGTTACCTTTATTGGAAAAAAATATATATATAAAACCGTTACCTTTATTGGAAAAGAGGGTAATGAGTACATCCGACCTCAAATGGTAACAAAGAAAATAAAGCAAACAAAACACTACTCCAATGCCCACTGCGGGATAGGCGGAAGATGACGACAACTCGAAAGCGACTTCCGAAACTGCCGTTTTGCCTTCCGGACCAAGAAAGCAGCACCAGCACTACGCACCTCATATCGATGCTTGTTTCGGTTTTTCCAAAGCACCCAGATAATCACACCGGCCAAGGATCTTCGATGGTGACTGTTCGGGCCACGCCACCACCTTTGGAGGAAGACCAAAAAATCACGGTGCATCCGAGACTTGAAGAAACCCCGGAATACGGACCAAACCTCCAAGGCAAGACCCCCGTGGAAGAAAGTATGCTGAAGTGTCTCCACATGTCCGTCCTGACAGCAATGACACCGGGATGCCATATGAAAGCCGATCTTTTGAATGTTGTCATCAGTGGGAAGTCGGTTGTGGCAGACCCGCCACATCAGAATGCTCCACTTCGCTGGAATACATTGGCCCCAGATATGAGAAAATAAGGAAGAGGTTGGATGTTGAATCCGACACAACCTCCATGCCGCTGCCAGAGAGAAAGATCCTTGCCGATCACCCCAGACAAAGGAATCAGGCACCGGAGTGCAAGTCAGGTTTGCCGCAATGAGACACCGCATAGCCTCTTTTCCAAAATGCTCCGAAATCAAAGGCAAATTCCAACCCTCGGCGGACCAGAGCGATCGGATATCAGGACCTCCATTGTCCGAATTCCTCGCCCTAGAATCTCGGATCTTCCTTCCCCTGTCCGATAGTGCCCTCACAATCACCGGTCGATGAGGATGGAACACCACCCTCCCAGCCAGTCTGGCCGACCGTCGAAGCTCTCCAGTGCCACCACCCGCTGCAACCCGCCCTGGGGGATGCGCCCGATGCTGGAAAGTAGCCGCCACATCCGCGCCCGCCCCCCCGGAAGCCAAGGAATGGCCCGCCAGCCCAGGAATCCCATACGACAATTCCTGGGCGCGCACCCGCCCCCTCGGCCGTCTCCCCGCTCCACGGTGGCCCCTGTAGCCACACCATCGACCCTCGGATCAGCAACACGACCCAGCCGAGGGCCTCCCGGAATCCACGCTTTGTACCTTGCTGAGCCCTCACCACAGCCGTCTAAGAGATATATGAGGTTCTACCAATTTCCTCCCCCGCAAAATCCGTCGCCAAATGGGAGAACTCTTGGATGTCACAGTAGCTTCGCAAGGATGACGCTTACGAAAATATTTCGATTTAAGGAACTCCATCTAAAGTCCCCTCCCATGCCGCAACTTCCACCATAATTTCATAGAGAAGGCATCCATAATATTCTTCAGATACTTAATCCCAAGGCCCCCTCAGACTTAGTCCGAGTAGCAAACCTCCACGCCAACCAACTCCTCTTAGCGACACCATCCTTGCTACCCAAAAGAATGCCGCAAACATCCGCTCAATCGCCCTGATAATGGCTTTGGGTGGGCAGCATGCTGCCAAAGTATATATAGGGATAGATATGAGAACATTCTTAATAAGAACCAGCTTACCCCCAGGAGATAGAATTTTGTTTTGCCATCCCGTAAGCTTTGATCTTATTTTATGGCAGATCCCTGAACAGCCCCGCATTCCTTCTCCCGCACGTTAAATGGCATCCCAAATAAGTAAAGGCAAAGTAACGGTGCAAAAACCAAATAAAGAAGAGATAGTCCGTGCACGATCCTCGGCCAATGGAGTCACAGTATAGAAAGCAGACTTGGAATAATTGATCTTCTGACCAGATACAGCCTCATAGCGATACAACACCTGCTGAAGAGCTCTCAAGCCTGAAATATCCCCCGAAGTGAATATAAGAACATCATCCGCGTAGGCCAGGTGTGAGATACACGGTCCCCCTATCGGAATATAAAAAGAAGATCTCCGATTTGTGTCTTGCAGAAGCTTGAGGTTCCGGAAAAGCACCTCCGCGGCAATAATGAATAGAGCGGGGGAAAGAGAATCCCCCTGACGGATCCCTCTAGTCGCCGAAAAGAAATCTGTAGGAGCTCCATTGAGAAGAACCCCATACCTGATGTCAGCCAGGAGACGATAAATGATATCACAGAAGGCTTCATTAAAGCCAAATCTCCAAAGAACCCGCAAGAGAAAATGCCAATTAACTCTGTCAAAAGCCTTCTGCATGTCAAGCTTGATTGCCACGTTGCCACCATGATTGGGTTCCCTTATAGATGCCACCATGTCCTGGGCAATAATTATATTGTCAACAATCTCACACCCTTTAACAAAAGCACTTTGCTCCAGAGAAATAATTTTTGGGAGAAATTCTCGTAACCTGCAAGCAAGAATCTTTGAAATAATCTTATTACAGAAATTGCAAAGACTAATAGGACGAAAATCTGAAAGATTCCTGGGATGCTCGACTTTGGGGATGAGGAATAAGAAAGTATCGGATATAGAAGCCGGGAGGCGACCACCCAAGAAAAAAGAGCCAATGGCTTCCTCCACATCAGCAGCAATAATATCCCAACAAGAAGAGAAAAATCTCCCAGAAAAACTATCAGGCCCGGCGCCGCTAGACGGGTCCATCCCACGAACAATCTCCAGCAATTTCGATCTATCCGGACACCAGACAAGATCAGAATTATCCTCCCAGAGATAATGCTGGGAATGACATCAAGGAAGTCATCATCATCGGTAATAGACTCAGCTCGGAACAACTTAGAGTAGAATAAGGAAGCCTCCGTCGCCACCTCCGTATCAGAGCCTATTTCTGTACCATCAGCACGAATAATCTTCTGGATAGCAGCCTTTCTCTGCCTACTCTGGGTGCACGCATGGAAAAATCATGTATTCTTATCTCCTTCCAGGTCCTATCTCAGTCTGGCCTTCTGTTTCCAAAAAGACTCCTCAATTTGGACCTTTTGCTTCAGTCTGGCTACAGCCACCATCCAGGAAGCCCTACCCCTCTCCGAAGGATGAAGTTCGTATTCCTCTTCCGCCGTCAAGGCAGCGTCCTCTGCCTGACGGACCTCCTGAAAAACATCTCCAAAAGTAGATCTGCTCCAGCCGGCTAGGACCTGTCCTGTCGTCCGCAAGCGCATGCCCAGACGCTCTAACGTATCATAATTCCAACAGGATTCCCAAGTCCGGGCAACCACCGTAAGGAAATCAGGGTGAGATGTCCAAAAGTCGAGGAAATAGAAACCTCGACGCTGTAAGGAAGTAACTGGCTGGCAGGATATCAAGAGAGGAGCATGACCAGATTCTGCCCGGTTGAGATGCTCGCAGAAGACCTGGACTCCATCCAAACAGGAACCCGTCGCCAAAAAATGATCAAGGCGGGATCCCTGTCGGTCAACCCTAGACTGACCATTCACCCAAGTAAAAGTGCTCCCTCTGAAGCCAACATCAGAGAGCCCGGCCGCCAACTGGAAGTCGAAGAAGTCCGCAATGGCCAGCGTGTCAGGTGGCCGGCCTCCAAATTTCTCGTCCGGAGAAGCAATGATATTGAAGTCCCCATCCATAGCCCAAGGCAAGATAAAGTCCGTGGCTTGGACGTCCAGGAGGTGCCGCCATAGACGCCTCCTCTCCTGACATGTTCCAGCACCATGAACAACAGACAACCGTACCGGATCCGAGAAACAACTCAGAGAAAGCTGTATCGTGATAGCCTGATCACATGAATCAATACAGTTGAGCCCAGTACCCGACTTGCTAAAATACCATATATTACCCTTTTCATTGCAATAACTAGTATCAAAACCCAACTTCAATTGATAAGAAATGAGCTTAGAGGATATCACCTTCGGCTCAATAATAGCAAGAACCTGGATAGAGTTGGTCTGACACAAGGACCTGAGATGGCATAAAGTGGATCTGTTCGCCGTCCCCCGAACATTCCAAATAAGGAAATTAACCATGGACCCTCAGGGGGTCCCGCCTATCCCGGGATGCATGTGATCGAAAAAAATGATCCGACTGAGGCTCCATCGACTTTCTTCGCTTACCCGCCGCCTTTTTAAAAGGTACCATCTGCCAGCCCTCTTCACGACCCTCCGGAAGGATAATGGAAGTTCTATCTCCAGGCAACGAAACCATATCATCCCTCGGAGAGGGATCATCACCCCAGACGCAGATGGGGCCAAGGACGGGCTCCTCCCATACCACTAAACTGCGTTCTTCTGTGTCAGAACCATTCGCTATGACACCTTGTCCCAGCTGACTATGTATAATGATAGAAAGGTCCGATAAAGCGATGGAGGCAAATACCCCGCTCTGGCCCCGTCTGCCCGTCCAAACACGAACCCGGAATGCTGCATCCTCCCTGCATGGGGCGCCCGACATCCGACCATAAGTCCAACTGGCCCGAAGATGACTCCCCCACGTGCCAGGATGGCGGAACAGAATACGTACGATTGCCTTCACTCCTCCGCAAACCGGGCTGCGAGGACCCACTGCTAGCATCACGCCCCTGGACGTGCCTCCAAACCTGCCGTATTCCCTTCCCCTTCTTATGCCTGGATCGACGTCGCCGACGGCCCCTGCTGGCACCACGTCCTCCCACCGTGCCACTTTCTTCTAGCGTAACGCCAGAGGGAGTAGCGACCATGACGGGTGGCCTTACTGCCACGTCTACCGCCGGCGTCACCACCTGTGGTCGACCACAATTACTCTCTACGTGGCCATGCAAGCCGCATGTAACACAGTATTGTGGAGTCCGCTCAAACGCGACCTGCTGCGAACGGACGCCATCAGGAAGTTGGAAGAATACCTCATGTTGTAATGGTTTACTAACGACCACTTCAACCAAAACCCTAGCAACACCTGGCCTGGAAAATGAAGCCGTTGCACGGTCCGTATAGAGCGGAGTGCCAATACCAGAAGCGATAGAGAGAACCGCATTAGTATCAAACATGCAATGTAGAAGCCCTGGGAAGGCAACCCAGATTAGAATTCACGGATCCTCTCTTATCGGCAAAAAATCTACCGAAGACCTGAATAAAACCATCGGAACCCGTCCAACGAACCAACAGTCCTTGGATCTAAGCCAAAGAAAATCGCTCTCCTCATGAGGTCGAATGAGGATGTGACGATGGTCAATGGCCTTAACTTCAATCAAACCCCTGAATCCCCTCGAGGCAAAATCCTTATTAATGGCCTTAGTTGGAAGTCTCCGCCGAGCAAACTTTCCGATAAGATCCAGCCCACAAGGCGCTGTGAGGGCCTCCATGTTCGACGGGGACAAGACGGCCACCTTCCGACCGTCAACAGCAATGGCTGGATGAAAGGATACCCTCGACGAACCGCCCGCCAAACCCATCGCTGAACGCCCCACCACCGCTGCAGAATAACTCATCGGGCCATTCTTTCCACCGCCTGCCCCCAACGCCTGAGCCGACGCAATCGGCGGCCTCGCCTCCGCGTCAATACCGAAGATGGGCCCGCAAAGAGGGACGGAACCCCCCCAATTCGATCTCCCCCTCGGACGGACGCCTGAACCACCCTCGACAGTGCTCGGGGGCCAAGATGGGCGGAACCCCCCACCGTTGCATCCGGTGCAACCGAAGACGGCGGCCTCACCACCGCGTCAAAACCGGAGGAAGGCCCGCAAAGAGGGGAGGAGCCCTCCACCCCCACCCTGCAACCCGACCTCCCCCTCGGACGGCCGCCTGATCCACCCTCGGCAGCGCTCGGGGGCCAAGGGGGGCAGAGCCCCCCGCCGTTGCATCCGTCCGCCGTTCGCAGAAGCTCGCCCAGAATCGCCAGGAAAGGGCTCCGCCAAATCCGCGCGTTTCAATTATATGCAATATATATATATATATATATATATATATATATATATATATATATATATATATATATATATACATATTGGCACACATTAACATATAAGCATATCATATATACATATATAGAATAGATAGGGTTAGAAAAGGCAATGTGAAAAGGGGAAAACATGTAGGTGGTAGTGTATTGTGTCATGCAATGTGTGTGTCAAGCCATGTTACGTTAGCCTATAGTTCAGACAATACAACAAGTGTAGGTATGTGTCAAGGGGTTACAAGTTCAGATTTACATAGCGTTAGGTTGTAAAGCAAGGAGAGGGTTTAAGTAAGTTAAGTTAAGCAGGTAAGTGCAATTCCAAGGTTTCAATGCACTGGTAAGTTCTGGTATATAGGTAATATGCAGTCAATGCAAGTAATGCCAATGCAATATAATGTAGGTTACTGAAGTTTTATATGCATCAGTTAAAGAAATGTTCAAACATTCAATGCCCAAGTTCGAAATCTAAATATAACAACCAACTAACATTACAATGCATCACAAAGGCACAACCCTAATATAACACACATGTTCTCATTTAAACAACATTAAACTAACCATTAATTTCGAATAAAACATGAATAAAATCAGAAGATACCTACTGCACAGTACTGAGTATCAGAACATGGAGAAAATAGGGTTTTAATTCTCGAATACCGGTCAAAATATGAAATTGACTGTGCACACGTGTGTGTCGCATGTTAACGTGTCAGGGGGAAGTGTTTATGTCCAACCAAGTGGACACAAACGTGTCCAATACGAATAACACACACATAGTACAAACGGTGCACACAGAATCATCGTGCATGTGTTTCGTGTCCTCGTAGACACGACACATGGGGGCCACGTGGTCATGTTCACGTGTAGCCCACGTGTCAGGCTACACAGTCGACACCCTACGAGGTGTTCACGATGTGTCCAGAGCGGACACGAAGCCCGTGTCAGAATAGATTTGCCGCGTGTGTGTGTGCGTGTGTGGTTCGATGCGGGGGCTAGTGTGTGTCCGACACGACACTATATGACCTGACACTTGAGGGTCGTAGTGTCATTCATTAGCCCTAGCTGTACGTCATGCATCGTATCCCCAATCGACACAAACATGGCATACTACTGCTCGAGCAGCAGGGCACGGCCGAGCACTGCGCACGACGTGTCATGTTGCTCGTAAACACGACACAAACACGTATCCAATCTCAAAGTGACACGAAATCAATGTACAATCATAAATCAACAATATTATTCAAAAACATTTCAAAATAACAGGAAAACATTTACTGTGGCATTTCAACAAACACTTGAAATAGTGGACTGATACGTGTCCGATACGGACCCCAAATAGATACGAAATCACACAAGACTCACTCTATAGCTAGGGGACACCTAGATCTATGCATCCATGCAAAGAAATCAGGAAATGGAGGTAGTTTGAGGGGTTTACCTATTGAGTGTCAAACTCAAGAAAAAAGCGCTAAATAGCGGAATCCTTCTTGTAACTCTCAAGCTACAAATTGCACACAAACTGAGATTTCTCACCACTAACAGTAGATAGGGATTAAATATATCCCAATGCAAAAGACTAGAGTTAAAAAGGAATAGAAATAAAGAAATTATGAAGGGTTGAAGAATGGACAATACATCTTTCTTGCCAAAATTAGAAGTGGTGTAAAAGAGGCAAGAATGATTCAAAAGGTATTAAATAGGGGTGGAGGAAACCCTAGGCCGGCCACTTAGGGGGAAATTAGGGTTAGGGTTGATGGCTAGTAGGCTTAGTCCAAGTTTAGATGTTAAATGGTTCAAACCCTTGGCCATTAGTTCAAACACCTAAAGCACCTAATCTCTCCATGCAACTCAGTCCAAAATAAGTCAACTTGGGTCGACTTAAGTTAGACTAGGGTTCACACCATGCTAACCAAGTCACCAAAGTCAAAGTCAATATCTAGGTTAGTCTCTAAAGTCACAACTAGCAAAAGTCAAAAATAACAACCATCACTCAAATAATTCAAATTAAATTCAAAATTTTCAAAATGACCAAAATACCCTCAAGCTAAAATGTGGTAGTAACAAATATACACTCCTTAAAAGAATTTCGTCCTCAAAATTGAAAGACAAAACTAAACTAACGAGAAGGATAGACAATCATACCTCAAGGTCCAAATAGATATGGGTATCGCTCGCGCATCTCATCCTCCCGCTTCCAGGTAGACTCTCTTGGAGAATGATGTCTCCATGCGACGCGAACCAAAGGTATCGTCTAGTTCCTCAGTACCTTCTCTTATCAATCCAGAATCTCCACTAGCTGCTCTAGATAGCTAAGAGTAGGTCCAACCTCGATCTCCGAATGATCAAGCACATGGCTAGGGTCCGCCACGTACCGTCTCAACTGCGACACGTGGAATACGTTGTGGATACCCACTAGTACAGGTGGCAAGTCTAGCCTGTATGCCACGTTATCGACTCTTCCGCTGATAACGGAAGGTCCGATGAAGCACGAGCTAAGTTTCCCACCTCCACCAAAGTGTATGGTACCATGCGTCGGATATATCCTCAAAAAAATTAGATCTCCAACCTAATCACAAATAAGGTCTCAAATTACTAAAATAATCGAACATGATCAAACAAAATCATAAACAAACAACTTACATCTAATCCTATCTCTAAGCTCTACCTCAAACTCCAAAGGTCTGCAATGGCTATCGGTCCAATGCCGATGTATGTCCTGTGCCACGCGAAGTCTGTCTCTGTTGAGCTTTACCTTCTCGGCTGCATCAACAACCATCTCAGGTCCCAATAAAGCTCTCTCCCCGACATAATCCGAAGACAAGGGTGTACGACATCTACGTCCGTACAGTGCCTCGAATGGTAGCATCTCAAAGTTGGCCTAAAAACTGTTATTGTAAGCAAACTCTACTAAGTACAGGTGATCCTCCCAGGATCCTCCGAAATCCAAAACACAAGTCTGCAGCATGTCCTCGAGCATCTGAATAGTCCTCTCTGACTATCCGTCTGTCTGAGGGTGGTATGCAATACTAAACTTGAGCTGAGTGCCCAAACTAGTCTGCAGAATCTGCCAGAAATAGAAAGTAAAGCGACTATCCCGATTCGAGATAATGCTCACCAGAACTCCATGAATCCTGACAATCTGCCGCATAAACATCTCTGCTAGCCTCTCAATAAAAGTACCAACTTTAAATGGCAAAAAGTGGACCGATTTGATCAAGCTATCTACGATGACTCAAATCACGTCTTTCCCTCCTGGTGTACGCGGCAATCCAGAAAAAAAATCCATCGTGATGTGCTTCCACTTCCACTCTGGAATGGACAATGGCTGCAACAAACCTCCTGGCCTCTGCCTCTTTGCCTTGACCTGCTGACAGACCAAACATCTGGCTACGAAGCGAGCTACATCCCGCTTTATCCCGTACCACCATACGTGCTCCCTCAGATCCCTATACATTTTGTTGGCACCTGGATGTATAGAGTACTAAGATCGGTGGGCCTCCTGCACGACCTGCTCCCTGAGCTCTCCACTGGACACACACAGCCTGGAACCGTATCTCAATGTGCCATCCTCTGCAAGAGTGAACTCATCATCCACCAGCCCTGCTCGAACCTGCTCTCGGATACACTGTAGAGTAACATCCTTGAACTGTATCGACTTGATCCTCTCCATCAAGTCTGACTGAATCTGAAGGCCCCATATCTGCATCTGAACTCCTGGCACAATCACCTCAATCCCCAGGCTCTCTAAATCTGCTAGCAAGTGACGATCTATAGTTAAATACATGGTTGTCGAATACCTACTCAAGGCATCGGCAACCATGTTGGCCTTTCCTAGGTGATACTACAGTAAAATGTCAAACTCCTTCATCAACTCCAACCACCTGTGCTGCCTCATGTTGAGCTCCTTCTGTGTAAACACATACTTCAAGCTCTTATGATCTGTAAAGATCTCCACCCGCTCTCTGTATAAGTAGTGTTTCCACAACTTTGAAGCAAATATCACTGCTGCCAACTCCAAGTCGTGGGTAGGGTAGTTCATCTCATGGAGACGTAACTGCCTAGAAGCATAGGCAATCACCTTCCCATGCTGTAATACCCAGTTTTCTGAAATTGGGATATTTTGAAAATTTATTATTTTTATTATTAAATAATGGTGATTTAGTCATGTTATGAATTTTGGTGATTTTAGTTAGATTAAAACTATTTTCTAAGTCATGACTTATGACTTTGTGATTTTACTAGTATAACCCTAGTGTAAACCCTAGAGATTTCATAACCTAGAGACTAACCATGACCATGTAAGCCTAACCATGTGATTAGGATATCAAATTACCACTTTTTAGTCAAAAGGGTATTTTGGTAATTTATTAGAATTTATTTGGATTTATGTGATTTATTATTATTTAATTAGTTGATTAGTGTCTTGTTAGCTCCTAACCTAGTTTAGCACTAATCTAGAGGTTAGCAACTAACCTAGAAGACTAAGTAGAGGATGTTAGCTTTATGTAGAAATATCTAGGTTTGATAATATCTAGATATTTTACATTTAGATATTTTTGAAACCTAGAAATATCTATCCCCTTAGTCAAAGACTTAGGAGCTAAGTTAGCAAGGTGGATGAACCCTAAATATCTACCCCTACCCTACCCATGGCAGCCCAATCCTACCCCCTTCCATATAAACACACCCTCCCTTCATTCACACCTTATCTTCATTACACCTAAAAACTAGTTTTTCCCTCAACTTCAACCTTCCACAACTTAACCAATTTGACTCCAAATTGAGCCTAGTTTCTTGCATTGGAACCCCCTACACTAGAGGATACCAGTTATGGCTTGCTAGCAAGGAATTGTGGAGCTTTGGACGTTGGGAGTCGAAGGAGGATTTCATTCAAATAGGCCTATTATTGAGGATTTTGCACTCATAGGTAAATATCCCTAAACCTAGTTAATATTGTGTTTTCTCTTCGTAATTGCATGCATATAGGTAAACCCTAACTGTGGGTCAAGTTTGGTAGAAAATAGGTTTGGTTTGGTGTCCGTATCGGACACGTATCTGTACTTAAATTACAGTGTTTGGTGAAATGCACTTAGGAATAAAAGTTATTATTTTCCAAAACAAATTACACATTTGGGTATCCCTTAGCATGCTGATCATGAAACACCAGGACTAAGCACGAATCTGAGTCGTGTCCATGTCCAAACGGACACGAATACTCTGTACACACACATACACTGTGTCCTGTTGCTCGAGCCCCATTTCTCACTGTACACGACACTTCGACACACCAATTTTGGTGGACACGAGGGGGCAACGTCTGCGAACATGCCCCCCAAGTTTCGTGTCTTCTAGTGCAGTGTCGGACACGAATTCGTGTGTGCATTGAATTTGTACTGACAGCACACACGTGGAAATTGAGCTCTGATACGGGCTCGGACACGACACTGTGTGACACTTGGACACGTATCAGGCTGTGGGACACCTAGACCTACCCTAGGCGAACCTACACACGTGTGCAAGAGACACATGGACACGTGTGTCGTGTCCTATACGCGTGTGCACCTTAGCACGACACTGTGCACTGTCAATTTACCCGATTTGGGTTTTTGACCACGGGACACGTCGTGTCGTGTCGTGGTGGACTCCCATGGACACATACGACACGTACACATGTGGGGACACGATTACCAACCTTTAGGTTTGGGTATTAGCTAGGTTTTGTGTCAGTTTTGAGATTTATCCCAATGTTCAGTTATGAACAGTAATTCCTGGTTTTATTTTAGTATTTATTTTGAGATTCAAATTAATTTTTATGTAGATGTATACATATATTTGTGTGTATATAAACTATATATATATGTATATAAGTATATGTAAGTGTATGTGGGTATGGGAGAGTATATATACATGTATATATGTAGGAATAAGTATATGTATATGCATATATGTATGGGTGTGAGTTGGGTCCCCCCTATCTCAGTTTTTCTGAGATCAACCCCCCTTGCTGTCATGACCCCCATCACCCAGACTCTCACTCTCCTTCCCTCTCTCTCTATATATTATATAGTGTACCATATATATAGGGTATTATATAGTGTATCATATATATACATAGAGTATTATATATATAGTTGGGTATACATGTAGATTATATATATATATATATATATAGGTATTGTATATATAGAGGGGCTATATGTGGGTATCATGTAGGTTGGCTATATAGGGTTGTATAGATGTGTATGGGTACATATATATATATATATATATATATATATATATATATATATATATATATATATATATATATATTATATATATATATATATATATAGATTATGGAAAAATATATATATATATATAGATTATGGTATTATATATATATAGTTGACTATATATTAGATATGTAAACATATATGTTATAGACTTGATGTCTTAGCCTATGGCCTATGTATATAGGTAATGTATATATGTCATAGTGCCCTAGGATTACTAGCCTATGGTTAGTAGCAAGTTAGAATTGACCAATAGGCTTAGTAGACCTAGTTTGACTGGATGTTGACCATTAGTCAAGATTAACCTAAATTACCTTATTAACTAGCCTATGATTAACCAAAACCTTAGTTGGTCTAGACTTTGACCTAGTTTGACCATATTGACTAGTAATTGACTATTCTGACCATTGTTGACTAAACCCTAGATAACTTGACTAGTTTGGCTAGAATGTTTGACCAAGAGTTGACTTTAACCTAGATTAGACTTGTTTAACCTTGTTTGACCTTGTATGACTTAGTTTAACTTCTTGTGACCTAGTATGACTTAATTTGACTTAGTTTGACTGAAGAGTTGACCCAGTTTGACTTTGACCTAGATTGGCTTAGAATTCATATAGATTGCATTGTAGTTTTCATTTACCTTCATTTTGGACATGTCATAACTATATTGCTCTATTTTAGGACATTGTGACCCTGGTACAGACATCTGATATTACACTACTCTTTCCAGAGTATCAGGCGAGTACATTCTCTGATAGTTCTCTCATTTATTTGTCGATTACTGTATTTCAGTTCTAGTTAGTTCTATGTGATTCTCTGTATCAACACGTATGGATATTTTTGGATTCATGTATCGACACATACCTTACTTGCTGGCCTCTATTACTGGAGTCATTGGTATCATTCCGGAATTATTTCTGGAATTATTATGTATTGGCCAGACTCATCTCGATTCTTTTGTCGATTTTGGATTCACTTGCTGGGCGGGAAAATATTGAGTAAGACATGTAGACATACCCCAAATTCGGAATCTCCCACTGGAATCTACCGAAAGCATAGCCATCTCTTGCCCGATCAGTGAGAGATGTGCCTGATACCTACAGCCGTTTACATGTCGACCTCGGTATTTTAAAACACACTGTTAGATCATAGTTGGACTCACCCTAGTTTCATTGATCACTGTTGGACTCATCTTGTACTAGAAATTATCTGGTATCGGATTATATGGACTGGACTCACACTGGGATTACATTAGACTTATATCGTACTGTCTGGACTCATACATGTTATTCTAGTTCAGTTAGCTTTTATTACAGTCTTCATTGCCATGATTCTTCTCTTGTTTTAGTTACCTTTCTTTTCTTGTATCTTACTGTTTCTCTATGCCATCATTACCTGTATAAAACTGCCATGCTCATCAATAAAACTGTCTATAACTGCTTTATAGTTCTTTGTCATTTACTTGGGTTTTTCTTGATGAGTTGTACTCGTTCCCGTCCTGATTGGACCTGTTAAAAATATTACAGATGATAATCCCGAGGACACATGCACTACTTACCATGGACCTGGCGAGGGATTAGCTACCTTTGGACCCGACTCTCAGGAGTGATTCAGGAGATTAGCTAGTAGACTACTTTAGCTTTCATGTTTTGACTTGTTGTATTAAAGTTAAGATATTGAGTTTGTATTAAGTTTGCTTGAGACATTGTTGTATTATTTTAGTAGTTAGTTGTTGTTGTCTTTAATTCCTTAGGTATAACTTCTGTGTTTTCTTATCGTATTTTAGACTGTGATTGAGTATATCCTATCCTTTACTTGTCCTCCATTCGGAGCTGATATCTGGACAAGTACTTTATATACACTGCATGAGATTAGTTAGCAACCTAGGACAGCTTACTACCGTCGACACTGCGGCGTAGGCTGGACATACCTACTTTTCGTGCCCCTATACAGGGTGCGGGTCGTGACACGTTTTTAGTGGTGCCCCCATGCAGGTCTCGAGACTAAATTGTTTGGTTACGTTATTGTACCAAGCATGCCTGCAATTAGGAACTTAAGGTAATTAGACAATATTAGGAATGACGCTTAGAACACTTAGAGGAATACTAGGATTGCAACATAGGATATACATCACATGCTTGCTATTATAATTAGATTTTCTTGTCTATGATTGTTTTGCTTTAAGAGTCCTTATAAGTCCTTTTTATTGTAATTAGATGGTGCTTACTCGTTCATCCCGGTATGTCTCACCTGAGAATGGCACGCTCCCCATCCAGTCAGCTGACCAGTTAACTGATCCACCTCCACCTTCACCTACCACATTCCCCCACTCCACAGATCTACAGACCCAGATGCCTCCACCACCTTCCACCTCACAGGCCCAGCAGGACCCAATACTTCCACCACCCCTATCACTATACCTACCCAGGCTTCCGTCACACTCGATGGGAACCAACTGCTCACTCTGATCCAGGTGTTCCTAGCAACCCATCATGAGCAGACCACCCTACTCCGTCAGAGCATGGAGCATTCTGAGGAACGTACCGTGGTCCCACCACCTGTAGAGCCACGGCAGAGAGCGGGGACGATCAAGGACTTCATGGGTCTGAATCCCAAGGAGTTCTTAGGGACTGAGGGCATAGTAGTAGCAGATGACTGGTTAGATTCGGTAGAGAGGAAGCTCATTGGAGTTAGGATGCATGATGACCTCCAGGTCGAGGCAGCGGAATTTCTGCTGATAGACTTGGCAGGAGTTTGGTTCCGAAATGAGCAGCTATTCACGGGAAGGAGAGCCACTTGGGATCAGTTCAAGACCCAGTTTAAGAAGAAATTCTTCTCGACCACTGCTAGGGTAGCCATGGGGCTACGATTCCAGAACATCCAGCAGGGGACCCGTTCTGTCGACGAGTATGCGGCAGAGTTTAGTCGCCTGAGCCGTTTCGCTCCTAGTCTAGTTGCTGACCCTGAGGAGATGACGCGTAGGTTTTGTCATGGTCTAGTTCTAGACATTGGCATTCTTATAGTGGCGAACGGTATGACCGACTACTACCAGAGCTTAGAGTTAGCCCGGAGTATCGAGGAGCGTCTTCTGTCTTGCAAGAGCCCAACTTCTGTACATATTGAGGGACCCTCCAAGCGTCAGGCTTTCCAGCAGAAAGTGTCGACGCTACACCAGCAGACATATCATCCTCCCACACCACATCATTCGACCCCGCCAGTTAGAGCCCCGGGACCCCAGCAGCAGAGGCTATTTCAGCAGGTGCAGCATCAGTATCGGGGTCAGGACCCGAAGACGATCAGTTGTTCATACTGTAGGAAACAGGGACACATCAGGAAGCAGTGTAGGAAGAGGCTGAAGGTTTGCTATACCTGTGGGTCTGATACTCACCAGAAGATGGATTGTCCTATTGCACCTCCTTATAAGGGAGCTAGGCCACCTGTAGCTCAGCACCAGAGGGGTGGAGCTTTTGCGATGGCGGTCGAGGAGACCAACGCTGCAGGTGACGGGTTAGCAGGTTTGTCTTTCCTGTCCTTCCTTTCCCATCTTGTCGTATGATTCCATTAGTACCTGTCAGGATATGCTTGTGATATACTAGATAGTATAGTTACCCTGTTCAAGACTGTGAAATCACGACCAGTAGGACTATGATTGCATGTTATCTTTTGACTCTGATTGACTGGGGGTTTGACCTAGAAGGAGTACGACTATCTTAATTTCGAGGAAGAAATTTCTCTAAGGAGGGTAGACTTGTAACACCTAGTTTTCTGAAATTGGGATATTTTGAAAATTTATTATTTTTATTATTAAATAATGGTGATTTATTCATGTTATGAATTTTGGTAATTTTAGTTAGATTAAAACTATTTTCTAAGTCATGACTTATGACTTTGTGATTTTACTAGTATAACCCTAGTGTAAACCCTAGAGATTTCATAACCTAGAGACTAACCATGACCATGTAAGCCTAACCATGTGATTAGGATATCAAATTACCACTTTTTAGTCAAAAGGGTATTTTGGTAATTTATTAGAATTTATTTGGATTTATGTGATTTATTATTATTTAATTAGTTGATTAGTGTCTTGTTAGCTCCTAACCTAGTTTAGCACTAATCTAGAGGTTAGCAACTAACCTAGAAGACTAAGTAGAGGATGTTAGCTTTATGTAGAAATATCTAGGTTTGATAATATCTAGATATTTTACATTTAGATATTTTTGAAACCTAGAAATATCTATCCCCTTAGTCAAAGACTTAGGAGCTAAGTTAGCAAGGTGGATGAACCCTAAATATCTACCCCTACCCTACCCATGGCAGCCCAATCCTACCCCCTTCCATATAAACACACTTCCCCTTCATTCATACCTCATCTTCATTACACCTAAAAACTAGTTTTTCCCTCAACTTCAACCTTCCACAACTTAACCAATTTGACTCCAAATTGAGCCTAGTTTCTTGCATTGGAACCCCCTACACTAGAGGATACCATTTATGGCTTGCTAGCAAGGAATTGTGGAGCTTTGGACGTTGGGAGTCGAAGGAGGATTTCATTCAAATAGGCCTATTATTGAGGATTTTGCACTCATAGGTAAATATCCCTAAACCTAGTTAATATTGTGTTTTCTCTTCGTAATTGTATGCATATAGGTAAACCCTAATTATGGGTCAAGTTTGGTAGAAAATAGATTTGGTTTGGTGTCCGTATCGGACACGTATCTGTGCTTAAATTACAGTGTTTGGTGAAATGCCACTTAGGAATAAAAGTTATTATTTTCCAAAACAAATTACACATTTGGGTAGCCCTTAGCATGCTGATCACGAAACACCAGGACTGAGCACGAATCTGAGTCGTGTCCAAAACGGACATGAATACTCTGTACACACACATATACTGTGTCCTGTTGCTCGAGCCCCATTTCTCACTGTACACGACACTTCGACACACCAATTTTGGTGGACACGAGGGGGCAATGTCTGCGAACATGCCCCCCAAGTTTCGTATCTTCTAGTGCAGTGTCGGACACGAATTCGTGTGTGTATTGAATTTGCACTGACATCACACACGTGGAAATTGAGCTCTGATACGGGCTCGGACACGACACTGTATGACACTTGGACACGTATCAGGCTGTAAGACACCTAGACCTACCCTAGGCGAACCTACACACGTATGCATGAGACACATGGACACGTGTGTCGTGTCCTACACGCGTGTGCACCTTAGCACGACACTGTGCACTGTCAATTTACCCGATTTGGGTTTTTGACCACTAGACACGTCGTGTCGTGTCGTGGTGGACTCCCATGGACACACACGACACGTACACATATGGGGACACGATTACCAACCTTTAGGTTTGGGTATTAGCTAGGTTTTGTGTCAGTTTTGAGATTTATCCCAATGTTCAGTTATGAACAGTAATTCCTGGTTTTATTTTAGTATTTATTTTGAGATTCAAATTACTTTTTATGTAGATGTATACGTATATTTGTGTGTATATATACTGTATATATATATATATGTATATAAGTATATGTAAGTGTATATGGGTATGGGAGAGTATATATACATGTATATATGTAGGAATGAGTAGTTGTATATATGCATATATGTATGGGTGTGAGTTGGGTCCCCCCTATCTCAGTTTTTCTGAGATCAACCCCCCTTGCTGTCATGACCCCCATCACCCAGACTCTCACACTCCTTCCCTCTCTCTCTATATATTATATAGTGTACCATATATATAGGGTATTATATAGTGTATCATATATATACATAGAGTATTATATATATAGTTGGGTATACATGTAGATTATATATATATATAGGTATTGTATATATAGAGGGGCTATATGTGGGTATCATGTAGGTTGGTTATATAGGGTTGTATAGATGTGTATGGGTACATATATATATATATATATATATATATATATATATATATATATATATATATATAAAATATATATATATATATATATATATATATATATATATATATATATATATATATATATATATAGATTATGGTATTATATATATAGTTGACTATATATTAGATATGTAAACATATATATTATAGACTTGATGTCTTAGCCTATGGCCTATGTATATAGGTAATGTATATATGTCATAGTGCCCTAGGATTACTAGCCTATGGTTAGTAGCAAGTTAGAATTGACCAATAGGCTTAGTAGACCTAGTTTGACTGGATGTTAACCATTAGTCAAGATTAACCTAAATTACCTTATTAACTAGCCTATGATTAACCAAAACCTTAGTTGGTCTAGACTTTGACCTAGTTTGACCATATTGACTGGTAATTGACTATTCTGACCATTGTTGACTAAATCCTAGATAACTTGACTAGTTTGGCTAGAATATTTGACCAAGAGTTGACTTTAACCTAGATTAGACTTGTTTAACCTTGTTTGACCTTGTATGACTTAGTTTAACTTCTTGTGACCTAGTATGACTTAATTTGACTTAGTTTGACTGAAGAGTTGACCCAGTTTGACTTTGACCTAGATTGGCTTAGAATTCATATAGATTGCATTGTAGTTTTTATTTACCTTCATTTTGGACATGTCATAACTATATTGCTCTATTTTAGGACATTGTGACCCTGGTACAGACATCTGATATTATACTACTCTTTCCAGAGTATCAAGCGAGTACATTCTCTGATAGTTCTCTCATTTATTTATCGATTGCTGTATTTCAGTTCTAGTTAGTTCTATGTGATTCTCTGTATCAACACGTATGGATATTTCTGGATTCATGTATCGACACATACCTTACTTGCTGGCCTCTATTACTGGAGTCATTGGTATCATTCCGAAATCATTTCTGTAATCATTATGTATTGGCCAGACTCATCTCGATTCTTTTATCGATTTTGGATTCACTTGCTGGGCGGGGAAATATTGAGTAAGACATGTAGACATACACCAAATCCGGAATCTCCCACTGGAATCTACCGGAAGCATAGCCATCTCTTGCCCGATCAGTGAGAGATGTGCCTGATACCTGCAGCCGTTTACATGTCGACCTCGGTATTTTAAAACATACTGTTAGATCATAGTTGGACTCACCCTGGTTTCATTGATCACTGTTGGACTCATCTTGTACTGGAAATCATCTTGTATCGGATTATATGGACTGGATTCACACTGGGATTATATTAGACTTATATCGTACTGTCTGGACTCATACATGTTATTCTAGTTCAGTTAGCTTTTATTACAGTCTTCATTGCCATGATTCTTCTCTTGTTTTAGTTACCTTTCTTTTCTTGTATCTTACTGTTTCTCTATGCCATCATTACCTGTATAAAACTGCCATGCTCATCAATAAAACTGTCTATAACTGCTTTATAGTTCTTTGTCATTTACTTGGGTTTTTCTTGATGAGTTGTACTCGTTCCCGTCCTGATTGGACCTGTTGAAATATTACAGATGATAATCCTGAGGACACATGCACTACTTACCATGGACCTGGTGAGGGATTAGCTACCTTTGGACCCGACTCTCAGGAGTGATTCAGGAGATTAGCTAGTAGACTACTTTAGCTTTCATGTTTTGACTTGTTGTATTAAAGTTAAGATATTGAGTTTGTATTAAGTTTGCTTGAGATATTGTTGTATTATTTTAGTAGTTAGTTGTTGTTGTCTTTAATTCCTTAGGTATAACTTCTGTGTTTTCTTATCGTATTTTAGACTGTGATTGAGTATATCCTATCCTTTACTTGTCCTCCATTCGGAGCTGATATCTGGACAAGTACTTTATATACACTGCATGAGATTAGTTAGCAACCTAGGACAGCTTACTACCGCCGACACTGCAGCGTAGGCTGGACGTACCCACTTCTCGTGCCCCTATACAGGGTGCGGGTCGTGACACATGCTATTGCAAGACACAACCCAAACCCTTTCCTGAGGCATCATTGTAGATAGTGAACCCTCCTGATCCTGATGGCAATGTCAGAATCGAAGCTGTCGTCAGCCGCTTCTTCAACTCATCAAAAATGACCTGACACTCCTCTGACCAGACAAACTCTGCATCCTTCTGGGTCAACCTAGTCAATGGCTCTGCAACCCGGGATAAATCCTGCACGAACCTTTTATAATAGCCTGCCAATCCTAAGAAGCTCCTGATCACTGCTACTAAACTCGGCGCTGTCCAAGCCTCAACTGTCGTGATCTTCTTCGGGTCAACTGGGATCCTATCTCCAGTCACCACATGACCCAAGAAGTCAACTCTGTCTAGAAAGAACTCACACTTCGAGAGCTTGCCATAAAGCTCCTCCCTCCTGAGAGTCTCCAGAACTACTCTCAAGTGCTCCTTATGCTCCTCCTTAGTCTTCGAGTACACTAGGATATCATCGATGAACACCACAACGAACTTGTCCAAGTACTGGTAGAACACCCTGTTCATCAATTTTATGAATACTGCCGGGGCGTTGGTCAGCCCAAACGGCATAACTAAGAACTCAAACTGACCATACCGCGTCCTGAATGCGGTCTTCGAAATATCCTCCCTCTTTACCTTCACCTGGTGATAGCCTGACCTCAAATCAATCTTCGAAAAAACCCGAGCTCCGCTCAACTGGTCAAAGAGATCATCAATCCGCGGCAGTGGGTATCTGTTCTTGATCGTCCGGTTATTGAGTGCCATGTAGTCGATACACATCCTGACTGACCCATACTTCTTCGGTACAAAGAGTAGCGGTGCACCCCAAGGTGAAGAACTAGAACGGATAAAGCCCTTGTCCTACAGCTCATCCACCTGTTTCTTCAACTCTACCAGCTCGCTGTTGTTCACCCTATAGACGTACTGAGATATAGACTCTGCGTCGGGAACTAAGTCTATAGAGAACTCTACGTCTCTGTCCGGTGGTAGTCTTGGAAAATCCTTCGAAAATACGTCCATGAACTCCGCTATCAAAAGGTATGGCACTGCCTGCTCCTCAATTGATACTCCACAGAAAACTCTGCTGCTCTGCTCCGCCTGCCGTCGGGTGAACTCGAACCCTGGCTCTCTGGGTGCTCTAAAAATAACTCTACCCCCGTGGCAATCTATGCTGGCGTATTGCCTGCTCTACCAATCCATACCGAGTACGATATCATAGTTCGACAATGGCATCACGAACAGACTCACATCCAACTTTCGGCCTCCCAAATCAACTCTTCGACCCTTGCAAATATCACTAACGAGGATAATGCCACCTTTGCTCGTGATCTTGCAAGTCCTAGGCAATGATTTGGATACAAAGTGGTGTCAAATAACAAAAGATACAAACACGAAGCTGTGGGAAGCCCCCAACTCAAACAATGCAAAAGCTGGAATGGAGTCGAAAAGAATAGAACTTGCGATCAGCTCCCCGATAGCCTCTGCGTCCTCAGCTGCCATGAAGAAAGCTCGCCCCTGCTGACCTCCCCTGGCCTGCTGCTGATGCTGAGCGAACCTCTGCTGCTGAGTCAATAAATGTCCCTTCTGCTGTACTGTTGGAGCTCTGGCCCCCGCTCCCTGAGCTGCTCGTCGAGACAGGGGATACTCCCTCAACTGGTGCTCCGCCGAACCACAGAGTAGGTGCCTCTCGAGCCTCTTTCTGCAGTCATTCTATACATGCCATGGCATCTTGCAGAAACCACAACTAAGGGGCTGCTGCCTGAGTGCCTGTGGCTGAACCTTCGGGTACTGCTGTACCTGTACCTGCTAGAAAGGTGCATGACCCTAACCCTGGAACTGCCTCTGCTACTACTGATGCTGCTGTTGAAAGTACGGCCTCTTGGCCGGTCCTCCGCTGCCACTGGCTTCCTGAGCGTCTCGTCACCACTTGAGCCTCAGCTCAAAATCATCCTCTGCTGCTAGGGCACCCACCAGAATCTCTTCAAATGTGGCACTCCGGTCACTCTTGGTCAACGACTTGACCTCCATGACTAACCCATTCCGGAACCTCCGGGCCTTCGCCGTCATACTGAGCCCCTCAACAAACCTACCCAGACGACAGAACTCCCCAGCATACTCCTCGACAGTCTGACTGCCCTGAACTAAGCTCTCAAACTGCGTCTCCAGGGCGCCAAGAGCTGTGTCAGAGAAAAACTTCTCCTTGAATAGCTTCTTGAAGGCTGCCTAAGTCTGCCCCTCCATACCGACCCTCGGGTCTTTCTAGCACCATGTGCGGGCCAGGTCCTGCATCTGGCTACCTGTCGCCTCATTCTGCAGTTATGCTGGAATCTCCGCCAGCCGGAAGATCTTCTCGATGTGCTCTATCCAGTCATCCGCATATAGAATCCCCTCAGTATCGCAGAAGTCCCGCGGACGCATCTTCTAGAAGTCCTGGATCCCTGGTATCCTCGGCTAATATGGCTGCATCTGTGCCGCCTGTGGCTGCACAATAAATCTTTCCACAGTCATCAGGGCAAGCTGATGGACATTTTCTATGCCCTGCTGGAAATGAGCGGACTGCTATCGCTGGGACTCCACCATCCTCTGAAAGAAATCGAACAACTGCCCTGCTCAACTAATCCGGAAGGTGGCTCCTGCCGAGAGAAATCAGGAATGACGGGGGAAGGTCTCTGTATAGGCGGAGGTGCACCTCCAAATACAGCAAAAATGCCAACATGAGTCGGCACGACAGGTGTTGTAGTTTCGAGGCCCTGCTGAACAGGACGAAAGGTGGCCGACCTCTCGATAGTATCCCCCGGACCGGAGCGATGAGATCGTGTCTCTATAACCATCCTGAAGACAGATCAAAATAAGAAGCAATTACTGAAAATGAAGGAAAAAATCAAAGGAGGACAGTTTATTTATTCAAAGGAAAATATTAAATCAACAAGAATTTAGATGGCAAGTATTGGATCGGAGTTTTCCTAATGTGATTGAGTACCTTAAAACTATATCCTGTATCCTACTGCAGGCTGTAATGATACTATAGTTCAAATATCACTACAAATCTAGACCTGTATGGGCTACCACTAAAAATGTATCACGACCCGCACCAGTATAGAGGCACGAGAAGTGGGTACATCCAGCCTACGCCGCAGTATCGGCGGTAGAATGCTGTCGTAGGTCACATACATCTAATAAACATAAGGTTCTTGTACAATGTATACACTCCGAATGGAGGACAATAAAGAAATGTACAACTCAATCATAGCTAAGGTAGAAAGTACGATAAGATAGATAGATATGAAAGTCGCCAAAAGAAATATAATAAGAAAAGAAATATAAGAGTCTAAGATAGCATCTCCACAACATCCAGAATAACAAAATCCCCAAATAAGTACAAAATGTATCCAAAACAAGTCAAGACAATAAGTAAGATAACTAGTCTAGCTAACTAGCCTAGACTACTAGATAATGTTCTCTGCAAGGGCTGGGTCCTCCTGGGAGTCCAGCTCAGGTGTCATCTCGGCCTGCTCCATAGAATGTAGGACAGAACTCCTCAATATCATCTGTAATATTTCAACAGGTCAAGTTAGGACATGAACGAGCACAATACATCTCACGCAGTTCATAATATGACAGGATATATAAATATGCTATAGAGTAAGATACATGAAATGCTGGAGAATATATGAAGTAAAAGAGATGACTGTAAAGAAGTATCTACTATAAGTAAAGAGCTAACAGTGGCTAGTGATGTAAAGTAAAAGATAGACATGTGAACGGCTTAAATTTGCACATAAGTATACTAAAGATTTTGCACATGATTACACTACTTTGGAATTGTTCACATGACCATTTACACTCTCCCGTACCCCAATCAATACAAGGATCCAGACAAGTTATGTTATTGCACATGATATCACACGAAGGCCTATAAATGGGTGCACATGAATGTATAGATGGGGGCTCTGTGAACATGAGAGTACATGAATCACAAGAGTGCATTTGAATAGTGAAAGCACCGGAGTACATGATGAAAGTGAAACGTACATGACATACCGTAACCCGATGCTCCCGAGGGGGATAACATCTCATGAAGGGATCCATATAGTACCAATCCGTGTTAACAACGTGACAACATCAAATAAAGTAATCTAGAGCACAAATGTAAATCCTATCAAGTATGAAATGGTCAGAGAATGTACTCGCCTGATATCAGAATGTTCGAAGTGAATATACTGTCTGAAAAGAGGTGTCTGACTCCTAATTAGAACAACACAAGTCACGACATGTCCAGAATGGTAATATAGAACATTACAATATATTCTACATGATGTTAGGTCAAATCTAGACTAAAGTCAACCCTTGGTCAACTCTAGTCAACTACACTAGTCAAACTAGGTCAACTAGGTCAAGTCCTAGCCCAAGCAAGTCTCACTAAGCCGAACCAAGCCTAGTCTAGCATTCACACACAACCACAATGCTACCAAGCTATTTAACATACCAATATACATATATACACTATACACATATTGTATATAGGTGTACATTAACATATATGGGCACACTTCATCACAATATATATATTTTTTTTTGGGCACACTTCATCACAATATATATATATATATATATATATATATATATATATATATATATATATATATATAAAATATATATATATATATATATATATATATATATATATATATATATATATATATATATATTTTTATATATATATATATATATATATATATATATATATATATATATATATATATATATATATATATATATACATACATATTGGCACACATTAACATATAGGCATCTCATATATACATATATAGAATAGATAGGGTTAGAAAAGGCAATGTGAAAAGGAGAAAACATGTAGGTGGTAGTGTAATGTGTCATGCAATGTGTGTGTCAAGCCATGTTAAGTTAGACTATAGTTCAGACAATACAACAAGTGTAGGTAGGTGTGAAGGGGGTTACAAGTTCAGATTTACATAGTGTTAGGTTGTAAAGCAAGGAGAGGGTTTTAGTAAGTTCAGTTAACCAGGTAAGTACAATGCCAAGGTTTCATTGCACAGGTAAGTTCTGGTATATAGGTAATATGCAGTCAATGCAATGTAATATAGGTTACTGAAGGTTTATATGCATCAGTTAAAGAAATGTTCAAACATTCAAAGCCCAAGTTCGAAATCCAAATATAACAACCAACTAACATTACAATGCATGACAGAGGCACAACCCTAATATAACACACATGTTCTCATTTAAACAACATTAAATTAACCATTAATTTCAAATTAAACTTAAATAAACTCAGAAGATACCTACTACACAGTACTGAGTATCAGAACAGGGAGAAAATAGGGTTTTAATTCTCGAATACTTGTCAAAATGTGAAATTAACTGTGCACACGTGTGTGTCGCATGTTAACGTGTCAGGAGGAAGTGTTTGTGTTCAACCAAGTGGACACAAACTTGTCCAATACGAATAACACACACAGAGTACAAACGGTGCACACAGTGTAACGCCCCAGTCCTAAAATACGTAGGACTAGGTACGTCGACATGTCAGCTGTATACATACGAAGTACGGAGGCCTTGTATGTATACATAAGCTGTAAAATGCAGTAGAACCATAACTAATCTCATCCACACAAAATAAATGAATAAAAGATATCATATAAAGGTAATAAATTATCTTGATACAATATGTTGGGCGGAGACAAATCCAAAAAAAAAAAGTAAGGAAGAAGTACATGGAAATGAAATGAATTTGGCGAGCGAAGCGAAGACAATCCAAGTGCAATCATCCTCGAAGAAATAGCGATAATCACGACTAGAGCTAGAGCACCTACGAAACACAAGAGCACACACCTGGCGAGATAACCAGGTCCTCAGAGGGACGTAACAAGACACATAATATCATGCCAATAACTGAATAAATACAGCTCAATAGAAAAGTACTACTGCCTACTAGATTAAGGTCCATAACCATTCTATGTGTAATCATGCACTTTGAAGACAATGTTCCACACAAGGGCTCCCGAGACTAGAAACACGGCGCGTTAGCGTTTCAACCAAGGCACTAGTGGCGTCTAGAGAAAAGTAAATGCACGGCCCATTAGCACTCGAGTGAGAGCTAAGGGGCATCTAGAGAAAAATAAATGTACGACCACTAGCTCTTGGGTGAGTCACTAACGGCAGCTAGACGAAGGTAAATGCACGGCATATTTGTGTTTCAACCGAGACACTAGTGGCATCTAGAGAAAAATAAATAAATGCACGGCCACTAGCTCTCGACTGAGTCACAAATGGCAGCTAGACGAAGGTAAAGGTGTGAAAGCCCCTGCGCCTAATAACTGTCTTCACCCTCCCCATGTACTACTCGTGCTGAATCCACACCACGATATTCCTAATAACCGCTAAGTCTTCTAGGCAATTATATTAGCAGTTATGCCCTAACGCTCATCCTGTACGCACCGATGTACGGTCGGTACGTAAGTCCGAATCTATATGAGACACGTGACATCGTGGTACACAAGTGTCGGCCCATGAATACGGCACAAACAAAGGTGGTCCCTTAACTCTAGGCCAAATGCATAAAGAAAACTAAAATATAATAATTTGCAACTACATATGGTTTTGAAAAGAACAACTTACAAGAAATAAAATATGCATGATATTGAGCAATAAATTAAACAGTAAAGGCAGGGTGTCTTGCCTGGTGTTACGCCTGGTGTGGTGCAATGATCCAACAAGTCATGTTCTGTCCATTAGCCATGGTCGGTGCAATATGGTCCAAATTTGCGAGAAAAGATGAATTTGGAATTAGTTACGATGAAGGTTGATAGACAGTGAGGATGTGCGAAAAAAAGTATTTATACCCATTTGTAAAATATTCTTACAACTTGAAAATATCCTTTATTAGCCAAAAATAATTTTTAATAACTACTAGAAAGTAATCTATATATATATATATATATATATATATCACAATCTTTTAGGAAACTTCATTTTTATTATATATCTATATATAAACACTTGAAGAAAACGGAAAAAATCATTTTTAACCTAAATTGTAAGTTCGTAAAAATATAAATTTATTGGTAAAGAAACTATATTTTATTAGCTAGATAAATATTCGAAAAAAAATAATACTAGAGTTTATTTTATAATTTAGGAAGCTACGTTTATATTTTTAGTCAACAAAATTAAATACTAACATGATAAACAATATTTTTATACATATTTATAAATATTTATACATGTTCATTTCTAATTCCTATAATTAAGAAAATGATATACTTAATAATAATAATAATAATAATAATAATAATAATAATTAGTCATAATAATAATACTAATAACATTAATAATAATAACAATAATGATAAGAATGATAATACTGATACTTTAGTTCTTTCCCCAGATCCAAATGTTGAGAGAGAAGGAAAGAAGAGGCTGGAGTGGGAGAGAAGAAGGAGTTGGGATGAGGAGTTACCTGAGTAGAAGCGGCGCTGGCGGGGGAAGCGCGGTGGCGCGCCGACCGGGTTCGGTGCTGCGATGGTGGCGCCGGCGGCCATCCGTGGGGCGTGGCCACACGGCGGTACGGCACCGAGGAGTCGGCGTCGCTAGAGTTTTCGGTCGGGGGGCGGTACGGCGGACGGAGGCAGCGGCGGAGGGTAGCCGTGCTGGGTATGGCGAAGGGAACAGCTTGGGGCGGAGATCAGCCGGCGCGGGCGACTACTGTGGAAGCTCGGCGGCGGGTCGCCGTGCGGCAAGGGGGAGGCCGATCGCCGGGGCGTCTGCGCAGAGGGCGGCGCCGGCTGTACGGGAGGTGGTTAAACAAGATTCTCAAGGGTCGTCCCAGGAATCTCTCAAGGGATCCTAACTGTGATTGAGTACCTTCAAATAATCCTAATCCTACTGCAGGCTGTAGTGGTACTCTAGTTCGAATACCACTACACAAACTCGACCTGCATGGGCCACCACTAAAAACGTGTCACGACCCGAACCCTAGGGTTAGGGTACGAGAATGTAACAACGCCCAGCCTACGCCGCAGTGTCGGCGGTAGAATGCTGTCCTAGGTCTCATGCATCTAACAGTATAAGGCTAAGCAGTTTATACTCCCCGAATGGGGGGTGATATAGCAGAATGTAACTCAATCACATCTAAGGTAGAGCATAATGGAAGATAGATAAAACATGAAATCCAAAAGAGATACAGTAGATAGAAGTCTAAGTGTCTAAGATACACAAACCCAGAAATACGTCTCAAAGCTCAAATACAGTAATCCATAAAGTAAATACAACTCCAGACAACTGAAAATAGCTAACTAAACAACCTCTAATGTGTCTCCTCTAGGCTAGCAGGCAACCTCCAAGCTATCTGTAAAATTTATCAACAGGTCCAGTCAGGACAGGAGCGAGCACAATACATCTCAACAGATCATAGCAGGTTAGAAAATATAATCATGCAGTAAAGTAAGATACATGATCTGAAGAAAATACAGTATGTAAACAGAGAGAGAGAGAACTGTAATAAAAATATCTACTATACATAGAGAACTAACAGTGACTAGTGAGTCAGAGTAAAATATAAACATGTGAATGGCATAGGAGATTCATGACTACAGCTAAGAGAGTGATTCATGACTAAAGCTACTTGGATAATATTCACATGCCTATTTCTACTCCCCCATCCCCAATCAATACACAAGGATCTATTCAAGTTATGTTAAGATTCGTGAAACTTTACATGGCTCATAAAATGAGTGATACGTGAAGGTGATTCATGATGGCTCTGTGAACATGAGAGTACATGTGTCACAAGAGATTCGTGAATCAGAGGAAGCATAGAGATACGTGATGATTCGTGAAACGCACAAAACATGCAGTATCCGATACTCCCGAGGGGGATAACATCTCATGAAAAGATCCATATAGTACCAATCCGTGTGACCAACGTGACAGTATCAAGTAAAATAATTTAAAGCAGGAAAATAATTCTAAACAGGATATGAAATGATCAGAGAATGTACTCGCCTAATAACCTGAACAGCTGATAAGTATAAGGGGTCCAACTGAAGCCACAGAGTCCTATTTAAAGCAACACATGTTACAAGGTGTTCAAGTTGTAATAAATGAAACTCTACAAGCAATCTATATTATCCTAGGTTCTTCTAAGTCAAAGTAACTCTAGGTCAACTCCGGTCAATAATCTAGTCAAACTAGGTCAAGTGTTGGCTTACAGTTGACTTTGGGTCAACTGGTCAACTCTGGTCAAACATGGTCAATTCTAGTCTAATTATTAAAGATATAACGTGTACTTCGTTATTCGTACGTCGAAACTTACGACATGCAAATTGAGATAAGAAGATCAACGGTAAAGTTGATAATCTTATTATAGTGATCCACGTGTCCATCTTGTCAATTTCAGCGATATGAGATCCCTGGAATTGACTGAGCTCAGTTTCGTTGTACTAATCCCGAAATACGAACATTATAAGAATTAATTATTAATTAATTATAAAAGGTTAAACTCAGAGAAATTATTAACAAATATTGTCGAATGATGAAATAAACATCGCCAACGTGTCCAGAATGGTCAAATTAGCTAGGATAGCCTCCCCATCGATCCAATTTGGACACAAGGGCAAAAAGGTAATTTCGGATCAAAACGGTATCCGTGTCGGAGCCGTTTTGTACCGAAATATGTGCAAGAAAATAAGTCAATAAAATATAACAAATTATATGTCCACGAAACCAGAATGACGATACGAATCCAACGGTATCTCCAGAATTGGATTCCGTTGACCCGATCTCAATTTGGTCCGTTGACCAGAACATTGGAATTCCAGTTTGCACGAAAATGTGTGTCGGAGCCAATGTTCTCAAAACTCGGCAAACTACATGTCAACGAGTCCAGAATGACGATACGAACTCAACGGTATATTCGGAATTGGATTCCGATGAGCCGATCTCAAAATGACCCGTTGACCCGGATATTGGTATCCGACTTGCACCGAAATACGTGCCAGATCTAATGTCTACCAAAACCTAACAAATTATATGTCAACGAGTCCAGAATGATGATACGAACTCAACGGTATATTCGGAATTGGATTCCGATGAGCCGGCGTCAAAAAGTCCTGTTGACCCGGACTGTGGGACCCACTTTGTACCGAAAAATGTGCCAGGGCTCACGTCCTCCAAATCTAACAAATTTTATATGAAAACATGCCAGAACGACGCCATGAGTCTAATGGTGGTGTCAGAAATGAAATCTGGAGTCCCGTGTTCAAAAATGGAATTTTACAAGTTGGAAATTACGAATTCGGCCGGCCAACTTTGGCGTCGAATTCAACCAATCAAACAAGCTCACAATGAAACAAAACTGGAGGGGTAGCAAGAGGGTTATACCAGCTTCGTACAGGAACTGGTAGCATGCCAAATGGAGCTGCGGTGGAGGAGATACAAGTTGACGAAGTTGACCCCGCGAAACTGTCCAAAATTAATACAATTTAAATGGTCAACTTGGTGGCCGGTTTTGATGTATCAAACGATAAAATAAACAGATGAAAATTGACAGAAGTGAATGTGGATACACCGATATTGTGAAGGAGTGAAGAAATTGCCGATCCAACGGTCGGATTTCTCAAAAATCACACGCAAAGTTGCTATGACGGGGCGCCAAAACGGACTTGATTTCGCGCGCGTCACGACGGAACTTCGTACGAAACACATGAATCGTCTATACGTCGCGCTGGAGAAGAAGAGATGGACCCAGGAAGGGTCACCGGTATTCGTCCACGGCGGGGGAGGCCAGCCATGGCGACGGCAGCCGGCCACGGTGGCGCCGCACGCGCGCGCCACAGCCATTTCCTGACCGGCCTGTGCACGCACTGCTGCCGCAGCTGCTGTCGCTTGTGCGCGAGGCTGCACGCACGGCCTGGCCCAGCGGAGGCGCGGCGGGGCTGCGGCCAGGTGGTCGACTGGGTGGTTTGTGGTGGTGGCGGTTTTGAGGATGATGATGATGGCCATGGTGATGGTGGTTGCTAAGGTGTTGGGATGATGGAGGTGGTCAGAGTGGTGGTGAAGATGGCTGAATGAAGAAGGAGGAGGGGAGGAGTTTGGTGCTCCAGAGGAGGATGGATGGGTCGGCCATGGGAGATGGCTGGTGAGCTCGGGAAGGAGAAAGGAAGAAGGCTACTGTGGTTGGTGTTTTTGTAGGGAAAAAAATAGTGAGAGAGAGAAAGAGATGTAATAATTTAATAAGAGAGAGAGATAAGAATATTCTCATCCTATTGAATTTAGGGCCGGCCATGGCTGCTAAAGGGATTGGGGAAAAAGTTGCATGTAGGAATTAATGGATAGGATTTGTTTGGAGAATCCAAAGGCTAGAGTTTTATTATAGAAAAATTAGGTTATTCCTATAGGATTTAAATCAATAGAAATTTTCAATAAATATTAAAAATAAGTAGAATGAGTAATTAGTATTTTTCAAGGGTAATGAGGCTGAGGGTGATGGTGATGGAGAGTAACATGAAGCTGGCTGGACTTGGTGGAGCCGGATTGGGTCTAAATCCGACATGGCAAAATAATCGAATAAAAATAGGTGTTGATAATTATGGGTGAATAAGTAGTACATGGGGATTCCAATAAATGGGACACAAGTATCGTGCGGGTAGTAGGCTCAATGTGGGCTATGTCCATATTTGGGGCTGACAGGTTTTGGTCGACAGGGTACCCACAAATTAAGTTGGAAAATGAATGTGACACCGTGGGGTGAAATAAAATCGGGTCACGTGTCAAGAAAGTTGTGTGAAGCAAATAGAGCCCAAAATGGTGTGTCTGAGTGGGACACGAAGGTCATGGGTGAAGAGCGTCTCGAGTAGATCATGCATGATGAGTTGGTTTCAAGAAAATAACTGGTCTTGTGCTCCCAATTCAAAAGTCACGGTAACATGCTAAAAATGATCAAGGAAAAGAGTGGAAAAATTAATTAATAATCAAATGGTCTAAATCGACCCGAAGTTCTGCGAAGCAAAAAGAGTACAAGGAAACAAGTTTGGATGGGACATCATATACCATCTTGAAGGTAATCATGTCCACTACAAAACTCGTGAAGAAGATTCTCATAGTTGAACATCCTTGACACTCCAAATATCAAAGGCACGGAAAAGCATATTTAAAGATAAATAAACAGAATAATTATTTATCAAAACTAATCAATCAGAAAATTTAAAATAAAATAATAAAAAATAATAAAAAAATCAACCCAAAATTCAGGGTGCTCACACTTAAAGAAGTTTATATGGTCGTGGTCTAGGTTGAGGATATGATTAAGAGTTGATTGTAATCACTTAAAGTGATTAGAAAGTCAAGCTTGTAGATTTAGGGTTAAGGGAAAGGTCGAGTAGTTCAAGACAAAGATATAGTTATATTGGGTGGTAATGGTGATAGGACAGTTAGAGAAAGTTCTAGTATAACACCTTCGTCCTTCTAAAAATAGGTGAAAGCGAAGGCAATAAGGAGTTTCAAAAGACGATATTATCGAGTACGAATACGTGGTTCAAGGACGACCGAAAAAAATTTCAAAGGAGTTGCCAAGGCAGTCGCGGATGGGACTCTCTAGAGGGCAAGTTTAGCTATGTCCCCATCCACGTAGAGCGAGAGATAAAAGCGAACCAAAGTGTACTCGGTTGATCAGACCATCATGCACCGGCTCTGATTAGACAATATGTTAGTGGGAGCGACCCAATTAACATATGTCTTGAACAAGCTCGATAAAAGAATAAGCTTACAAAAACTAGACTATACTAGCACCATTAGTCTAGATAGTAAAAATATAGGCACGCGATATTAAGATTGAAATAAGAACCAATATGAATAGTCTAAGTGCCATAAGGATCTATGTCTTGTTTATTCCTATACCATCATTCTACGATTTTATTGACCAAGACTTGGTTGACCAAATAGGTTAAATTTCTCTAGTCTCTATGGTATAGATAATACCATTGGTATTCCCTTAATGGTCAAGGGTGTGTCAGGTCGTGGGGTGTTCTACCCAACTTAAAGAATTAAGCTAAGGACGTTTGGGACATCTAACTAGTAGGGTCAACCTCTAGTAAGCACGAACTGAAGATAATAATTATGATGGAAGAAATCAAGCAAGATGCAATTGATGAGTCGAACGGTAGTTCGAATATGGAATCAAGGAAAGAGGTCAAGTATGTGGATGAGATCCTAGACTTCTAATCCTATACGCAGGCTTGCTTGGTACGATAAAGTAACCAAACAATTTATCTTGACCTGCATGGGCCACCACAAAACATGTAACGCCCCAGTCCCAAAATACATAGGACTAGGTACGTCGACATGTCAGCTGTATACATACGAAGTACGGAGGCCTTGTATGTATACATAAGCTGTAAAATGCAGTAGAACCATAACTAATCTCATCCACTCAAAATAAATGAATAAAAGATATCATATAAAGGTAATAAATTATCTTGATACAATATGTTGGGCGGAGACAAATCCACTACCAACAAATAAGGAAGAAGTACATGGAAATGAAATGAATTTGGCGAGCGAAGCGAAGACAATCCAAGTGCAATCATCCTCGAAGAAATATCGATGATCACGACTAGAGCTAGAGCACCTGCGAAACACAAGAGCACACACCTGGCGAGATAACCAGGTTCTCAGAGGGACGTAACAAGACACATAATATCATGCCAATAGCTGAATAAATAAAGCTCAACAGAAAAGTACTACTGCCGACTAGATCAAGGTCCTTAACCATTCTATGTGTAATCATGCACTTTGAAGACAACGTTCCACACAAGGGCTCCCGAGACTAGAAACACGGCGCGTTAGCATTTCAACCAAGGCACTAGTGGCGTCTAGAGAAAAGTAAATGTACGACCCATTAGCACTCGAGTGAGAGCTAAGGGGCATGTAGAGAAAAATAAATGCACGGCCACTAGCTCTTGGGTGAGTCATTAACGGCAGCTAGACGAAGGTAAATGCACGGCACATTTATGTTTCAATTGAGGCACTAGTGGCATCTAGAGAAAAATAAATAAATGCACGGACACTAGCTCTCGACTGAGTCATAAATGGCAGCTAGACGAAGGTAAAGGTGTGAAAGCCCCTGTGTCTAATAACTGTCTTTACCCTTCCCATGCACTACTCGTGCTGAATCCACACCACGATATTCCTAATAACCGCTAAGTCTTCTAGGCAATTATATTAGCAGTTATACCCTAACGCTCGTCCTGTACGCACCGATGTATGGTCGATATGTAAGTCCGAATCTATATGAGACACGTGACATCGTGGTACACAAGTGTCGGCCCATGAATGCGGCACAAACAAAGGTGGTCCCTTAACTCTAGGCCAAATGCATAAAGAAAACTAAAATATAATAATTTGCAACTACATATGGTTTTGAAAAGAACAACTTACAAGAAATAAAACATGCATGATATTGAGCAAGAAATTAAACAGTAAAGGCAAGGTGTCTTGCCTGGTGTTACGCCTGGTGTGGTGCAATGATCCAACAAGTCCTGTTCTATCCAATAGCCATGGTCGGTACAATATGGTCCGAATTCGCGAGAAAAGATAAATTTGGAATTAGTTACGATGAAGGTTGACAAACAGTGAGGATGTGCGAAGAAAAGTATTTATACCCCTTTGTAAAATATTCTTACAACTTGAAAATATCCTTTATTAGCCAAAAATAATTTTTAATAACTACTAGAAAGTAATCTATATATATATCACAATCTTTTAGGAAACTTCATTTTTATTATATATCTATATATAAATACTTGAAGAAAACGGAAAAATCATTCTTAACCTAAATTGTAAGTTCGTAAAAATATAAATTTATTGGTAAAGAAACTATATTTTATTAGCTAGATAAATATTCAAAAAAAAATAATACTAGAGTTTATTTTATAATTTAGGAAGCTACGTTTATATTTTTAGTCAACAAAATTAAATACTAACATGATAAACCATATTTTTATACATATTTATAAACATTTATACATGTTCATTTCTAATTCCTATAATTAAAAAAATGATATACTTAATAATAATAATAATAATAATAATAATAATAATAATAATAATAATAATAATAATAATAATAATAATAATAATAATAATTTGTAGTCATAATAATAATACTAATAACATTAATAATAATAATAATAATAATAATAATAATAATAATAATAATAATAATAATAATAATAATGATAATACTGATACTTTAGTTCTTTCCCCAAATCCAAATGTTGAGAGAGAGAGAGGGAAAGAAGAGGCTGGAGTGGGAGAGAAGAAGGAGTTGGGATGAGGAGTTACCTGAGTAGAAGCGGCGCTGGCGGGGGAAGCGCGGGGGCGCGCCGGCCGGGTTCGGTGCTGCGATGGTGGCGCCGGCGGCGCCGGCGGCCATCCGTGGGGCGCGGCCACATGGCGGTGCGGCACCGAGGAGTCGGCGTCGCTAGAGTTTTCGGCCGGGGAGCGGTACGCCGAACGGAGGCAGCGGCGGAGGGTAGCAGCGCTGGGTGTGGCGAAGGGAACAGCTTGGGACGGAGATCAGCGGTGGAGAGCTCGGCGCGGGCGACTACTGTGGATGCTCGGCGGCGGGTCGCCGTGCGGCAAGGGGGAGGACGATCGCCGGGGCGTCTGCGCAGAGGGCGGCACCTGCTGTACGGGAGGTGGCGGCGACGGACGCTGGTCGGATGAAGGTGAGTTAGGTTTAGGGTTTTTATTTGGGGCTCTGGTTAGTTTCTGGTGGTGGCGTCGGTCCGGCGATGGCCGTGGGGTGGTGATGGTTTGGGTGTGTCGATCGGGGGTGGTGCCGACGACGATGGTATGGTTCTGTGGCGGCAGTTAGGCCATTGGTGGCGGAGGCGGTGTTGGCAGTGGTCTGGCGGAGGAGAATTGGTGGCGATGGTGAAGTGTTTGGGGTTCCGGCCATGGTGGACACTGGTGGTGGTGGGTTCTGGGTTGATGATGGGGTGACGAGGAGTGTCGGGACAGGGCTGTGGATATGGCGGAGAGGGAAGGAGGAGATGGCAGTGATGGTGGTCGTGACGGGGTGGCCGGTTCCGGCGGTGCGGGTGTTGCTGTGACGGGGAGGTCTGTTGTAATCGGAAAGGTTGGTTGGAAGAAGGGGCTAGAAGCGACGGCGATGACGATGGTGATGGCTATCGGCAGGACGGGTAGAGTAGCGGGTGGTTACAGGGAGGCTGAACTAGAGTTTTAGGCTAGAAATATGATTCGATTACGTCGGGGGTGTCCGACACGGAATCAATGTATTTTTATAAACATGGAATAAGATATTGGATGGAGGAGAACATAGACACGATGCACTGCACGTGGGTGAAAAAATAATTGTGGATTATTTGTGAATGATAAAAATTATGGTGGAGTACCTGCCTATTTATAGGATGTGGAAATTCCCATTTGGATAGGATTAGGAATATTTATAACCCAATTTAGATAATTCGTAATTTAATTTAAAATCAATCAAATCCTAATCCAAATACAAATCAAATTTAAATCTAATTACATTTTTAGTTTAAAATCAAATGGGATAAATCAAATTTTAAATATTTCACTATTTAAATAAATCCATAAATTCAAATCAAGATTTAAATTGCTACCATAATTTTGAAATATATTTTTCCAAAAATACAATTAATAATAATTTCAAAAATTACATTATTATTTTAAAAAATAAACTAATAATTAATTACGAAATATATATGCACAAATAATATTTACAAATATACACTTTTCTAGCATACCATTTTATAAGAATATATTTTATTATTATAACTGTCTAAAAAAAGGCTTTTCATAAATAAAATTATAAATTTAGAATTTTGATAGCTAAAAATAATTATTATATATATTTTCTTGAAACTATAAAAATAGGAAAAATGTTTTTCCAAAAATGTGTATGCTCGCACATATTCGCACTCGTCAAGCAATTAAGAAAAATAAAATGTCGTGCGCGACGTAAAATATGACTACGCGACGTACAATAAATCAGTACCAAATTTTAATTAAAAAAAATAGTAGAAATTTAAGAGTTTTACACACAGAATCATCGTGCATGTGTTTCGTGTCCTCGTGGACACGACATACCGCACGTGGGGCCACGTGGTCATGTCCACGTGTAACCCACGTGTCAGGCTACACAGTCGACACCCTACGAGGTGTCCACGATGTGTCCAGAGCGAACACGAAGCCCGTGCCAGAATAGATTTACCGCGTGTGTGTGTGTGCGTGTGTGGTTCGGTGCGGGGGCTAGTGTGTGTCCGACACGACACTATATGACCTGACACTTGAGGGTCGTAGTGTCATTCATTAGCCCTAGCTGTACATCACGTGTAGTGTCCCCAATCGACACAAACACGGCACACCACTGCTCGAGCAGTAGGGCACGGCCGAGCACTGCACACGGCATGTGCTGTTGCTCGCAGATACGACACAGACACGTGTCCAATCTCAGAGTGACATGAAATCATTGTACAAGCATAAATCAAAAATATTAATCAAAAATATTTCAAAAATAATCGAAAAACATTCACTGTGGCATTTTATCAAACACTTGAAATAGTGGACTGATACGTGTCTGATACGGACACCAAATCGACACGAAATCACACAAGACTCACTCCACAGCTAGGGGACACCTAGATCTATGCATCCATGCAAAGAAATCTGGAAATGGAGGTGGTTTGAGGGGTTTACCTATTGAGTGTCAAATTCAAGAAAAAAGTCCCAAATAGAAGAATCCTTCTTGCAACTCTCAAGCTCCAAATTGCACACAAGCTGAGATTTCTCACCACCAACAGTATATAGTAGTTAAAAAGATCTCAATGCAAAAGACTAGAGTTAAAAAAGAAATAGAAATAAAGAAATTATGAAGGGTTAAAGAATGGACAAGAGGAAATAGTGTAAAAGAGGCAAGAATGATTCAATAGGTATTAAATAGGGGTGGGGGAAAACCTAGGCCGGCCATTTAGGAGGAAATTAGGGTTAGGGTTGATGGCTAGTGGGCTTGGGCCAAGTTTAGATGTTAAATGGTTCATACCCTTAGCCATTAGTTCAAACACCTAAAGCACCTAATCTCTCCATGCAACTCAGTCCAAAACAAGTCAACTTGGGTCGACTTAAGTTAAACTAGGGTCCACACCATGCTAACCAAGTCACCAAAGTCAAAGTCAACATCTAGGTTAGTCTCTAAAGTTATAACTAGCAAAAGTCAAAAATAACAACCATCACTCAAACAATTCAAATTAAATTCAAAATTTTCAAAATGACCAAAATACCCTCAAGCTAAAAAATGGTAGTGACACTGACTGAGCAATCAACTCTGGACCAAGCATCTGCCTCTCCGTAATGTCATCCCAAGCTAGGAGTGACCTACATCTCTTACCATACAAAGCCTCAAAGGTGCCATCTGAATGCTCGCCTAGAAGCTGTTGTTGTAAGAGAACTCCACCAAATGCAAGTGATCCTCCCAAGAACCACTGAAGTCAAGTGTGCATGATCGAAGCATATCTTCTATAGTATGAATCGTATGCTCTGACTTACCATCTGTTTGACGATGGTATGCTGAACTGAAACTCAAACGAGTACCAGACTCTGTTGAAGATTCTACCAGAAATGAGAAATGAATCTAGAATCCTGATGTGAGACTATGCTAGCTAGCAACCTATAAAATTTGACAACCTACCTCATGTATAGCTAGACCAACTGCTCTGTAGACTTACCAACTATGAAAGGTAGGAAGTGGGCAACCTACGCGAGTCGATCCAGTATAACCCAAATGGCATCTCTACAAGTCGGAGTTCTAGGATGACCAGTCACGAAGTCTATAGAAATATGATCCCACTTCCACTCTAAAATCGGTAATGGCTGAAGAAGTATCAATCTCGTTTTTCGTTATACGTATTTTTTTGGTATACGTATACGAATTTTTGACATTTGTTAGGGAACCGTATTTATACTTGTCTTGCTTAATCTTGGCTTGGTTTAGTTTTGGTTGTTCTTGGCTAGTCTTGGTTCAGTTCACCTTGATTCTACATAACATGTTGGCCTGGCTTGGTTTGGTTTGGGTTGGTTTAATACTACTTGGCTTGGTATTTATACCTACTTCTCTCTCTCCTCTCATTAATTTCATTAACTCATATCCTCTACTTCTCTATTACTCCTCTCACCAACCAACCAAGGCCAGTATAACTTGCTCCATGGAGAACAAGATGGTTCTCCATTTTTAATTGTTCTATTCTCTTCCTTGCATGAATATAAGTATCTTTAGAGCTTGAAACTTCTGGTTTTGATGGTTATATTTTTGTAGATCTATGTTTTACGATTTTTCTTATTTTTCTTATCTCTAAAAACTTGATGTTTCCAAAAACTAGTGGTTGTATTTGTAGAGAATTTAATTCCATGTCGTTTTGTCTTTTATTTCGCTTGATTTTGAGTTAGGATGAGTAAGTTATGGCCATGACAAGTTTTTGGAACTTTTATTGCTGAACTTGCTGTTTGGGGACGACGACCCCCATGCGCCTGGGAGGTCATACGCCGTGAAGTCCTGGCAACACATCCTTTAACTCCGAACATGTCATGCGGGTTGGTTCCTTATACACATGTACTGTAGACGCAATGTGAGTCTTTTCCATGCACAGATTTGGGCAGGAATTTTTTATGCGCGAATTTGTGCAGGAATTTTCCATGCGCCGAATTTGTGCAAGAATTTTCTATGTACAGATTTGTGCAGGAATTTCTCATGTGCCGGATTTGTGCAGGAATTTTCCATGCGCTAGGTTTGTGCAGGAATTTCCCGTATACGGACCAGGAATTTTCCATGCGTGAATTTTGTAGAAAATTCCCATGCGCCGTATTTCCCCAGAATTGCCCATAGGCTAAATTTGCCCAGAATTGTCCATGCGCTGGATTTGGTTAGAATTGTCCATGTGCCGGATTTCTCCAGAATTGTACATATACGGATTTGTACTGTTCTTGCCTGTTTAAGCTATTTTGTAGCCTGAATCTTGTAAAACTCAAAATATGAAAGTTGTAGATATTCGTCTTGGCTTCGAGAATCTTTCTGTCTCACATTTACTGGAGTTTATATGTGATTGATAGTTTCAATCGTCCATGGATGTTCTTGATCTTCCTTGCATGTTTTTCTATACTTGACCTAAATTGCGACGATCCGACTTTATAAGCTTGAACTTGAACATGATAATATGATCCCATCTTGATAATCTTGCTAGTGGCCCATCGAGGCGCATGCCTGACAAGCATTCTTGATATGACAAGTAAACCTGACATGACTTGTATAACCTTGATTGCTTTTGCGACAACTATTCCTGTCTTGCTAGTGTAACTCTTGTCTTGACTCCGTAGTTGATTTTTCTGATTGTGATTGTACAAGCTATATGTCTTGTCTTGCATTATGTCTAGGATATGGATTTCTGGTTACCACGGTCAGAAATTCATAATAAATTTGAAGAGGTTAAACAACTAGAATGATCAAGTAGTTCATATAGAGAGATTTTCCAATTACAGGCAATCCAGTTATCTCGGTCACACTTGTGGACTTGTAGCCTACCGTCGAGTATGGCACATTTCCAGCACACTGTCATGTGTTGCACTTCTTGTATCTTAAGTACCCAAGTACAACAGAAATCTTGATAACTTTGTAACTTGATAACTCTCGTAACTTTTGCTTGGATAGCCTGGATAATCTGCAGGGCTTGTGAATGTGGGAATATCTTAACTGCATCTTGTTAGTAACTAGGCTTGCGATAACCCTAGTTAGCTAATAATAGCAAGCTATAGGACTTGATTGGTCGTGCCTGAATGATTGTCTTATGATTAACATGGGAATTATATTCTACCTCTTGTCCTTCCTGATGCAAGTAAGTATGTTCATTTTTGACTCTTATCTTTTACGTTGTTATAGTTATGTTTCTTGTATCAGTTATTTTATTGTTTATATGCTGGTTTTAGTTCATAAGTGAAACCTCTTTTGTGTTACTTGCTCTTTCTGGGTTTGTCCTAGCTGGTTTTGTATGGCCAGATTTTGGAGTGATACCCGAGGATTTAACTGCTTTCCAGCTAGATGGTGAACACCAAGAGTAACTGTGGCAACGAGTGGATTTCTTATTTTTGCTCTCCCATTTATTTTTAAGGCGTTTAGCCGCCGAGCCTGTGTTAGCTCGTGTTACAACTTTATTTCTATCTGCCTAAGGGCTGTAACATGATTAGCAAATCCTAAGGTTGATCATGTATGACTTAACTCTTGCCAGTCTTCGTATTCTGTATGACTAGCTTCATGATCATCTGAATATGTAATGTTTGGGATGTCTTACTTTTGTATGTCTGATGATCAAATATCTTATAACATCTATTTGATTGCTTGAGATTGAGACACTAGGCTTATTCTTGACCGTAAGAGACTGATGGATAGTAGATAAACCCTCATGTATCTAGACAGCCGTGACCGTATTGGGAACTGTGTTGTACTCTAATGTATGTAGCTGGCTGTGTCTGTCTCTCGTACTTTATTATTCTGGTTCTGGGGTATGACACGGTTTAAGTGGTGGCCCATATAGGCCTTGAAATCAAGATGTGTGAGGGTTTTACTGAATAAATGTCTCAATCAACATTCACCTTTGATCTCTACTTGTGCTTTCTAATCTTTCTGAATCTTGACCCGATAATATGCTTTTATCCTTGATCTATCTTGGTCCTTCTTTATTGTTCCTCATGTCATTTTTTTCAATGACATTGTTCCTGGTCCTTCCGATCAGCCAGGCAGAGCACAACAAGTGAACTAGCAGCAACCTGGGACCAAACCCAGTACTCAGGGACAACAGCCCGAGTCATGCCTTTCGAGCAACAAGAGCTACCAGTACAGCACGCCCAGCCTACAGATCCAAATAATAGAACCCTGATGGGACTCATCCGGGACTTGCTTGCATCACAAGTTCGTCGAGGTGATGTTCTGCAGCAGACAGTACAAGCAGCTATGGGCAGAGTTGGTTATCAAGGGAACAATGCAGCCAACAACTTCAAGCGCCTGAATCCTCCTTTCTTTGACGGCAGTGAAGATGTTATCACTGCTTATGCTTGGCTTCAAGACAAAGATTATTCTGGAGGCATTTAGAATTTTAGCTGAAGAGAAGGTGGCCGTTGTGCAACTACAATTGTTGGACTTAGCCCACAGCTGATGGGCGATGCAAGTAGTTAGTTTGGTGATGCCTATCATATGGGCGGTATTCAGCGATAGATTCCAGACGAAGTACTTTGATACAGTATCTCGCTATGATCTATAGATAAAGTTCAACAATCTCTAACAAATGGGAAGGATGGTCGATGGATATGCGGCCGAGTTTTTAAGACTTAGTCGGTTTGCTCTCACCTTGGTGGCGACTGATTTGGACCGAGCACAACAATTCTAGCAGGGACTCCACCTAGAGATCAGCTGTGGAGCAGTTTGAACACCAGTTATTTGATGTCATTTTGCGACCAGCAAGAAGGCACGAATATTCTTTACAGAGGATAGTAGATCGATCCGGAGGACGGAAGCGGCCACATGGACAATTATCCCAGTCATCAGCACCAGCACCGATAGCTAGGGTATTGACTATTGGAGCGCCTACGAGGGCGACATCAGCTTTGTCGGTTCAACACTCAACTCCGACGTACTGTCAATAATAGAAACAGAAACAGTCTACTGCAATGGGCTGCTCTCATTGTAGAAAGCCTGGGCACATAATTTCAGAGTATCATAGAGCACGGAGATTGTTCTTAGCTTGTGGGGCACTGGATCATAGAATCAGATCATGCCCGAATAGAGCCAGTTCATCTTCATCAACCCTAGCCAGTCCATCGGTTAGGGCACCAGTGCAGCAGCAGCACCAGTACCACCCTTCGAGGCCATTGTTGCCTCAGGCTCAAGCATTGTAGCAGCAAAGGCCGCAATAGTATGCTTAAGTCCAAGCCCAAGTTCAGAATAGGCAGAGAGGTCACCAACAGAGGAGACCATAACCAAGGGGACATGGTCAAGCTATGGCTCTGATAGTAGCTGTTTGCAAAAGCAAAAGTATGATATTTATTTCACAAACTTTGTAAAGAATATTACAAGAATTCTGGGAAAGTACAACTATAGGAATCCAATCTCGATGACGATCGCTTTATCCCTTGGACGATGTGAACTTTGAAGACTTGAATCTCTGAAGAACGCAGCAGCACTTGGACGAAAACTCTGATCTCTCTTGATTGTGTTCGTGATGTGTTGAATGGAAACGAAACTCTATTTATAGAGTTCTGAAATAACTGTTTTGGGCAGTTATTCTGGAGAGCGCCTGATTGAAGTGCGCCTGTTTTGAGCACGTATGACAAACTGCGCCTGTTTTCACTCCATTATCACGAACGTGCACCAACTGCTCTAGACACGTGGCATTATTTGATTAAAATGCGCTTGGTCGTGTACAGTTAGTGAGACACATGTTGGACATGTAGAGTGGTAATTAGGCGTTGATTTAGTCAAAGCGCGCCTGTTTCAGGGACACGTGGCAAGCTCTAAATTGATGTTGTATTGAACTGCGCCTTCTTCACTAAGACGTAGGCACAATCTGCAAAGTGCGCTTGAATTCGGATGGAAGTAGGCGCTATCTGCTGAGTTCAGAGGGAAGTAGGCGCTATCTGCTGAGTGTGCTTGAGATAGTCAAATGTAGGCGCAGTCCGTTGATAGCGCCTAGTTCTTTGATGTAGGCGCAATCTGTTTAGACAGCTGTCATATCTTCCTCGAGCGCCGCGCCATCAGAGGAATGATAGCGCCGCCTCAATCTTCGTGTTTGTCGGGAAATGATGACTCCACGTTAGTTAAGCGCGGTTTGTGAAATGCGCCTCTATGATGCAAAAATAGGCGCGTTCTGTGTTTGTTGATGAAGTAGGCGCCATTTGTTTGTAGGCGCATTCTGATTAATCTGTTGAACTTAACTTAGGCGCGGTTTGATTTTTTTTTTTTTTTACCTACAAGACCCCCTTCAAAGTTTTCGAATTTTGAATTTTCAAAAGTTCGAAATACTTTGAATAATTTTGCATATGACCAAGTCAAACCGCGCTTGATATTTGAAGAAGTTGCGCAGTTTAAGGCGAGAACGGATCTTCAGGCTGAATAGGCGCAATCCGTTGTGGTGGATATTTAGGCGCGTTTCGTTGCGGCGGTATAAATAACCCACAAAACCCTTCGTAAACCCTTTATTGTTTTCGAGAGTTCTTAATAGTGAAGTTTCCCGAGTCTTCTTTTCTGATTTTCTTTCTTCTCCGACGAGCTTTTCAGACCAACTCCGATGGCGCCTCGACGTACGAATAAGGGGAAGGAGCCCGCTCCGATTGAATCTTCAAAGAAGTCCAAGAAGACCGCGCCGCCTCCCGTGGTTGAATCGCGCGGTTCTCTTCAAATCCGAGAGCCTGGACAAATTCGTGTTTCTCGACACGAAACTGCACATCCGGCCATTAATGGTGGGTCATAGGAACGTACACTGGCTCTTCTTAGGGCTCAGTTGTATTCGCCAACTCTTTTTAGGGTTTGGTGATTCTCTAAACTTCATGTTTATGAAGTTTAAACATTCCACAAAATGGCGCCTAGAAAGTTAGACTCTGTTTGCTCGATCGCGCCTAGTAACAAAGCTAGGCGCTATCGGATAAAGCTTTGTCTGAAAAACAGGCGCTGTTTGTTGTTGAATGAAAGCTAGGCATAATCTGCCCTATTTGACAGAAAACTAGGCGCAGTCTGCCCAGATTCATAAATTAGGCGCAGTTTAATCTAGTTGGCTGAAAACTAGGCGCAGTCTGTCTTTAAGCAGTCAACTAGGCGCAATTTGATAACTTTGTTGTGATGTTGCTCTTTTCTGTTTTGCAGTTGATATCAGGGAAGATCCCAACTTCGAGATCTTCCAAGGAACTATGTCTGAACCTGAATTCAAAGAGGACTTGTCACACGTTAAGTTCCCTCATTATGAACTACCAGAGTCTCGAAGAGCAATCCTGACTACTCAGGATAATGAGACTCTTCTGTGTTTGATGAACGGCCAGCCCTTACAGTCACAGGATGCAGCTATCCACAAGAAACCACTCTTCTTGTTTGGAGATGCCTTTGGCAGGGAATCTCAGCCAAAACAGCGGGTGGAAGAGAGGATTTTTAAGAAAGGTGAAAAGACTATATATTTGCCAGATATGCTTAGGAGTTTACCTCTTTCCAGATATGAGTTTGCCAGTTATCCCCGCCAAATGGCGTGGGATATCACTCCCGTTCAGCAGGCTCGGGTGGGCAAAATATGTTATAAAAAGGTGAACAACAGAGATATCTTCTATAGTTCATCTGATATTTACGCAACTCATCTCAGGGGTTTGAAACCAGGTTGCATCCCTCCCGAGAATTCATCTCGTCTATTACCAGTGAGAATACCAATTTTTGCAAATGAGTTTGCTAGGAAAGGTAGGTATTATACTGATAACACCTTAAGGATGCAAGGTTTAGTCAACCCAGATTATAAACGATGGAGCTGCATTGCCAACTGGGTTTTAGAACATTATGAAGAAGAGCTTCTTAATATCAGTCTGTATGAAGCTGTTTATTCTTTAGTACATGGCTTCCCTCCAAATCCACACCTATTCCTTTCACTGATCGAAAGGTACAATTATAGGACGGGAACCTTCATGACCCCAAAAGGAGAAATCGGTTTCGCTCTTCACGAGATGAATCATATCTCCAAGCTGCCTATGGGAAATTTTCCTTATGAGGAGTATGTTCCCACTGAAGATGAATTAAACAGGCTGAAATCTGAAAATGCTGAAATGGTAGAAGTCTTTGATGAGCTGTTATGTCACTATCACATCTGTTGTTGTTATTTTGAAAGCTCAGGCTCCTGCTATCTCACTAAATGGATATCTTATCTCTTCCTCAAACATGATGATGAAGAGAAACAAATTAGTGAGAAGAAAGCTGTTGATCCGCTTACCTTTCAGCGTTTCAATGAGGAAGAGATAAATGAGTTGATGGCAAGGTTTCGCCAAGAAGATATAATAGTTAAAAATGATGAAGATTATCCTCCACTCAAGATAGGAGATAAAATAGAAAGTTTCATGAGGATGGGATACAGACGTATGTCTAAGAAAGCCCATCTGGCAGGCTTTCTTGCTTTTTGGCTACGAAGGTATGTAGTCCCTGGAGCAAGTGCAGTCGATCGCTTCCATAGAGGTGTTCTTTTTGCTGCAGTCCGCCTAGTGTTCGGTTATCGGATGGATATTTTATCGGCGATGACAAGCCGACTTAATCATAGTCTGCGTTGCTTTGTGGACGGCATGCTAAATAATAAGAAAGATGGCTTTCCACGTACTGAAATCGCCCATACTTATTTATTTGGGTGGCTTCTACTCCACTGTCCAGTTTTGATGAGCCCTGGCGAAAGAGCTATTGGAGGAAACTTTTTAAGAAAGTATGAAGGGTGTAGATGGAATCACACCTCCTTGATAGATTGCCGGCGAGTATTGAACCGCGGCGATAACTGGGATTTTTATTGTGTTGATCCACCAGCTGGCTACGAGTTATTGCCAGCTAATATCCTAGATTCAGTGAATACTCTACCAACAGATCCAGCTATATTCAATTGGTTGAAGTCGATTCGACCTTCACACCTCGTACATCGATTTGAAGATGAATGTATTCTTGAACCATATTTGCCTAGCCGTTTTGCACGCCAATTCGGCTATGATCAATTCTATGTAGGGAATGCCACAACATGCCTACAAGGGAAAGGATATTTGATTGATGGCGCCAGGGCTTGGTACTATTATAATGCTAAAAATACGAGGGCCGTTTTCTCAATGCCTGAGAATACAAATCATGGACCGCGAATGTTATTCACCTATTCAAGGTTTTACACTTCGGCCAATACCTTTGTGGAGACTTTTGATTTAGCACATAGCTTCGCTTCTGACAAACGAGCCAAGAAAGGAAAGCCGAGCATTCTTTATAAAGATCCAAATGACGAAGAACCTGCTGACGAACCTTTTGAAATCTCCAGAGATATGAACTTCCTTGAGGAGTTTACTGAACCCTTAAACATTTCTCTCCGAGTAACAAAATCTCCTATGAAGGATAAGAAGAAAAGAAAAAATGATATTCCTGTTGCTTCTCCAGATCCAAAGAAAAAGAAAACCACTGCAGAATCCCTTGAAGGAGTTACCACTAGGTCACAATCGAGACAACGGGCAGAAGAATCTGTAAGGAGTGAAGAAATAACTCCTACGTCTTTACAGAAACAACAGGGCATTTCTGCTGACCAAGAAAGTCCAGATGTGTCTCGTCAAAGAAGGCCGAGTTTGAAGAAAGTAGTTAGTAGAAAATTAAGATTATTGAGTCCATCTCGTGCTGCATCCATCCTGGCTAGTGCTGTTGCTGGGCATATGATGTCTTCCCCTACTCCCATCTCTGGATCAGAACCATTATCTACAGAAGAACCAACACATTCTGGCAAAGAGGCTATGGAAATAAACGCATCTTCTGTGATTGGCCAGCCTTCAACTTTGGCGATTCTTCCTGAAGCGCTTCCAGAAACAGTATCTAATACTATTCCGATCGATACGTTAGATCATCTTCAAACTCATGCCGATGATCCAATATATTCAGATAGCGAAATGATTGATGCATTACAGGCATGCGCTGAATATCTCGAGGATACTGTTACTGATCCAGAAGCTGAAAATACAAATGAGCCATCTGACGCTCATAAATTGAATGAAGAGAATGTTGAGAGCATTGCTAATGAACCATTGGAAGAAGCACATGTCAATATTATGAATACCCCTACCAGAGAAGATCAGCCTTCACTTAGTACTTCTGATGCGGGAAGTAATCATGCAGAGGAAGTCTCAGAAGAAATGCCAGCTCAAATTCCTCAAGAAGTAACAGTATTGGTGGATACACCATACATACCCGATCCAGGTTAAATTTCTTGAATCCTGTAGATTGTTATCAATGATGATATTTGTTTTTTGTAGCATATTGATTCCTTTTCTTTAATAGCTGAAGGTAATGTACACCTATCAGGCGGTTCAGAGGCGGGTAGTAGTCAAGCAATGGTGACATATACTATTCCTGCGATAGGCACCCCTGCTCGAACAATGGATACTGGTAAATTGCTAGTTTATTATTCTGAACTTCATAACTTTCTTAGAAAATTAACGCAATACGTTAACTTTCAGGAGAACAAATGAGGAGTGTAACTAGCTCGAAAATGGCTCCATTGGAGACTCCTGTCAGAGAAGAGAGCTCTACAGAGATACCTATACCTGGGCCATCACAAGTACAGATTGAATTGCCTCAATCAGGTAAAGCTTTAACTTTGTCGACTTTGTACAATAAGACTTGCTAATGAGAATATTTCGCAGAAGAACCAGTCAAAGCTGCTACAAGCTCTACCACGGCTCCTCCAATAAAGATAACCCAGATACCAAAAGAAAGATCTTCTGAAATTATTGCTTTGACGACGCCATCTGTCGCAACTGAAATTACTCCAACCGAGATAGCAGAAACTCCCATCACTTCTGAGGCAAACAGAATCGTTATAAGATCTTATACAAACGCATTCTATCTAACACTCAAGCCGATGGTGGAGAGTGAGAACATTCCTTTCTCCAAAGTCAGGAAATCCGTAAAATATTTGATCAACGGGATTCGTGACCACGGAGATGAAGCTCAGGCCGTTTATCTGGAACATATCCTCAATGAGCTTGAAAAAGTGAAGACTGCAATGAAGAATCTATCATCTGGGAATATAGATTCCCTAATTGAAGAAGAATGTCAAGCTTTGGCTCGAGAAGCTGAACAGAAGGAAAAAGATCTTGAAGCATTTTTGGCAGCCTTTGCTCAGTTTACTGCTGATATGGAAACCCAGATTGAAGAAACATCTTCGAAGCTGGAGACCAATGAAGCTGAAATAGCAGAAGTTGACGAAGAAATTGCCAAGCTTCAAGAACGTCTGACTCTGGCGAAGCGGAAAAGGGAAGAGAAGGTTCTCTTAAACAAAGAAACTGCAGATCACCTCGTTGCGCTGAAGCGTCAAAAGGAGCTTAATACCAAGACTCATCATGAAGAGCTGACTGCTCGTTTTGCTAATCTAAAACCCTTTGACTTCGAGTCAACAAGGAATCAAATTAGACAAAGGATTTTGAACTCTCAAAATGAAAAGATAGCTGCTTTGAAAAGACGTGTTGCAGAGCTCAGTACCCGGCCTTCTGAATAACTGAATTTTTGTGATGTCTTTCTTTGTTTTGACCAATTGTAATGGACTTTATTTTGAATGAAATGGAATGATATTTTGGATGATTCTATTTACTTGTTACATATCCTATTATAGGAGATAAGCAATAGAACGAGAAAACATATTCAGAGGTACAGGACGTGATATATTTTCTTGATGTAGAAAATAACTATATTCTTTATATCTTGCTCAGAGGTAATGTGGACATGGCAAAATATAAATATCGAATTTTTGTTATTTTAATAGACAACTTAGTCAGAGGTAATAGGGACGTAACAAGTTGCAATAGAAAATATGTAGAACTCAAATGTAATATGGACGTGAATTCTTTTTTGATGACGATGATGATATGATGAACGGTTGAAAATGAACCGTCAGAATGAATGATTCATCAAAAATGTCTGCTGGGGATTTTAATGAATGAACCTTTAGATTCATCGAAGGGGGGTGAACAGTCACCTTGATTCACGAAGAGTCAGTAGACTAGTATAAATAGTACAGGACTCATGAAGAATTTTATCACTGCCTTCAACAAGAAAGATGTCTTCCAACAACATGTCTAAGGAGACTGAAATCGTGCCGAAAGCCGAGAGCGTCATCGGGGAACCTTCTGCTGGGACAGAGAAGGGCGAAGGGTCGTCTGCACCCAAGCCTCTCGTCAACTCAGTCTTACCGGATTAAAAGGAGGTGGGCGAAGGCTCCTCTGCACCAAAGCCTTCACAGGATATCCTCGACTTTCTGATAGAGCCGGGGAAGACTGCGGAAGAAGAGGCAAAGAGGATAGCTTTCCTCAAATCCTTGCTGAGTTCAGACAAAGATGTCTTCGACTCCTTTGCTGATTTTGCTTGTGAGAAGGAGGGGCTTGGCCCTCGTCCTAAGTTTGATAGGGATGATAGTGATCTCCCTTAATGTAATGTAATATCTTCTTTGAAAATAAAAAAAAAAATTTTATTTACATTGTCTATCAAGAAATCTTTACACATTTATACATAGTATTTCTTAAGAAATTTGCCATTGATAGGCATCATAGCTATTTTGCCATCCATCTCTATTAACTGGTAAGCACCATTGGAAAATACTTTGTTTACAACAAAAGGACCTTCTCATTTGGCATCGAACTTGCCCTTACTCATGTGAGTCATAGTCATAGGACGTCTGACTGTAAGGACCAAATCACCTTTCTGAAATGCTCGTACTTTAACTTTGCGATTAAAGGCTTTTGAGATACGGGCCTGGTATAACTCAATGTGCTGTTGAGCCAAAACCCTCTTTTCATCAAGTGCCTCCAACTCTTGCAATCGAAGTAGATCGTTGTTCTCCGTTGTAAGTTCATTGGCAATGGCTATCCGCAGAGACGGGATTTGAATTTCCAGTGGCAGAACTGCTTCACAACCATATACCAAGGAGAAAGGTGTACAGCCGGTAGGATTACGAACTGTAGTGCGATAAGCCCATAAACATTCGCCAAGCTTCTCACTCCAATTTCGTTTGTTAGTAGAGACAAACTTCTTGAGGAGTTTGATAATGGTTTTATTGAAAGCTTCAGCTAAACCGTTTGCTGCAGGGTTATAGGCTGTCGAAGCAACATTGTCGATGCGATGATCGTCACAGAACCGAGTGAACTTTTGACTAATGAACTGAGGTCCATTGTCATGAATGATTCGCTGCGGTACACCAAACCTATATATCACATGGTGTTTGATGAAGTTAATGACACTGCTGGTTTTGACTTCAGCCAGAGGTATAGCCTCAGCCCACTTAGAGAAGTAGTCTGTGATGGCCAGGATAAACCGATGCCCTTTAGAAGAAGGAGGGTTAATTGGGCCTATGATATCCATGCCCCAAGCTTCAAAAGGCCAAGAAGCAGCCGTAGGATGTAGAAATTCTGATGGTTGATGAATAAAATCTGCATGAATCTGACATGCTCTGCATTTCTTTGCGTATTCAATAGCATCGGATACCATAGAAGGCCAGTAATAGCCCATACGACGAATACGATCTTGCAATTTAGGACCGGGTTGATGCGCTCCACAAACACCATCATGAGCTTCACGTAGTATTTGTTTTGCTTCATTACCAGCAAGACAACGTAATAGTAGACCATCATAAGTTCATCGGTAGAGAGTTTTTGTTGTATGATTATAATAGAAACGGAGAGATCGTCTTCGAATGCTGGTGGCCTCTTTGGGATCCTCAGGCAATATTCCATAGACTGCAAAATCAATGAATGGAGTTCTCCAATCTTCATTGATGATATTGACCTCAGCAGAATTACTAAACTCAATATTGTGATTATTTTCAATACAAAATAACTCTCTGTTGGAAATAACAACCAACTGCTGTCTTTGGACAGGAATCGCCAAGACTGCTGCAAGGTTTGCTAGAGCATCTGCTTCGGTATTGTAAGCCCGACGAACGTATTCAATATAGAAAGCTTTGAAGGAAATGGCCATAGCAATGGCTGCTTCATGATACGGAATCAAATCTTGATGATGAACTTCATATATTCCTCTAACCTGGTTAACAACCAGTTTAGAGTCACCGTATACTTCAAGATATTGTATGTCTAATTGTTTAGCCAATTGAAGGCCGATAAGCAAAGCATTATACTCTGCAACATTGTTGGAACAAGGCTCATCCAAAGAATAAGCCCGTTGAATAGTTAATCCTTCTGGCGAAACGAGCACAATCCCTACTCCTGCTATAATAATCCCATTTGGTCCAATTCTGGAAGCTCCGTCAAAGAATAGACGCCATGTGGGAAATTCTTCCGAGATCAGATTTGTTTCGAGCGTCTCATCAGGAATCTCGTCGTAGAGTTTAGAAATCTCAGAAACAGGATGAGCAGCTAAGAAGTCAGCAAGGGCTTGTCTTTTAACTGACTTTTGAGGTACGTAAATCATGTCGTATTGGGCAAGTAAGATAGCCCATGTAGCCAGCCTTGAATTGAGAGTACTGGGCTTCTTCATGAGTACCCGTAGAGGGTTAATTCGGGAGATGACATGGATTGTTTGACCAATTATATAGTGTCTTGTCTTTTGTACAGCGAACATTAAGGCTAAACATTCTTTTTCAACCATGCTATATCGATGTTCGGCTCCGATCATAGTACGACTGAGATAGTAGATAGCCTGTTCATGTCCTTCTTTATTCTTTTGGGCAAGTAAAGCACCCAATGAGTGATCCATTGCTCTGACATACATTAAGAAAGGTATGCCGGAGATTGGTGACACCAAGACTGGTGGGTTCATAAGATACTGTTTTATGTCCTCAAATGCTTGTTGACATTCTTCGGTCCAAACAAAAGATACACCTTTCTTCATGAGTTGTGTAAACGGTCTGCATCGTCCAGATAAATTCGAAATGAATCTCCTGATGTACGCAAGTCGACCTTGAAATCCTCGTAGCTCTTTTAGGTTGCGTGGAGGACGCATCTCTTGAATGGCTTTGATCTTCTCAGGATCTACGTGTATACCTTTAGAGGTAATAACAAAGCCGAGAAATTTACCATTAGAGACACCCAAGAATGACTTGGTGGGATTCATTTTGAGTTGATGTTGGCGCATAAGATTGAAGATAGTTCTCAAGTCTTGAATGTGATCTTCTTTCAGACGGCTTTTGACAGCAATATCATCAACATAGCATTCAACAGTCTTTCTCAAATGATCTCGAAAGATAGTGCTCATGGCTCGTTGATAAGTTGCACCGGCGTTCTTGAGACCAAATGGCATCACAGTATAGCAATAAACTCCTCGAGGGGTACGAAAAGAAGTATGCTTTTCATCGTCAGGATTCATCTTGATTTGATTATATCCAGAGAATCCATCCATAAAAGATAACCTCTCGAACCCACAGGTATTGTCAATCATGACATCAGTGATTGGAAGGGGAAACTCATCCTTTGGACAAGCGTCGTTCAGATCCCGAAAATCAATGCAGACTCTGATTTTCCCAGTCTTCTTCAAAACTGGAACAACATTAGCAACCCAGTCTGGATGTTGTTCTTCACGAATAAAGCCACAAGCGATGAGTTTTCGAACTTCTTCATCAATTGCATCCATCATTTCAGGTTTGAAGCGCCGTTGTTGTTGTTTAACAGGTTTTGCATTAGGTAATATATTCAACTTGTGCGTAGCAATTTTGGGATCTAAACCTGGCATGTCTTCGTAGCTCCAAGCAAAGACATCAATATATTCGCGAATGAGAAGAATCAACTCCTGCTTATCATCTTCGGGGAGATTCTTACTAATGAATATAGGACGGGATATACCGTTTTCTCCTACATCAATTTGGATTAGCTGATCTTCGGTAGGTGGTTCTCGTTTTTCAAACCGGAGCTTCCACTGATTGTCCATCTTTTGTACCCAAGGGTCAGTTTCAGGGCTTTCTTCGAAGTCATCATCAGTAGCATCGTTGTTGATATCTGGAAATTCAACTGAGACCATGTTGGAGGATATGGCAATACGATGTACGTGACCAATGCTAGTGTCAGAATCCCAAGAAACTGTATCAGATGAAACAGTGCGTTCATCATCATCAGATTCAATTATTTTAGGAGCTGTAGCCATAGTAGGAAATGTAAATACATAACCAAGGCCGAGCTTATTCCTCTTGCTAGTAACATGAATAGGAGTTCGTCTCCCTCTTCCATAGTTGAGTCCACTCTTAAAATCATATCCCATTTTACGGATGATCTCTTTAGACTGAGTACTGTAACGACGGAGTTGTAAATGTCCTGTGTCATCGTGTTTGCAGTCTTCGGTATAAGAAAACTTTTGTTCTGGTCCTCTAATAAAGATTATTGGACTTTCGTCAGCTTTTCGAGCAGGAACTATAAAGTATGAACTATCCGTTGATTCCAATGATACATCTGTTTGGTAAGATTGTACAACTTCAATTGTGAGTGGCTTTAACCTATCTAACATATTTAAGTAACACTCAGCATGATATAACACATCAGTATACTGTAAAGGAGATGCATCTTTATTGATATTTACAACAGTGTTTACAGTAGGACCTTTAGCCTTAGCAGGCTTAGTCAAATTGATAACAAGAGGGGGAGAAGAAGAACGAGGAGGAAGAGAAGGCTTGTTACGACGAAGGTCGATAACAAATGGCTCAGAAGAGGTGAGCTCCCTTTTTCCTTGGTCAGTCATAGAAATTGTCTTCTTGGCAGGAAGTCGAATGACCAGTGGTTCAGCATGTGAGGGCTTAGAGACGCGCCCTTTGACAGGAATCACAAGAGTATCCTGTGACTTTGGTTCTTGTTCCTTTTTGCTAGGAGGAAGATAGATGGTTAGTGGTTCAAAAGAAGAGGGTTGAGAGACACACCCTTTAACAGGAATTACAAGAGTGTCTTGAGATTCAATTCCCTGCTCTTCTTCAATGTCTAAAGCCAAGACAACTTTCATGAACTCGTCTTTGTACATGCAAGCATCGTTGCAGTATGCTTCGACGCCCTTGAAAGGATAGAGATCTGCAACTTCTTTTTGAACTTCTCCTTTGTCATCAACATATTTGAAACATTGATGAAGAGTTGATGGCACAATATTTTGCTCATGAAGGAATGGTCTTCCCAGAAGAGCATTGTAGGAACAACCATGGTTATCAATGATGTAAAAGGTAACCTTTGTACGAAGATTGCCTATTTGGAATTTTAGGCGAATCTTGCCCAGAGGTTCACTTCTTCCTTGATTGAACCCCAGAATAGTAGTGATTGTGCCAGTAAGACTGCGTACAGGAATTTTCAAAGCATCCAACATTGTTTTAGGCATAATGCTGAGTGCAGAGCCTGGATCTATCAGGATACGATCGACCTTCATGGTATCAACGTACCCTGTGAAATACAAAGGGCGATCATGTCGATTATCTTCCAGGAGCATGTCATCTTGCGTGAAGGTAATATTTGGAATTAATTCCAACACGCTATGACAATGGAGACAAGAGAGAGGCTCTTTCTCCGGTTTCTTCAGAATTTTAAGACAATTTTCTGCCTGCAACAAAGCTTCACTTAACGTCTCTCGAGTTTCCTTAGAGAGGCGCAAGAGCTCGAATATTGACAATCTGGCAGGAGTATTGGCCAATTGAGCCAGTATGTCAAAGTTATACGGCTTCTCGAGTCCGAGAGAAGTGGACTTTTTGAGAGCTTTATCGAAACGAACCGGTTGTTTCCCTTTATCAGTAACTGCTGGTTTAGCAGAAGGAGGAGTTGGGTTAGTTGAAGATGAAGAGGGTTGAATTTCAGGAGGTGTGTCAGGAGTGGAAGATGAGGTTGGAGCTTCCTGATTCTCTGAGTATTCCCGTAAATAGGGCTTACCAGACCTGGTACCCAATAAGATCTCTTCTTCATTTAATGGTTCAAGAGAAACCATATTACAACTTTTAAACTTGCTTTTGGAATTTTTCTTTTGTTTAGATGAAGAAGAGGCGGAGGATTCAAAATCTGAGACCAGATCTGGATGAATCCACAAGATTTCCCCTCTAGAAGTAGATAAAGGGACTAATCCTTTGTTTCGAAAAGGTGGAAGGTTTACCAGCTCGAGAGTGGTTCGAGGAATGGGAACTACACCATCTTCTATCTGCAATGGTGGAAATTCGCCGAACTGAACAGAGACGACATTAGCCGTCACCGTCTTTTCATCTTGTTCGAGGGTTACTGCTCCGGATTTGATCATCTCTTGTATTTTTCCTTTAAGCACATAACATGCTCGAGTAGGATGTCCGATAAATCTGTGGTAAACACAATACTTAGGATGATCAGTCTTACCAACCTCTTCCGGCCTTTTGGGGTCGGGCAATTGAAGTTTGTTGCTTTTTGTAAGACATTCAAAGATACCCATGATGTCATCTTCATCGAAAGAGTATTCTTCTTTAGGACGTGGTGCTCTTTGAGGTTGTTGTGATGGAATAGGTGCAGATTGAGCAACATTGACAGCCAGTGCTTCTTTGCTTCTCAAGTCAATGGCCAAAGTTTCTTTAGGAGCAGATGTATCTTTGCCTTTTCTATTATTATTCTGGCGATTGTTGTTAGAGTTTGAGCCATGATCGCCTTGGTCAGGATTCATGTGAACCCCCAATGTCTTGAATTTTTCAGCGCTGAGTTCTGCTGCCTTAGCATTGATAATGAAAGAAGGCCAGTCTTGGAATTGAGTTGCCCCTGTCCACATACTAACAATTGGCAAGAGATTATTCTTGCAAGTGTCAATGGTGACGGCAGATGGAGTTCCCATTGGCATTTTGAGAGCTTCGCGACGGAACCTCTCGATAAATTGCTCAGCAGGCTCATTATTTCTTTGTTTAATTTTATTGAGGGCTGACATAGTCATGTCATTGACGCCTTCATAAAATCGTTCAAGGAACATCTGTTTGAAACCAGCAAAAGAGGTGATACATCCGTCTGGTAGACTTCGGTACCAGTCATAAGCAGCGCCAGTTAAGCAACTGACGAATACCCGAGTAAGAAGGGCATCATTAGGCTGAAGAGGATCAGTCATCAATTCAAAATGATTAATATACTGATTGGGAGATGAAGTGCCATCGAACTACATAATGGTGGGGAATTTGTATTTTGGCGGAAACTGCATTTTCTTCTATTCGGTGGGATAGGGTTGTTTAATGCCCAACCGTTGTAAGCCTTCCCTTTGTGTATAGGCTTCAAATTGATTCCGCAATTGTTTAACAGCATCATTAGCATTCCCTGAAGATTGAGGATTGCTAGATTGATTAGTAATGGCCGGAGGAGGAACTGCATGGTAAGCATCACCCCCAGCACCAGTTTGACTAAGAGTAACCTGAACTGGTACTGTGGTGACTGGAGGAGGTGGTACCCCCAGACCAGGATTCTGAGGAGTGGAAGAAACCAATGGTTCAGGAGTTATGACCGGTGGAATGTGCTGAGCCATAATAACATCATGCATTTTAGCCATCATTTCGGCCATAGTCTTCAATTGTTCTTCTAGTGCAACAATCCTTTGATTCTGATTGTTAGAACCAGAAGCATCTTGTTCTTCAACGACGTATGCTGTCACTTCTCGTGCCATGACAGATGACACAGTTTGTTCAGAGCCATCACTGTCGACAGCAAAGTCCGAATTACCCCCATCATGAGAAGTAGACCGATCACTGTAAGAAATATTCTTTTGACCGATTGTTTCTCGGCTTCGAGATCGAGTATGCTGGTAAACACCATCATCTGATTCTCTAAGTCGGTCAAGATAGTGCTGGCTAGGTCTCCGGGTCTTTCCGTGCTTGCATTTTCTACCCCCAGAATCTCTGGAAGTCATGTTGACAGAGGCAAACATTACCTCTTCTTCATCATCACTCTTTTGATCAATAGAAGGGAAAGTCAGACGCTCGAAGACAGAACGTTTGGTTGTTTGGCAACAACATTTGATAACCACTTCGTGAGGATGATTGCAATGATGAACTTGTGATTGTTTGGAAGAACTGGGGGTGATATTCCGTTTCTGCCTGAGATGATCCCGAAGATCAGAGACAACGGGATGAGAAGAAGTAGCAGGGATATACTCATAGATGACATTTGGAACATGATTCTGATTTCGTAAACGTTCGATTCCATGAGTATAAAGAGAGGTACTCATCTGATTGGCATAATTGTCAGGATTCCTTACCTCAAAAGGTTGATACTGAGGCAAGTTGATCTTAGCATGCTTACGTTTTACAGAGGTAGGTTTTGATTGGGGTTTTCTATTAAGATATGCCCGTAAATCATTTAAATCGCCCCTGGGAACCTCAGTTTGTGAAACTTGTAATTTGCCTTGTTCGGATCGTGAAATCCGCAAATTAGGCAATTCCTGAATATTTGCCTTGGGAGTAGGTAAAATACCTCTCTGATTAGTACAAGAACCCTTGTAAAAAGAAGTTTTTGTACTAATAGGTGCAGAGGCACTATCAGTTGGATCCTCTTCGATAAGAATCGAAGAAGACTTGGAAAAGGCCAGAGGACCTTTCCCATTGTTTTGAGATGAAGGGATAGCTAAAGAGCATTTCCCTCTGTTATCTTTCAAGTTTTGAGCTTGGGAAGATTGGGAGAAGACCAAGGGGCCTTTTCCTTTTGATGGAATGGAAGAAGGAACAGCCAAAGGACTGTCCTCAGTAAACTGCGCCTGAGCAGTTTGGGGTTTCTGGATTCTGGAGTAATTCGGAGTAGACTGCGCCTGAGTAGACTGCGCCTGAGTAGACTGCGCCTGTTTAGTCAGGGCAGCAGATGTATTGGATTGAGCCTTGGCAGCAGCAGAAGATTTGACTTGTGCCAATTTGGCACAAACTGTGCTAGAAGAAGGTTTGGTGGCAGACTGCGCCTGTTTCCCTAAGGAGAGAACAGACTGCGCCTGATTGTGAGGCAGAGATTGTGCTATTTTGGCATGAACTGTGCCAAAAGATGGTTTGACAGCAGACTGCGCCTGTTTCACAGTTTTAGTCTGTTTCCCTAAGGAAGGAACAGACTGTGCCTGATTGGAGTGTTTAGCCGCAGACTGCGCCTGAACAATCTGTTTCCCTAAAGAGGGAACAGACTGCGCCAGGTTACCAGAGATAGGCACTGGTGTTTTGGAAACAGCAGGTTGTGCCAAGGAAGTGGCAGCGTTCTTCATCAGAGAAGGAGCAGAGTTCTTGGGAGTCCACACTGAGCGAGTCTTGCTCTTGACGAAAGTCGTAGTGCGGCGAGGAGTGCTTTGTGCATTAATCATCGCTTCGTAGGCCGTTTGGTCAACTTTCACGACCAAAGTCTTCTGCGTCGAGCCGATAGACGCCGTGTCACATTGAGTTGTCACCTTTTCATCAGAGGAAAAGGTCGTCCCCAGCAGAGTCGCCATTTTGTTTGCAAAAACAAAAGTATGATCTTTATTTCACAAACTTTGTAAAGAATATTACAAGAATTCTGGGAAAGTACAACTATAGGAATCCAATCTCGATGACGATCGCTTTATCCCTTGGACGATGTGAACTTTGAAGACTTGAATCTCTGAAGAACGCAGCAGCACTTGGACGAAAACTCTGATCTCTCTTGATTGTGTTCGTGATGTGTTGAATGGAAACGAAACTCTATTTATAGAGTTCTGAAATAACTGTTTTGGGCAGTTATTCTGGAGAGCGCCTGATTGAAGTGCGCCTGTTTTGAGCACGTATGACAAACTGCGCCTGTTTTCACTCCATTATCACGAACGTGCACCAACTGCTCTAGACACGTGGCATTATTTGATTAAAATGCGCTTGGTCGTGTACAGTTAGTGAGACACATGTTGGACATGTAGAGTGGTAATTAGGCGTTGATTTAGTCAAAGCGCGCCTGTTTCAGGGACACGTGGCAAGCTCTAAATTGATGTTGTATTGAACTGCGCCTTCTTCACTAAGACGTAGGCGCAATCTGCAAAGTGCGCTTGAATTCGGATGGAAGTAGGCGCTATCTGCTGAGTTCAGAGGGAAGTAGGCGCTATCTGCTGAGTGTGCTTGAGATAGTCAAATGTAGGCGCAGTCCGTTGATAGCGCCTAGTTCTTTGATGTAGGCGCAATCTGTTTAGACAGCTGTCATATCTTCCTCGAGCGCCGCGCCATCAGAGGAATGATAGAGCCGCCTCAATCTTCGTGTTTGTCGGGAAATGATGACTCCACGTCAGTTAAGCGCGGTTTGTGAAATGCGCCTCTATGATGCAAAAATAGGCGCGTTCTGTGTTTGTTGATGAAGTAGGCGCCATTTGTTTGTAGGCGCATTCTGATTAATCTGTTGAACTTAACTTAGGTACGGTTTGATTTTTTTTTTTTTTTACCTACAGTAGCAGAAGAATTGGCATCAGGTGAGGTGGTAGCAGGTACCATTTTCGTCAAGTCTTTTCTATCAACAATATTATTTGATTTGGGTGCATCGCATTCATTTATGTCTGTACGATTCGCAACATGAATAGGATTAGAGCCCGAATCATTATTAGTAAGACTCAATATCCTTACTGGTAACGGTCTTGTGGGAGCAGATAGAGTCTATTCTTCGTGTCGAATTGTAGTTAGAAGTAGAGAGGTTCCCTCTAGATTGATAGAATTTTTGATGATCGACTATGATGTGGTCCTAGGAATGGATTGGTTGAAGGATCAATATGCCAGAATAGACTGCTATGTTGGCAGGATTATTCTTGGTGTTCTGGACTGTCACGTTCTAGTACCGAAATACGGAGACGGACTAGGCCAGCTACCCCGTATGAGATACAAAGACATCATACGACGAATGTGGCTGTCAAGAGACTAGTGGTGCATGCTATAATCAGGTCTCCTATGATCTCATAGAGCATCTATGTCTCAATCAATCAAAGCAAAAAATAGTAAATAATGATCATATAAGACAAAGCAGTAAGTGTCCCCGACGTTTCATCAAAATGATTCATGAGACTATCTACACAAAATGATGAGCTAGGGCTGAGAGTCAATAGTACATAACCATAGTAAGCTGCAGTCTGATTTGATTACAATTATGTAAACAAAAACAAATGTCCAGAACAGCCGGCTAATAGGTGCCGATGGCTAAACACCAAGTACAAAATAGAAGATATCATAGCGGTGAATAAGGAACCCACTCATGGTCCCTGGAGTGCAAGTTCCTGGTATGCACCATTGTTCGGGTAAAAGGCTGGATCCTCAGGCTCTGCTACAAAATATGGCCAAACAAAACCAGCGGGGTCAGGCCCCGAATAACAAGTACCACAATGGAGCACATAATGAATAAGACAAAACCCAATAAGTAAATTGAGACCTGGTTCAAGAGTTATAAGCTTATACCATAACATCGAGACAATATGGCACCCTTACAACCAAACAAGGACAAACGGTGCTAATATCGTGCCAAGATACGATACATCCTATAACCATAGTCAGGTTAAGGACTTCTGATTGTAACTTCCGTCCATAGCCTATCACAGCACAATAGCCCAACCCAACAACCAAACAAGGACATGGGTTGGACCACACACCACGATAGTCCTTGTTTCTCAGTTACTAACAAAAGAAACATATCACAAGCAAGTCGGTCTATAAGCGGCCATTCAATCCTTCGGCTTTCTATGATTTATCTAGGTTATCCTAGTAATGCATATAATATAGGAATCCTCAGATCGTGCCGTATCCAAGCAAGGCTAGCCGAACCAATTTAAAATAGGCACGCACTAAATGTACCGGTCCTTCGAAAGGCCACAATGCTAAAACAAGCAATAACGGTTCCAACCCTCACATAGAAAGAACTGACTCGGCATTCACAAACCAGATACTGCACTCCACTAGTGCGGATGACTATACAATATCCGTGGTAGCTAACCCATCATGTTAGGACAGGGCCTAGGGTGGTTGGTAATGTATGATCTCGAGATTTTGTTTCCTCCCAATGCTTCTACCAATTTAAGTTGCTTAGATTAGCCATATCTTGATCTTGGAATCACATGCCGTGGTCACATGATCATCCTCCTAAATATCGAACTATATTATGTATATCCTAAGCATAATTCTACATTCGGCTTAGAGTCCCAAATCTAGATCCATGCTTAGTGTAATGCATCAAGCAAACATTCAATATACCACGTCAATATTACTGACCAATGACCAAGACTGTGCTTGAGAGAATGCATGTATTGGCATATAACATAAATGATCACTTAGTACGAAGAGTCGTACCTCAGTGCACTCATTAATAGCACCACAATGCACACTAATATTGTATCTCAATACACACTTAGAAAAGGTACCAGCACGTATACAGGTAATCGAGTCAAAAATACGGTCAAGTCAGGAACAAGGTCAAGTCAGAAAGCCACATGGACCCCTCATGACACAGAAGTCACATAGGATACATAGTCTGGGTCTTCTCATAGGATACAAGTTCGGGACAGGAAATCAAAGTCAAATCAATAAACTCATCAAAACTAGATAAAATATCAAATCATAAAATCAGGCGCATAGGACTAAAAATGTGCATGGCAGAGAAATCAAAAAGTATAAAGTCTAAAAAATAGACGCATAGGTCGCGTGGTCTTGTGTGCCATAGGCACAACGGGTCAGGTTAAGCAAAGAAAGCACATGGGCACATAGAAAACCACATACCGGGACAATCTGGTGCATGACGCGTATGGCACGGGCCCAGGACGCATGGAGAACGGGTGCACATCAAACGGGAAATGAGCATGGGCAAAAAAATGGCCCACAGAGTGAGGGGAACGGGTGCATTGCGTGCAGAAAAAACTGCCCACGGCGTGCGTAGCGCAGAAACACGGCACGCGAGCGCATGACAAACGAATCGTGCAGGCACGCGGCACGTGAAACGTGCAGCACGCGGATGCACGACGCATGGGGTGTAAATGTACGGGGCACGGATGCATGGCTTGCGGTAAAAGAATCACACAGGCGCACGGTACGAGAAATATGCAGGCGCACAGTGCGTGAAACGCACAGCACGCGATACACGGTGCACCGGATACGGATGCATGGCGCGCTGGCATATGGTAAAAGAATCGCAGAGGCACGCGACGCATGAAACTCCCAGCGCGCGAATGCACTGTGCATGGGGTGCAGATTAACAATGCACGGGCGTACGACAAATAAACCACAAAGGCGCACGGTGCTCGAAATACATAGCGCACGGATGCATGACACATAGGGCACGGATGCACGGCACATGGAGCATGGATGCACGGCACACGGGCACGCGATAAACGAATCGTATAGGTGCGCTACGCGCGGATGCACGGCACGCAGGGCCCGGATGCACGGTACGCGGGCGTGCGATAAACGAATCGCGCATGTGCCCAGCTCGTGAAATGCATTACGCGCGGATGCATGGTACACGAGGCACGGATGCACGGTACACGAGCGTATGGCATACGAATCGCGCTGGCGTATTACACACGAAACATGTAGCGCACGGATGCACGGCTCGTGGGGCACGGATGCACGGTACGCGGGGAACGGATGTACGACGTACGGGTGTACGACAAACGAACCACGCAGGCGCGTGGCACGCAAAATGCTCAGCGCACAGAAGCACGATGCACGGGGCACGGATGCACGACGCATGGGTGCAGGATTAGAGGCAATCCTAATAAGCACACTACTTTAGATAGATTATTTGAATTAATATTAGCAGATTTTACGGGAGAAGATCCTAAAGCTATAAAAGATTATGATAAAATATTACATAAGATGATCTTACGCGATATTTGTATGCTTGAAGAATTTGTTTCCAAATACATTGGACTTATTTTTCATTTGAGCAACAAGGATCATAATGAATTCTGGATAAAGGAATTTTTCGCCAAATACCTTATCCATGGAATAATGTTATAAAAGAAAGGTACGATAAAATCCAAGGTGGAGTTCATACCACTAGCATGCTTAAAAGAGCATGTATGCGAACTATAGAAGAGGCTTGTAAGCAATCTAAAGTCTACAGACAAATGAAAAAATATATAAAATTTTTTATACTTGGTTACCGTTGCTGTAACAAGTATGATGAAGATATAAACTTCCAGTTTGGATGTCCCCTTGAATATAAGGGATCCAAATGGCGGAAGAACCGCTAGAATGAAAGGGATAAAACCTTTAGGAAAAAGAAATGGAAGATAACACGGAAAAAGTGGAAACCAAATTTCAGATAGAAATTTAAATCCGAGAAAAAAATCGAAAAAAGAAAATTTATTAAAAAGAAAAAGTTTCGAAAAGGTTGCAAATGTTTTAAATGCAACAAAGAAGGACATTTTGCTCATGAATGTCCTAAAAATATATAAAGCATCATTATTGATGACCTTGATACATATGGTATAAATGTTGGAACCATAGACGAGATAAGTAGCAATACATCTACTTCTTCTATTTACGAAATAGAATCTGTTGATGAATCCACTGCGGAAGAAAATTCTTCTGAAGGAGAGGATCTCTATGAGGCAATAGAACACCTCAAGATCAACATAAACACCATAAACAAAACATATAATCAGGTAATAATTACTCTTCTTAATGAGAAGGCAATACTCCCTGTTAAAGAAGGAATCTCTGCAGGATATACTCTATACTCCAGTAAATGGGTTTATATAAAGAGATATCATTGTGTAGAAATATTTTTGAATATGAGAATATTTATACCTATTAGATACTATGGCATAATTCATAGTGTTCCTCTACATATTAATAAAGGTATAATTCTCACACAAGGGTTTATTGAACCTGTGTCGAGACAAAATATAGCCAATACTGTAAAAAAAATAGTTTATGAAGGTGACTATACTATTGAAAGAGGTGACTCTATTGGGTTGTTCGTAATCCATAAATATGAGGTCCTTCCAATTGTTGAAGATCCACTTCCAAAGAGAAACTTTGATCCTAAACAAGGTTCTAGTAGCTCTAGTAGGAATGAACCTCAAGAGAAATACTATGAGTTCAGAATATATTTGAATACAATAACATCAGAGGAAACTTCAAATTCTAGCCTTACACAGAGCGAAGGCGAACAATTTGAAATTACCGATGAAGATTTGGAGAAGCTTAAAGAAGTAATTCCCCACTCTGCTAAGAAAGAAGTTTATAAACCTATTTCTTTTCAGTCTTGGTTTCTGAACAAGCATACTTATATATTCGAGAGAATGCAAGGAAATATAGAATTAAAGGGTGGAGAGGATTTTCCCTCTATACCTCTCCTTGACATGAAGAAGATAGAAAAATTAAAAAAGAAATACCCAAAAATGAGGTATCTTCATATTGGATTGATACAGTTAAAAATAACTAGTTTATTCCGAACAGGAATAGATACTCCCATACTAGTGGTATGTACGGATGAAAGAATAATTAATAGCCCGCCAAATAGCATTATTGGAGGAGCTAAATCCAACCTGGTAAACAGGTTATTTGGAATAAATATTCATCCAAACTTTTTTATAACTCTTGAGGATGAAAACATAGAAAAGACCTGTACTCTATCAATTAATCACAAGGCATTTAGCTTATGCCAGGTTCGAAAGTTTTGGGTATACAATGGGAACATTGTATGGCATTGAATGATACCCCAACATTCAAGTCTATTACTCCAAAACATTCAGTCAAACTATTCGAGGTTGGTATTGGTAAAACCATCCAACCTAGATTAGTTAAATTAGAACATTTGAGATTAGACACCGAAATACAGTTGTTTGTAAAATCTCTAAAACCAAAACTTGAGGTACCTACTGAATATTTCATTTTCTCAGGAAATACCATATCCACGATTATGAGCAGGAGAAGAATACCCAGAGCACATGATGCGGAATTATCTTCTTTTAACTCAGTAAAAATATCAAGATCTAAGTCTATAGACCATCTAGGTACTGAAAATCTACCTATCGATGAATACTCACATAGAGCTAGTATCAGTGATACTCTAATTGAGGGAAGACCTAAATTATTACTATACAATGTAAAGTCTAGAGAAAGGAAAATTTTAATTGTTAAGACACTATTATCCCGAATCAGGGAACAAAACTCAGACCTTTCCTAATGAGTTATTACACGAGACATACGGAATTTAATGCATACCATATCAAAAAAGCATACAAAATGTTCTACCTCACTCAAAAATTCAAAGATATTATTAAAAAATGAATCCTCAAAGTCCAATTATAGGACGCTTGTCATGAGGCACATTGATGGAACTAAACGAGTGCTTAGGGAGCATATTTATTTTTTTCACTAACTAGATAGGACGGAAAAAAGGAAAATTTCCTTAGCATGAAAAACTTCCACAACTTTGAAACATAAAAATAGAATAGTCGAAGAGACTAATGTTGAATTACAAGCGGAAGATCATATTGATCTAACTTTGGAAGATGAGCTTGACCTCAAAATAGTAAGTACATTCTTAAATAAAGTTAGTTTTGAGTTTGGTAAAATCAGTGAGTCAGACTCGATTGACTGGTTAAACATGCCCCTTGATCTAATTTCCGAATGGGACAAATCACTCAAAAATACAGATAATGATCAAAGCGAATTTTGTAATGCCTGTGGTTCATATTACGTATCTTGGTATACGTGTACGTATTCTTGACTCGTATTGCGTATTTTCTTGCATAATTATTTTGGCATTTCCCTTCTTGGTTCGGTTCAACTTATTGCTGGTTCGGTTTGGCTTGGTTTTAGGTGGACCGAACCCCTACCTACCACCACCACCCTCATTTATATTTCCACCTAACACTCTCTCTCCTTATTAATTCTTCTCCATCACTTCTTCTTCTCCACCATTACTCTTCCACCTACCAGGGAAGAGAGCTTAGGCAAGTGCTGCTTGCTTCATGGAGGAACCCAAATTTTATTATTCTATTTTTTTCTCTACGAGATTCTAACACACTTTAATATTTAGCATTTCTAATTTCCATGGTTCAATTTGTGTAGATCTAAGTTTATTGTATTTTTGGATTTCTTGGGTTTTGATTTACTTAACATTGTTGTTTTCAAGTTTTGATGGTTCCATGTTGTAGAGCATTCGATTCTGCCCTATTTTGACCTGTGGAAGTCTGGATTCTGACCTCGGATAAAGGATTTATGAGCCTAGAAGCCATGAACTTCATGGATCTTCTTCTCGGACAAGTGGAGAAGAAGAACAGTCTCGAGTTGCATGGCAGCACTTGGCCGTATGAACATTTATACGGCAAGTCTTTCTCAGCCGCATGGCGCATTACTTTCCAGCGGCATGAAGACAACTCCCTGCAGCCGCATAAGACCTGGCCAATTCGCAGTCGCATAAGACCCGCCCTTGGTGCAGCCGTATAAGACTCCACTTGAGCACAGCTGCATATGCTTGATTCATTTTGAGCCGCATGTGACCCTTCATTCTCAGCCGCATAGAGTTGCCATCCCCAAGCCGCATGAGCCCTGATTTCATCTAGCCGCATGAACTCTAATAACCGCAGCCACATATGAACCCGATCATCCGCAGCCGCATATGACCCGATCATCTACAGCCGTATAAGGCCTTGTCCTTAGCCGCATGAGCTGTCCTTGATCCCGCTGCCGCATAAGCCTGAGATCGTCGCTTCCGCATGAGCCCAAATTACTTCCAGCCGCATGCACTTGTTATCTTTCCAGCCGCATGTGCCTTCCCTTCTTTCTGAACCGCATAACATTGCTTCCCCTCAGCTGCATAGGCTCGTCCTTCCTGAGCCGCATGCGTCTGCCTACTTCCAGCCGTATGAGCGCGCGGTCCCAGCCGCATAAGCGCGTATACTCTCTGTCGCATGGAGTCCAATGAGCCACATGGCTCCTTCCTCAGCCTTATTCTCTTTTATTATTATATTATTATTATTATTATTATTATTAAATTGAAATGTTATATTTATAATTATGCCATGTAATTCTGGCATATTTCCTGAACACAATAGTGGCCCGCCGTGGCGCATTCTTGACCAGTAAAACTGACATGATAAATCTCGATATGCTGTTACAACAGCTAGCTTGACATGACAAGTATGAATGACCTGGACACCGTGGGCGATTGTGTTTGTACAAATAAACCAGTACTGTCTTGCAACATATCTAGGATGGGGCTTCCTGAGTACCACGGCTAGGGATACCTACTGCAATTGACTAAGGTTAATCAACTAGAATAATCCAGTAGTCATGGAGAGATTTTTTAGCTACAGGCAATTCCGTTATTTGGGCGCACCAAGTGGACATGTAGCCTACCGACGAGTATGGAACATTTTCAAAACATAGTCATGTGTTGCATCCTTCATAAAAGAACATACAACCCGGATAACCTGGATGGTCTGGAGGACTTGTGGCTGTTGGGATAATCTTATTGCATATTGCTAGTAACTAGGCTTGTGATAATCCTAGTTAGTTAAAGTATCAAGCCGTACTCTATGCTTGGCCGTAATTGATTGGATGGAATCTAGCCAGCTTAGTCTTGTCCTGATCCTATACAAGATTCTGATATGACATGATTACTTATGCTTGTCTTAACAATAATGATCAGGGGTCCTGTTCTGTTCAGGCAAAGGGTTACAACCCCGGTCCTTGTTTGGTTTAAGGGTTGTAACCTGGCTCCCAGAGCTGTTCTGTGTCCTCTCTTCGTTTATTGTCTTATTGCACCCCATGCCATGCTCGTCATGTTTTTACCTTACTTTCATATCATGATTATTTATACTGGCCTTAACAATAAAGATCAGGGGTCCAGTTCTGTTCAGGCGAAGGGTTACAACCTCGGTCCTTGTTTGGTTTAAGGGGTGTAATCTGGCTCCCGGAGCAGTTCTGTGTCCTCTCTTCGTTTATTGTCTTGTTTTACCTTACCAATAGTATTTGAGATGGGTTTCTATTCAGGTAAAGGGCTACAACCCCGGTCCTTCTTTGGTTTAAGGGTTGTGACCTGGCTACTTGAATGGTCTCCTCGTACTCAGTTTGCTGTTGTTATCTCTATTATTATCAGTTCTTATTTATCATCTTTAATATTAAATTGTTATATGCTGGTTTTAGTTCCTAAGTGAAGCCTCCTTTGTGGCACTTGCTTTTTCTGGGGTCTGACCCAGCTGGTTTTGTATGGCCAGATATCGGAGCAGTACCAGAGGATCTACCAGTCTTTCAGCTAGATGGTGACCACCAGGCGTAACCCTGGCAACGAGTGGGTTTCTTTTGTCCGCCCACTTTATTGTAAAATTATTCTTTTCAGGCGTTTAGCCGACGAGCACGTATTAGCTCGTATTGCATCTTTATTTACTTTCTTCCTACGAGCTGTAACATGATTGACAAATCCTAGGGTTGATCATGTATGACTAAAACTCTTGCTAGTCCTGACATTTTATACGACTAGCTTCATGATCATCCGAATATGTAATATATGGGACACCTTGCTATTGTATATTTGGTGTTATGACATCTTGTGACTGTTATTGCTTGCTTGAGATTGAGACAATAGGCTTGTTCATGACCATAGGTGACTGATGGATTGTAGTTAAACCCTCATATATCTAGACAGCCATGACCGTATAGCGAGGTGGCTTGCACTTTAATATATGTAGCTGGCTATGTACGCCCTCGTACTCCAGTATTCTGGTTCTGGGGTGTGACATGGTTTAAGTGGTGGCCCATGCAGGTCTTGTAAATCAAGATATGTGAGGGTTTACCAAATAGATGTCTCAATCAGTACTCGCCCTTGATCTTTGCTCGTATCTTCTAGATCCCTAGATTCTTGACCTGATCACAAGCTTGTATCGTTGATCTTTCCTGGTCCTTCAATATTGTTTCCTACGTCGTCTTCTTCAGCGGCATTGTTCCTGGTCCTACCGATCAGCCAGGCAGAGCACCTCTCGTGGACCAACCGCAACCTGGAGATCATGTCCAACATTCGGGAGTAGCCTCCAGAGTCGTGCCTACCGGAGGAGAGCCACCAGTTCAGCCCATCCAGCCTGTAGAGCCTGATGATGGCACTTTGGTGGGTCTCATCAGGTCATTGTTAGCTTCTCAGGATCGGCGAGGATATGTCTTGCACTAGGCGGTGGCAGATGCTCTGACCAGAGGAGGTCATCAGGGTAACAGCATGACCAACAGCTTCAAGCGCTTGAACCCTCCATTCTTCGATGGTATCGAAGATGCTATCGCAGTAGATACTTGGCTTCAGGACACAGAGGTGATTCTAGAAGCAGCCAGGACTCCAGAAGACGAGAAGGTGTCCGTGGTGCGCCTGCAGTTATTGAATCTTACCCGCAGCTGGTGGGCAGCGCAGGCCGTTGGGTTAGTGGCACCCATTGCTTGGGCAGTATTCAGAAAGAGATTCCAGACCAAGTATTTTGATACTGTAGCTCGGTATGATCTACAGACGAGATTTATCAATCTGAAGCAGATGGGCAGGACGGTCGATGGATATGCGGCCGAGTTTTCCAGGCTTAGTCGGTTTGCTTCCACCTTGGTAGCGACCGAGTTCGATAGAGCCCAGTAGTTCCAGCTGGGGCTCCATCTCGAGATTTTGCTGGCAGTAGAGCAGTTTGAGCATCAAACTTTTGATGTAGTATTGAGAGCAGCTAGGAGGCATGAGTACACCTTCCAGAGGATCATGGATAGGACCGGAGGTCGAAAGCGATCTCACGGCCAGATGAATCAGTCTTCAGCACCAGCCCCGGCGGCCAGGGCTTTGACCATTGGAGCTCCGAGACGGACGGCCTCAGTGACGTCGGTTCAGCATTCAACCCCGACGCACCCTCAGCAGCAGAAGAAGAAGCAGCCTTCCGCAGTGGGATGTTCATACTGCGGAAAGCCGGGGCATGTGGTATCGGAGTATCGCAGAGCACAGGGTTTGTGCTTGGTTTGTGGTGCCCTGGACCACAGGGTTGGGAACTGCCCGAATAGGGGGAGTTCATCATCAGCTTTCTCTAGTCCTTCAGTTAGAGGACCGGCACCAGTCCAGCAGCAGCAACAGTACCCATTCTCGAGGCCATTGCCGACGCAGGCCCAGGCATTCCAACAGAAGAGACCGCAGCAGTATGCCCAAGCCCTAGCCCTGATCCAGAGCAGGCAGAGGAATTTTCGACAGAGGGGACCCGTACCCAGAGGGCATGGTCAAGTGCTGGCTTTGACCATGGAAGAAGAAGGATTAGCACCAGGTGAGGAGGTGGCAGGTACTATTCTCGTGAATACCTTTCCAGCTCCAATATTATTTGATTCTGGTGCCTCACATTCATTTATGTCTGCACGATTTGCAACACAGATAGGAGTGGAGCCCGAGTCATTATCAGTAAGGCTCAATATACTAACTGGTAACGGACTTGTGGGAGTAGATAGAGTGTTTTTCTCGTGTCGGATCGTAGTTAGCGGTAGAGAATTTCCTGCTAGATTGATAGAGTTCCCGATGGCCGATTATGATGTGGTCTTAGGGATGGATTGTTTGAGGGACTAGTATGCTAGGATAGACTGCCACATTGGCAGGATTGTTTTTAGCATTCCCAGAGAGCCGGAGTTTTCTTTCTCTCGAGGCGAAGTTGAACCTTCTCCTCCAGTGTTGCGGATGGCAGTGGCAGCAGTGCGGTTACCTCAGATAGTCGAGAAGTTTTCAGATGTTTTCCCAGAAGAGCTTCCAGGGATGCCACCAGAGCGGGAGATCGAGTTTACCATTGACTTGATCCCCGGGACAGTCCCAGTATCAGAAAGAGTCTACAGGATGGCACCGTCAGAGCTAGAGATATTATACAAGATGATTGAAGAACTCAGAACCAAGGAATTCATTCGTGCTAGTGGATCGTCTTGGGGAGCCCTGATACTTCTTATAAAAAAGAAGGATGGTACGTCCAGAATATGTGTAGATTATCATACCTTGAACTTAGTGATAATAAAAAACAGATACCCTCTCCCGAGGATAGATGACTTATTTGATCAACTCAAGGGGGCAGCTGTATTCTCGAAGATTAACTTGCGGTCAGGATACCATCAGATTAGAGTCAGAGATCAGGACATCCTGAAGACAACTTTTAGATCAAGATATGGACATTAGGAGTTCCTTGTAATGCCTTTTGGAGCAACCAATGCGCCGGCTGTATTCATGGACCTCATGAATCGCATCTTCATGCTTTATTTGGATCAGTTCATGATTGTGTTCCTAGACGACATCCTAGTCTACAGCAAGAGCGAGGCGGAGCATGAGCAGCATCTCCGTCTGGTTCTTCAGATTCTTAGAGAGCACCAGTTATATGCCAAGTTCAGTAAATGCGAGTTCTGGCTCGATCGCATTTCATACTTGGGTCACATTATTACCAGAGAAGGAGTAGAAGTGGATCCCCAGAAGATCGTGGCTATTAAGTCGTGGCCAGTACCTAGCACAGTTGCAGAAGTTTGCAGTATTCTTGGTTTGGCCGGCTACTACCGGCAATTTGTTTCAGACTTTGCTCAGATTTCAGCGCCATTGACCCAGTTGACCCGCAAGGATATGCAATTTGCTTGGACAGCAGAGTGCCAGAGTTTTTTTGAGAAGTTGAGGCGAGGCTTGATGACGGCACCCATTCTCACGCTTCCAGATGAAACCAGAGGATTCTCAGTGTATTGTGATGCTTCAGACAGAGGCTTAGGATGTGTTTTGATGCAGCATGGGAAGGTAATAGCTTATGCGTCACGCCAACTTTGTGATCATAAGAGGAATTACCTAACCCATGACTTGGAGCTGGCAGCAGTAGTATTTACACTTAAGTTGTAGAGGTACTACTTGTACGGAGATAGGGTAGAGATTTTTGCCGACCACAAGAGCCTGAAGTATGTGTTCACTCAGAAGGATCTTAACATGTGTCAGAGAAGATGGCTAGAGCTGCTTGTGGATTATGACGTCAACCTGCAGTATCACCTAGGAAGGCCAACGTAGTTGCAGATGCATTGAGCATAAGAGCCTGAGTTTATTTCCTAACAGCGCAACCAGAGATGTTAGCAGATCTTCAGAATATAGGTATAGAAGTTGTCCTTCTTACCAGTATGGCATTGATGGCCAGTATGCAAGTTCAGTCCACTATAGTCGAGAGGATCCAAATGGCGCAGTCAACAGATTCCAAGCTTCAGCAGCTCAGAACAGAGTGTGAAGCAGGACGGGGACCGGAGTTGTGCATTCATGAAGACGGTACACTTCGACATAGAAAGCGTCTTTGTGTACCCAGTGGAGATATCAGACAGGAGATCATGGCGGAGGCTCACAGCTCGTAGTATTCCATTCATCGCGGTGGTACGAAGATGTACCATGATATTCGTCAGTACTTTTGGTGGAATGGCATGAAGAGGGAGATAGCCCGGTTTGTCTCTCGGTATTTGGTTTGCCAATAAGTTAAAGCTGAACATCAGAGGCCTGCTGGACTTCTTCAGCCCTTGCCAATTCCAGAATAGAAGTGGGAGCATATAGCCATGAATTTTGTGACTGGATCACCTAGATCTCCAGCTGGTAGAGATGCTATCTGGGTGATAGTTGATAGGCTAACGAAGGTGGCTCACTTTCTCCCGTTCAGAGTTGGTCAGTCGACGGCTCAGTTAGCAGAGATGTACCTCAGGCAGATTGTCATATTGTACGGTATACCAGTCAGCATCACTTCGGACAGAGATTCCAGATTTATGTCGTACTTTTGGCGTAGTCTGCAGGAGAGTTTGGGGACTCGTCTCCAGTTCAGCTCAGCATATCATCCGCAGACTGATGGTCAGTCGGAACGCACAATCCAGACTCTTGAAGATATGTTGAGATCTTGTACACTCGACTTCGGTAGTTTATGGGAAGATCACCTGCACCTGGTGGAGTTCTTGTACAATAAAAGTTTCCAGGCCAGTATTCAGATGGCACCATTCGAGGCACTGTATGGCAGAAAGTGCCGGTCCCCACTAGCATGGGATAATGTTGGAGAGAGACAGATGCTCGGTCCGAAAATGATTGCTCAGACCGTTGAAGTGGTCAGGAGAGTCAGGGATCATCTTCGAGTTGCCCAAGATCGCCAATGTCATTGGGCCGATTCACATCGGCGCCCACTTGAGTTTTTGGCCGGCGACCATGTATTTCTGAGGATTTTGTCTAACCGTGGCGTCATTCATTTCGGTGTACGGGGAAAGCTTAGTCCTAGGTATATAGGACCGTTCGACATTCTGGAGCAAGTAGGAGATGTGTCCTATCGTCTCGCTCTTCCACCGTCGCTACGTGAGGTGCATGACGTATTCCATGTATCCCAACTACGACGGTATATCCCGGACCCGAGCCACATCCTGGATCATTCGGAATTAGTTGTTGGTACCAACCTTTCGTACGAGGAGAGGCCCTTGTCTATATTGGACCGGAGAGTGAAGATACTCAAGAATAAGACTATTAGTTTAGTCCGTGTTGCTTGGGATCATCACTCTTTGGATGAGTCAATGTGGGAGCGTGAGGATGATATCCGATCGCAATATCCCGACCTGTTTGACTCGTAAGGTATAATGTCTTTCTTATGCCTTATGCTTTAAGTTCTTTGCTTGAATGGATAATTGCTCGATTGATTGCCTAGCTATAACCTGCCGGTGATTAGTATAACTTGTCCTGGTCTCTCTAGCCTCTTGATTAAATTCAGAGGACGAAATTCCTTTAAGGTGGGTAGACTTATAATACCTGTGGTTCATATTACGTATCTTGGTATACATGTACATTTTCTTGACTCGTATTGCGTATTTCCTTGCATGATTATTTTGGCATTTTCCTTCTTGGTTCGGTTCAACTTGTTGCTGGTTCGGTTTGGCTTGGTTTTAGGTGGACCGAACCCCCACCTACCACCACCACCCTCATTTATATTTTCACCTAACACTCTCTCTCCTCATTAATTCTTCTCTATTACTTCTTCTCCACCATTACTCTTCCACCTACCAGGGAAGAGAGCTTAGGCAAGTGCAGCTTGCTTCATGGAGGAACCCAAATTTTATTGTTCCATTTTCTTCTCCACGAGATTCTCACCCACTTTAATATTTAGCATTTCAAATTTCCATGGTTCAATTTGTATAGATCTAAGTTTATTGTATTTTTGGATTTTTTGGGTTTTGATCTACTTAATATTGTTGTTTCCAAGTTTTTATGGTTCTATGATGTAGAGCATTCGATTCTGTCCCATTTTGACCTATGGAAGTCTGGATTTCGACCTCGAATAAAGGATTGATAAGCCTGGAAGCCATGAACTTCATGGCTCTTCTTCTCGGACAAGTGGAGAAGAAGAACAGTCTCGAGCCGTATGGCAGCACTTGGCCGTATGAACATTCATGCGGCAAGTCTTTCTCAGCCGCATGGCGCATTACTTTCCAGCCGCATGAAGACAACTCCCTGCAGCCGCATAAGGCTTGGGCAATTCGCAGCCGCATCAGACCCACCCTTGGCGCAGTTGCATAAGACTCCACTTGAGCACAGCCGCATATGCTTGATTCATTCTGAGCCGCATGAGACCCTTCATTCTAAGCCGCATAGGGTTGCCATCCCCGAGCCGCATGAGCCCTGATTTTATCCAGCCGCATGAACTCCAATAACCGCGGCCGCATATGAACCCGATCATCCGCAGCCGCATATGACCCGATCATCCGTAGCCGCATAAGGCCTTGGTCCATAGCCGCATGAGCTGCCCTTGATCCCGCTGCCGTATAAGCCTGAGATCCCCGTTGCCGCATGAGCCCGAATTACTTCCAGCCGCATGAACTTATTATCTTTCCAGCCGCATGCACCTCCCTTCCTTCCTGAGCCGCATGACATTACTTCCCCTCAGCCACATAGGCTCGTCGTTCCTGAGCCGCATGCGTCTGCCCACTTCCAGCCGCATGAGCGCACAGTCCTAGCCGCATAAGCGCGTATGGTCTCTGCCGCATGGAGTCCAATGAGCCGCATGGCTCCTTCCTCAGTCTTGTTCTCTTTTATTAGTATATTATTATTATTATTATGAAATTGAAATGTCACATTTATAATTATGCTATATAATTCTGGCATATTTTATGAACACAATAGTGGCCCGCCGTGGCGCACTCTTGACCAGTAAAACTGACATGATAAATCTCGATATGCTGTTACGACAGCTAGCCTGACATGACAAGTATGAATTACCTGGACTTCATAGGCGATTGTGTTTGTACAAATAAACCAGTACTATCTTGCATCATATCTAGGATGGGGCTCCCTGAGTACCACGGTCAGGGATACCTACTGCAATTGACTAAGGTTAATCCACTAGATTTATCCAGTAGTCATGGAGAGATTTCCCAGCTACAGGCAATCCCGTTATCTGGGCGCACTGTAAACCCCCATAATTTATAATTGATTTTTATAAATTAAATTAATTTTTGTTATGCCTTTCATTAGATATGGATTTATTTGCTACTAGCGTAGTAGTATAATTAATGTATGTGTATATATATATATATTATTTTATGTGCGCATGTTTGTATTCTAATAAATAAGGAATATAATTCAATCTAGGATTTTAGGAATTTAATTATAAATTTTTGTGATAATTTTGCTAGCTAAAAGAAGGATATATAGATATATTTATCTATCTATCTATATATATATATATATATATATATATATATATATATATATATATATATATATATATATATATACTTAAGTTTTCGGAATAAGAAAAAGAATTAGAAATAGAATTTGAATAAGAAAAGAAAAAGAATTAGAATAGAAAAAAAGGGGTGAGCACAGCCGCTCACTTAAAGTGAGCGGGCCCACAGCAGCAGCAGAGCAAAAGAAAACCCACCCCCCCCCCCCCCCGGCGCGCGTGAATCCGTGGAATAGTGGGAATCGGGTTAATCCAAACCCATTAGTATTAGGGTTGAGAGTAACTTGATATATATATATATATATATATATATATATATATATATATATATATATATATATATATATATATATATATATCTTTGCACAAACCTCGAAACCCTAAACTTCGAAAATGAAAGTTGAGGCTGATCATATCCTCTTCGCCTACGAATTCATTTCACCAGCGACGGAGCTCTGTGCGCGACGAACGGAGCATCGGAAGTCAGCCCCGCGTCACCCACGGAGCAGTTTTTCCACTTAAGGTATCCTACTTCCCTATGGCGTAACTTTTTACTCGTAGCACCGATTTTCGATCCGTAAGATTTTCTGGAAAGTAGACTTCACCCTCTTCGAGATCTTCTAGGTGGATTTCACAAACAACCCATCGATTTGCTCGAAAAATCGAGACAAAGTTGAACAAAAATCTATTTTCTGTAATATTATAAAACTGTTTTAAAACGACAACTTGTCGGCCAATTTTTTTACTGTATAGTAAAGTACTGTACGAACTAATTGAAAATAGTAAAAGACAACCTAATCGAGATCGCAACGCATCTTCTGGATCGTCACTTCGATTAGCGTGTAAAAAGTAGATTGATGATGAAGTTGAGGAAAAACTTGTGGTAAATTATATTAATTTTCTGAATTTTGTCCGATATGGCGTACGCCCCAACAAACCGGGCGACATGGTCACGTGCTATACGCATCGAAAGGTGCGTATGGACGTTTTCGACATGTAGGAACTGACGGAACTCAGTTTCGTCGTGTGTGCACGACGAAATCAGTCCGTATCCGTCAAAATACCCCGTATCGACGTTTTGCAAACTTCGTCCTAACTTCGTGTACAGTCGTTGATTCAAAACAAAATTTGTGCCAACAGGCCCGAATCGAAATTTTGGTCATGTATGCCAAGTTTGGTTTGATTTGGAGAAGGTCGAATCGGAGCCCCTTTTTAGCGGGCCCGCAACCCACTCAAACGGGCAAATTTGTACACAGCTCATCAGAATCCAAAACTGGACATACTGTTGAATTCCTCTCCTCAAACTAAAACAGTAGACATATAGTTTGACGACTTTAGAGATCGTAGACTTTGGCATGCGTTTCGGTGCAAAGTGAGTCCAACGACGGACATCGTTTTGACCCGAAATTACGATTTTGCTCCTGTTCCAGAATTTGACTTTTGGACAGGCATTTACTAGGTATATCTTCTTCTCCAAGATCATTTTTGATGTTTGTTTCAGCGTCTGGAGTCATCTATGATTTGTAAATTTTGGTGCTGACACTTGCTACTCTTGGATTTGTCCTTCTCGCACCGCAGGCAAGATACCTTGCCACCCTACTCTGTGATTATTATATTCTTATTTTCAGTTGTTATTTTCAGCATTTCTTATTTCTTGATAATATAAAACTGTGCATCCAAGTCACACTTGGGTGCAAGCGACTATATCAGACGTTTTTCTCGTTTTATTATTTTTTCTTGCATTGACTTAGTCTAGTGATCACCCATTGATGTTGAGGTATTGTTATATCTCATACGGCCTTGACACTTGTTGTATCACATGATGTGAGTCACATGTAGGATACGTATCCACGTTGTCGGCTGGCCACCGATACGTATGGAGCGTACGACGGATAGGAATAACTGCCAATAGAATTGTATGTTAGAAGACTTGGCAGTTACTAGAGGTTCATGAGTCATGGATGTGACCCTACTAGGCATTGGGTGGAGAGAACAGTTTCCCTAACGTATGGGTCCTTATGCACTTTCCTATTACTGATACTGCTGGCCTCTGACATTCGAAGAATGTTATGCTTTGAGGTCCCTGGTATCATGATGGGGCCACACCTGAGTTACTGCTACTGAGCCAGATACCCATGCATTGAAGGTCTGTTCTTAACTATATTTTCACTATAGAACTGCTAGGCACCCTATTGTATGCATCCCTTTTCTTTCTATGATATTATCACAATTTATATGGCATTGTGTTTTCTTGTATCTTGCTATGTTCCCCGAGGACCTGGTTATCTTTCCAGGATTAGACGACTTTTTGCAGGAGTACGGAGCGGCGCTGGATCCATCTTACATCGATGACGAGGCAGTCACTACTGATTTCTAGTTCATTCTATATTTGAGACATTAGTGGACATTATTTTTACATCTCATTTCTTTCTATTTGCGGAGGTTGGACTCCAATCTTGTGAGACTATTTTTCATAGCTGTTTGGAGTGAGTATGTTCACCTGGCTATCTTTGGATACTCTTATTTATTTATTTGGACTCTATTACCTTCTGTGTTGAGCTGTGATGAGATTAGATATGTTATTCTGGCCTGTTATTATTTTATTTACAGCTTATGTGCATATATAAGGATTCCATATATTGGAGTATTCTTCGTATATGTGCAGCTGGCATGTTCACGTACTTGGTCCTATGTATTTTGGGACTGGGGTGTTACATATTTTTGTGGTGGCCTATGCAGGTCACCGTTAATATTTTTGGGTTACATGACTGTGTCCAACAAGCCTGCATATAGGAATAGGAATATCTCATCCGGAACTACTACTATCTCTTGACTTCCAATCTTTTTGAAACTTCCTTGATTATTCGATTTACTTCATATCTAACCTTCCTAAATATCAACGTATCTTCCTCATGCCAACAATATACATTTAAGAAGCGGATGCACTTCTGCCTTGGCCCTCACATCTGGTGAAGAGGCTACTCCAGAGGGACAGAATCCTTCCATGACTCCAGCGATACCATACCAGCCAGGACAGTCGTAGCCTACTATGACACCGACGACGGAGTACCCAGAGATCGCAGCACCCTCAGGCAGCCAGGTTGGGCAGACTACTACCATGCCACCAGAAGGAAATGTACCATTGCCTCCACCACCACCATTCCCTCAGCAGTTTTCCCCACAGTCGGGACCTCAGATGCCCCCACCACCGACTGATGGGAACCCTACTACTCAGTTTATGTACGCCATGATGCAGGCTCAGTGGCAGCAGACTTAGCTGATGAGACAGACGATCATGACAGCAATGGCTAGACCTCCACCACCACCTCCAGCACCAACACCAGCACCAGCACCGGCTCTGTATCCTTATGAAGGCTCTATCAAGAATTTTACCGATATAAAACCCAAGGCCCGTAGAGGAACAGAGAAGCCATTAGAGGTATCACAGTGGCTTATTAGTATCGAGAAGCTACTAAAGGCATCCCAGTTGCCAGCTCGAGATTGGATGACATCAGTGGACTTACTGTTAGAAGACAATGCTCACCACTGGTGGAAGGCGAAAGAGAGACGACTAGGCACTGGGATCACCTGGAAACAGTTCTATGATGCATTTTATGAGAGGTTCTTCCCTATTCATGTCAGAGATGGTCTCTACGACCAGTTCCTTCGTCTGAAGCAAGGAAATATGACAGTTGATGAGTATGACTCAGAGTTCAATCGTCTAAGTCGATTTGGTGCAGAATTGATTCCGACAGAGTTAGAGAAGGCAAGAAGATTTCACCAAGGGCTTGCACCAGGGCTCAAGTCTTATATGACTACCCAGTCTCGAGTCTCCCATTCAGCTGTCTTGGAAGAAGCTCGTGCTCAAGAGATTCTTCGCAAGGAGCAGCAGCAGACATCGAGGCGCCATACCCCAGTAGTTACACCAGCTCGGGCTACTCAGAGTGGACCTATTAGGAGGGCCACCGAATAGTTCCAGCAAAGGCCCACACCTTATCAGAAGCCCACCTGCAACTTTTACAGAAAGCAGGGACACATTTTGAAGGACTGTCGAATTCGACTTGGGTCATGCTTGAGATGCGGGTCAGGACAGCACAAGGTGAAAGATTGTCCGGAACAACAGTCCTTAGCCCCAGCACTTCCAGCACCTCAGCCAGCGGTAGGAGCACCTCGCCCGCCATTACCATCTCAGTCAGCACAGTTCGAGAGGGCCAGAGCTCAGGGCCCCGGACAGAATTATGGAAAGGTATTCTCACTTGCTATTGAGGATATAGAGACAGAGGCAGAGGTTATAGCAGGTATGGTTTTAGTTGCATCTTTTCCTGCTATTATATTATTTGATACTGGAGCCACTCATTCATTTTAGCAACTAGTTTTGCCACTAGACACAGCATTCCCATCACACCCTTAGCTAAGAATGTTAGAATCCTCACTGGAGGAGGAGTTGTTGTAGCACCCAGTTTTCCAAATGAGGGTAATTTTAAAATTTCGTGTTTATAATTATTTTAATAATAATATTTAATTCATGATATAATTTTGGTGATTTTAAATCATTTTAAAATTATTTAAATCAATGACTTGTGGTTTTGACGTTTTGCTAGTGAAACTCTAGAGACTGTTTGACCTAGAGCCTAACCATGTGATTATGATATTTTAATGTCATTTCTGGCCTAAGGATATTTTGCATTTGACCTCTTTGAATTATTTTGATATTTATTTTATTATTTATGATATTGTTTTGGGGTTATTTGAGTCGGGTTCGAATTTTATCTCAATCCGACTTGTAACGGGGACCCGGGGTAACTTAGACTCTAGTTTGACCCATGCATTAGTTAGCCATGGCCCACATTTTAATTAGTCATGTTAGAAAGATTAGTCATAATTCTAATTATTAGGTTAACCATTTAGAGTTTTTTTTATTTGACCCTTTTACCCCCAAACCCTAACCAAAATTGTTTTAAACACTTGTAACTAAGGGAGGGGCAAACTTGTAATATTCAATGAAAGGGGGATATAACCATTGTGGCCGGCCCTAATAGGACTCCCATCTCATTTCCTTTCTTTGATAAGTCTTCTTCCCCAAGTGCTCTCAAGCTCTCCCAAGGAAGAAGCCTTTCTCCTTGGATTTTCTCTCCTTTAGGTAATATTTCCTTCTCTTTTATTTCTCCATTATGCATTTAGGAAAATTTTAACCATAGAAATGACCCCCATTGTTGTGTCCCTATTTTGTGTCCTCTTGTGTCCATTATGTGTCCTTTAGGGATTTCTATTGTATTATTGTTGTGTCTTGTGTTCATGGAGAAAACCCCCAAACTTGGACACGCTTTATATTTAAAATATTAATTAAATGAATTAATTCATATTAAATCTCAGATTTGAATATGTAGAGATGTGTTCTTGAGTACTTTACATTTCATTCATGTATCTCTTATAGATGTGTTCATGTTACATATATAGATTTGTGTAAAATATATTGTAATGAGCGTGTACCTATATTTATATATGTAATAAATGGTTCATGATGATTATATAATCAAGTTTGTGAGTGTGGTTCCTCATATTATTATTGTCATTATTGTTGTGGATAATTAGGATATATATTGTGTATTCTTTTGGCTCAAACTATCTAAATCTGTCATGATTTTTATCCACGTTTTTAGTTTCAGCCCTAACTTAGAAATATCATAACTTCTAGCTCAAAGCTCGGTTTAATCTCCTGTTTTTTTTAAAAGAAGCGTATTGAAGTTAGATTTCCAAAAACATGTATTAGTAGGCCTAATTCTTTCTGTACCTTTTTGGAGAATTATTTGAGTGTCAGCTGTACGAAAGACAAACGCGTTCTCGGTGTTTTTGCGATTCCGGGAGTTTCCGGAAACGAAAACGCGATACGTTTGAAGTTTCGGAAAGCTAACACATAGATCTATAACATACTTTAATCCTAAATTTTAATTCATGCTGAGATGGTACAGTATTGATTATTAGTAGGAGTTACTATTCGGCATATGTATTTTGTGCACCCTTGTGTGTAATATAATGTTCTATTTGATTTTAACCCATGTTAATGTATATACATTATGTAATTAAATAGAGAATGTAAGCATGAGTAAATAGTTAAATAAATGATGTATGAGGTGTAAGTATCCTATCTAATGTAAGCATGTATAAGTATGGTTTGTAATGAATATGTAGGTTCCATAGTATGTAATGTATGGTACATATAGTAGTACAAGAGAATAAATAAATGATGAATGAATGCAAGCATGAATGTAATGTAATAATAGATGTAATATATGCAATATACAAGTTAATGAGATGTAATGTTCTATGTTAACACAAATCCTATATTACCTCATGTACCCCTTACACTATGTTGACACTATCACACTTGACACTTTGTTCACTTACACTTTGACACTCTTTGATATGTATACACTATGTATGCCCATTTAACCCTTACTTGCCCCTTTGCCATGTTCACATACACACACATAGCCTCTTAAATAAGTATTTATGAATATAGTTAACTTAGCTATGTATGTATATTATATATATGTTAGCATATTGTATTGTAATATATAAGTTTATATAACCATTTAAAATGCCATGGTTATAGACCTAATGTTGAATACCAATATATGCATGTGTATATATGTGTAGACATATATAGCTTAAAGTAATAGATTACCTAGTGTATATCCAATGTGAATTCTTGCCTATTTGAGTATTGAATAATTGCATGCTATATAGAGTTGGGTGTATGTTGGCTTGTATAGCCTTGTATTGATGTGTGCTTGCTAGGATAGTCTTGGTTAGGCCTAGTAAGACTTGCTAGGTTAGGACATGACCTAGTTTGACCTAGTTTGACTAGTGCAGTTGACCAGAGTTGACCAAGGGTTGACTTTGGCCTAGTTTGACCTAGATTCATGTAGAATGCATTATAGTGCTTTATGTTACCCTTCTGGATATGTTGTAACTTGTGCTGTTCTAATTAGGAGCCAGACACCTCTCCTCGGATAGTATCTTTACCTTAGACATTCAGATATCAGGCGAGTACATTCTCTGATCATTTCATATCTTGTTTAGGATTATATTTTCTGCTTTAGATTACTTTACATGATGCTGACACGTTGGAAATATGGATTAGTACTATATGGATCTTGTTGTGCGATGTTATCCCCTTAGCGGATACATCGGGTATTCGTGTTCGTGTACTTTATCGTGAGCATCGTATACTCCTTGTATTCGTGACATTCGTATACAAATCGTGTAAAATCGTGTATATTCATGTATTCACATGATCTCGTGTGCGACTATACTTCGTGTGCAATAACATAACTTAGCTTGATCCTTGTGTATTGATTGGAACGGGGGAGTAGAAGTGGCTGTGTAATCAATCCAGTAGATTACTCGTGTACAACCTCTGTAGATTACTCGTGTACAACATCGTGCCGTTTACATAACCATCTTGTGCTCTGAATCACTAGTCACTGATAGTTCTCTATATATGGTAGCTATTTACTTACAGTCTCTCTCTTTTTCATCATGTTATTTCTTCAGATCCTGTATCTTACTCTCTAGCATGTTTATATTTCCTAACCTATTATGATATTGTTGAGATGTACTGTACTCGCTCCTGTCCTGACTGGACCCGTTGATAAATTTTACAGATAGCTTGGAGATTGCCTTCTAGCCTAGAGGAGACACATTAGAGGTTGTTTAGTTAGCTATTTTCAATTGTCTGGAGTTGTATTTACTTTATAGATTACTGTATCTGAGTTTGGAGATTTGAGATGTATTTTTGGATTTGTGTATCTTAGACATTTAGATTTCTCTATGTTGTACCTCTTTTGGATTTCATGTTTTATCTATCCTTATCATGCTCTACCTTAGATGTGATTGAGTCTGTATCTGCTATGTTACCCCCATTCGGGGAGTATAAACTGTTTAGCCTTATACTATTAGATGCATGAGACCTAGGACAGCGTTCTACCGTCGACACTGCGGCGTAGGCTGGACGTACCCACTTCTCGTGCGCTAACTCTAAGGTGCGGGTCGTGACACGTTTTTAGTGGTGGCCCATGCAGGTCGAGATTCGCATTAGTGCGATTTTGTAGTAGCGTAACGACTTAGTTGTACTACTACGAGCCTGCTATAGGATATATAAATTAAGGTGTTAGGATGAGAGGATACTCAATCACTGTTAGGATTCCTTGAGAGATTCCTGGGATGACCCTTGAGAATCTCATTTTAAATTCTGATTTAAACTCCTTTTCCTTGTTTTGATTCACCTTTTTCCTTGATTTGAATTTGATTTTGTGGATTCATTGTAGAAGTTTGAATCCTGGTATTAGTTGATGATTTTGATAAAATTTTGTAGTTGTTGATTTAATTTTGTATTTAGATTAATATTTTCAAATCCAAGGTACTCAATCACACTTAGGATTCTTTGAGAGATTTCTGGGACGACCCCTGAGAAACTCATTTTGAACTTCAATTGGAATTCCTTTTCCTCTTGTTTGGATTCACCCTCATTCCTTGCTATTGAATTTAAGCTTGATGGGTTCCTCTCGTTTGAACCGATGAGAAGGAACATATCTTCATTATTCTTTCTCGCCATTATTCCCTTGCATTCTTATTTACCTCTTATCTTAAACTCTGTCTCATTACATTAATTACCCATATCTTGTCGTCCCTACCAGATGTACTTCGAAACCCTTGAATCTTCGTATCTTTTGCATGGGGAAGGCTAAGGAAGTGACGTAAATTATGTAGCTCAGAGAAGACGTAACTGGTTATTTTATGATGATCTAAAGGAAATCAAATGTGGAGTGTTCCATATGGAAACTTGAGATAGAAATGTGGGAAAGGTCTCAAATAGAATAAAGAGATGTATACTGCCAATCTGGAAACAATTACATTTAGAGAAATTTTGAGGTTATGAGATAGTTTATAGGTGTATTCAAAACTAATGAGGATATCAGAGGTCAACCTAGTTTTGAGAACTTAGAAAATCTTGGTTATTGATTCTAGGGAAAACTTTTACTCTGAAGCTATGTAGAAGGTTAGTAATGGAAAAGAGAAGTTAATTATGTTTAATAAGGATATTAAACAAGATTTTGCGAGAAAATGACTAGGGATAGAGAGAACACAAAGTTATGGAAGTTTAGAGATTGTTGTGAAATATTTTTAGGAGAATAATATTCAAGGGTGTATGTCGAAGAAAATACGGAAGTTGATTTTATGATGGAAGATAAGTTTTGTAAGGCCTAGAGATTTAAATTAAATAATACGAGGAGAACAATTTGAACAAGTTCAAGGAATTCGTAAACGGGATTTAGAGGTTTTGGGTCAAATTTAAGACAAGGTGAAAGAACTTGGAAATTTAAATAAATGGTTAATGTTGATTCCTAAATGTAAGGGCTGTGCTTCAAGAGTGATGTTTAGAAATTGGGAATTGCCTACGGTAGTCATGGTAAGGGTTTAAGTAAAGGTTAAATTTTCATATGGAGACTGGTGAGGTAAAGATATGATTGGCAAGTTATGACCAGATGAACTTAAGAGTATCAGAAGCAGATGACTAACTCGATCTTCATTATTTTTGTGCATTAATTACCACCTCTTGAACTCCCACTTTCTAATTGAGATCCTTGATGTTCCTTATCGTGACTTTGATATTCGGAATGTAATACTAGCTGTTACCCTCGAACAAATCTTATACGCAAGACCTATACGAGCTCACATTCGTGTAGGTATATTATGTCCCACTAAAACCCGTCTTTTTGTACTCTATTTTCTTGATATGATTTTTTGGTCAACTGGCTAAACTATAACCTCTACCATTATACTAAATTTCTTCTTATTTCAATTAGAAATCCAGCCTTGACTCAATTCTTTCGACCCGACATGTGATGGTGTTCTGCTTGTTTCCTTAGATGCTTAACCTTGTACCTTATCTGATTACTTGACCCGTTGGTTAAGAAACTTGGACTATGTAATTCCTTTTATCATTACCACCCTTATATCTTGTGCTGCTAAATTAGCCTTAGTTTTGTAAGCTTATCTATTTTCGAGCTTGGTCATGACATATTTTATTAGGTGGCCACCCACTAACATATTGTCTAATCAAAACCGGTACATGATGGTCTGATCAACCTATTGCACTTTGGTTCACTTTTTTATGTATCAATCTACGAGAATGGAGACATAGTTAAACTTGACCCTAGAGTCTCATTCGCGACAGCCTTGACAATTCTCTTTGAAATCTTTTCATCGTCTATGAACATCGTATTCGTACTCAGTCGAATTAAATTTAATCATGACCTGAATCTCCATCATTGGATGCTCGTGCTCATAATTTGATTTCATTGATTTTTCTTCTTGCCCAAATCTCGTTTTATCCCGAAATTGATCAACTTAGATCGTGTCAAGACAAAAATCTATTTGTGATTTGTTGTGCCTAAATTTTCAATTTTTGCCATTTTATGGAATAGTAACCTTTTAATAATTTCTTAGTTGCTTGTTAATGACCAATTTTTATATAGGATGGTAGACAACCCTACAACCTTGATGATTGTTGTTCCCTTACCTTTCCAATTAGGACACCCTAGATTGTTTGTGTGTTGATACCATAGTACTGTTTTGACCTAGAATGATTAGTGTACCTAGGTGAGACTTCCAATTGCTATGGTATGCCCTTACCTTGTATACTATTCCTTTAAATTGCATGATTTAGATAAATTTTCTTAAGACCTTGATTGTTGGAAAATAGGGACGTCACCCCATTAGTATCAGTTGTAGATATATATAGGTTAGTCCTTGATGTGGGGATGTATGTCTATAAACATGTAGCTTATGAGATTTATGAGAGATTATAGTATCAGCCTTGATAGGATGTACTAGTCTTTTGGTGAGTATAAATGTGTTATGAGAGATAGGGGCCTATATGTCTTAGTAATGCATCGTTCGTATGGTAATAGAATGTATTAATAGATGGTTAATAGGAAGATAATAGTTTGAGCATACCTATAGCCTATGATCAGTTCCTTTTTATCCTTAGTTAAGACCACTTTAAAATAGGTCCAGTCCCTTGGATATAGGTTCCAGTCCATATTTTATTAAAGTTCCATTACCGCCGTACAGCAGAGCAGTGTTGGAGGTATTCCTAGATTGACACTATCTAGATGTCTGTTTATTATTCCAGTGTTAGGAAGTGTTACCTTAGATATTGGGTAGGTTAGAGGCTCTAGAAGGAGTACTATCGATCTTAAATTTCGAGGACGAAATTTTTCTAAGGTGGGTAGAGTTATAGCACCCAGTTTTTCAAATGAGGGTAATTTCGAAATTTCGTGTTTATAATTATTTTAATAATGATATTTAATTCATGATATGATTTTGGTGATTTTAAATCATTTTAAAATTATTTAAATCAATGATTTATGGTTTTGACGTTTTGCTAGTGAAACCCTAGAGACTGTTTGACCTAGAGCCTAACCATGTGATTATGATATTTTAATATCATTTCTGGCCTAAGGATATTTTGCATTTGACCTCTTTGAATTATTTTGATATTTATTTTATTATTTATGATATTATTTTGGGGTTATTTGAGTCGGGTTCGAATTTCATCTCAATCCGACTTGTAACGGGGACCCGGGGTAACTTAGACTCTAGTTGGACCCATGCATTAGTTAGCCATGGCCCACATTTTAATTAGTCATGTTAGAAAGATTAGTCATAATCCTAATTATTAGGTTTACCATTTAGAGTTTTTTTATTTGACCCTTTTACCCCCAAACCCTAACCAAAATTATTTTAAACACTGGTAACTAAGGGAGGGGCAAACTTGTAATATTCAATGAAAGGGGGATATAACCATTGTGGCCGGCCCTAATAGGACTCCCATCTCATTTCCTTTTTTTGATAAGTTTTCTTCCCCAAGTGCTCTCAACCTCTCCCAAGGAAGAAGCCTTTCTCCTTGGATTTTCTCTCATTTAGGTAATATTTCCTTCTCTTTTATTTCTCCATTTTGCATTTAGGAAAGTTTTAACCATAGGAATGACCCCATTGTTGTGTCCCTATTTTGTGTCCTCTTGTGACCATTATGTGTCCTTTAGGGATTTCTATTGTATTATTGTTGTGTCTTGTGTTCATGGGGAAAATCCCCAAACTTGGACACACTTTATATTTAAAATATTGATTAAATGAATTAATTCATATTAAATCTCAGATTTGAATATGTAGAGATGTGTTCTTGAGTACTTTACATTTCATTTATGTATCTCTTATAGATGTGTTCATGTTACCTATATAGATTTGTGTAAAATATATTGTAATGAGAGTGTACCTATATTTATATATGTAATAAATGGTTCATGATGATTATATAATCATGTTTAGGAGTGTGGTTCCTCATATTATTATTATTGTCATTATTGTTGTGGATAATTAGGATATATATTGTGTATTCTTTTGGCTCAAACTATCTAAATCCGTCATGATTTTTATCCATGTTTTTAATTTCAGCCCTAACTTAGAAATGTCATAACTTCTAGCTCAAAGCTCGGTTTAATCTCCCGTTTTTTTAAAAGAAGCGTATTGAAGTTAGATTTCCAAAAACATGTATTAATAGGCCTAATTCTTTCTGTAACTTTTTGGAGAATTATTTGAGTGTCAGCTGTACGAAAGACAAACGCGTTATCGGTATTTTCGCGATTCCGGGAGTTTCCGGAAACGAAAACGCGATCCGTTTGAAGTTTCGGAAAGCTAACACATAGATATATAACATACTTTAATCCTAGATTTTAATTCATGCTGAGATGGTACAGTATTAATTATTAGTAGGAGTTACTATTCGGCATATGCATTTTGTGCACCCTTGTGTGTAATATAATGTTCTATTTGATTTTAACCCATGTTAATGTATATATATTATGTAATTAAATAGAGAATGCAAGCATGAGTAAATGGTTAAATAAATGATGTATGAGGTGTAAGTATCCTATCTAATGTAAGCATGTATAAGTATGGCTTGTAATGAATATGTAGGTTCCATAGTTTGTAATGTATGGTGCATATAGTAGTGCAAGAGAATAAATGAATGATGAATGAATGCAAGCATGAATGTAATGTAATAATAGATGTAATATATACAATATACAAGTTAATGAGATGTAATGTTCTATGTTAACACAAATCCTATATTACCTCATGTACCCCTTACACTATGTTGACACTATCACACTTGACACTTTGTTCACTTACACTTTGACACTCTTTGATATGTATACACTATGTATGCCCATTTAACCCTCACTTGCCCCTTTGCCATGTTCACATACACACACATAGCCTCTTAAATAAGTATTTATGAATATAGTTAACTTAGCTATGTATGTATATTATATATATGTTAGTATATTGTATTGTAATATATAAGTTTATATAACCATTTGAAATGCCATGGTTATAGACCTAATATTGAATACCAATATATGCATGTGTATATATGTGTAGACATATATAGCTTAAAGTAATAGATTACCTAGTGTATATCCAATGCAAATTCTTGCCTATTTGAGTATTGAATAATTACATGCTATATAGAGTTGGGTGTATGTTGGCTTGTATAGCCTTGTATTGATGTGTGCTTGCTAGGATAGTCTTGGTTAGGCCTAGTAAGACTTGCTAGGTTAGGACATGACCTAGTTTGACCTAGTTTGACTAGTGCAGTTGACCAGAGTTGACCAAGGGTTGACTTTGGCCTAGTTTGACCTAGATTCATGTAGAATGCATTGTAGTGCTTTATATTACCCTTCTGGACATGTTGTGACTTGTGCTGTTATAATTAGGAGCCAGACACCTCTCCTCGGATAATATCTTTACCTTGGGCATTCAGATATCAGGCGAGTACATTCTCTGATCATTTTATATCTTGTTTAGGATTATATTTCCTGCTTTAGATTACTTTATATGATGCTGACACGTTAGAAACATGAATTAGTACTATATGGATCTTGTTGTGCGATGTTATCCCTTAGCGGATACATCAGGTATTCGTGTTCGTGTACTTTATCGTGAGCATCGTGTACTCCTTGTATTCGTGATATTCGTGTACAAATCGTATGAAATCGTGTATATTCATGTATTCACATGATCTCGTGTGCGACTATACTTCGTGTGTAATAACATAACTTAGCTTGATCCTTGTATATTGATTGGGGCGGGAGAGTAGAAGTGGCTATGTAATCAATCCAGTAGATTACTCATGTACAACCTCTGTAGATTACTCGTGTACAATATTGTGCCGTTTACATAACCATCTTGTGCTCTGAATCACTAGTCACTGATAGTTCTCTATATATGGTAGCTATTTACTTACAGTCTCTCTCTTTTTCATCATGTTATTTCTTCAGATCCTGTATCTTACTCTCTAGCATGTTTATATTTCCTAACCTGTTATGATATTGTTGAGATGTATTGTACTCGCTCCTGTCCTGACTGGACCCGTTGATAAATTTTACAGATAGCTGGGAGATTGCCTTCTAGCCTAGAGGAGACACATTAGAGGTTGTTTAGTTAGCTATTTTCAATTGTCTGGAGTTATATTTACTTTATAGATTACTGTATCTGAGTTTGGAGATTTGAGATATATTTTGGATTTGTGTATCTTAGACACTTAGATTTCTCTCTGTTGTACCTCTTTTGGATTTCATGTTTTATCTATCCTTATCATGCTCTACCTTAGATATGATTGAGTCTATATCTGCTATGTCACCCCCATTCGGGGAGTATAAACTGTTTAGCCTTATACTGTTAGATGCATGAGACCTAGGACAGCGTTCTACCGTCGACACTGCGGCATAGGCTGGACGTACCCACTTCTCGTGCCCTAACTCTAGGGTGCGGGTCGTGACAGTTGTACCTGTTAGTAGTGTTTGTAGACTTTGTCCTGTAGTGATAAGTGGCAGGAAGATGATGGCACGACTTCTTGTATTTTCTATGCCAATATTTGATGTGGTTCTTGGAATCGACTGGTTGAGCCAGCATTTCGCTCTCATAGACTGCCATAGGAGCAGTATTATCTTTAGACCACCGAATGCGGTAGAGTTGAGTTCACCAAAGAAGACGGAGAGAGTTGTGAGGCACCCGTATCGGGGACTCATATGATGATGCATGACACCCCTCAGCACCCTATTATCACCGAGTTCGAGGATGTATTCCCCGAGGAATTGCCAGGACTACCACCTGACCGAGATATTGAGTTTTCTATTGAGCTTATTCCCGGAGCCGAGACTATTTCATCTCGAGTTTATCGTCTGGCACCCAAGGAGTTGGTAGAGATGAAGACGCAGATTGATGACTTATTAGAGAAGGGATTTATTCGTGCAAGTGCGTCACCATAGGGAGCACCCGTTCTTTTTGTGCCCAAGAAAGACGGGACAGTGCATATGTGCATTGACTACAGAGCATTGAATGCAGTGACGGTAAAGAACAAGTATCCCTTGCTGTCGTATAGACGATCCATTCGATCAACTAAGTGGAGCAAAAGTATTCTCCAAGATTGACTTACGATCGGGCTATTACCAATTGAAGGTTCGGAAGGAAGACATTGCAAAGACGGCTTTTCGATCAAGGTATGGACACTACGAGTTCTTGGTCATGCCCTTCGGTTTGACCAATGCATCTGCAGTCTTCATGAATTTGATGAACAAGATCTTTCACCAATACTTGGACAAATTTGTAGTAGTTTTTATAGATGATATCTTGATTTACTCCAAGAGTCAAAAGGAGCATGAGCAGCATCTATGGATAGTTTTGGGAACGTTGAGGAATGAGCGACTTCGCGAAGTTTAGCAAGTGTGACTTCTTTCTCAAGGAGGTATCATTTCTTAGTCATATTGTTACGGACGATGGTATATCAGTAGACCCAGAGAAGATCACAGCAGTCAAATCATGGCCTGCTCCCACATCAGCTTCCGAGGTGAGAAGTTTTCTCGGACTTGCGGGTTACTACGACGGTTCGTGAAGATTTCTCTCGAATAGCGGGGCCTATGACTCGATTAACTTACAAGGATCAGGAGTTTGTATGGACAGACGAGTGTCAAGCCGTATTTGATGAGTTGAAGAAGCGATTGACCACAACACCGATCTTGACACTACCATCGGACCTGGAGGATTTGTGATCTACAGTGACGCATCCGGGAAGGGATTAGGATGTGTATTGATGCAGCATGGGCGTGTAGTAGCATATGCATCGCGACAGTTGAGAGTACACGAGAAGAATTATCCGACCCACGATCTAGAGCTCGCAGCGGTTATCTTTGCTTTGAAGCTATGGAGACACTACTTGTACGACGAGAAGGTTAATATCCACACTGATCATAAGAGCCTCAAGTACGTGTTCACACAAAAAGTTGAATATGCGACATCGACGTTGGTTGGAGTTGATAAAAGATTACGAGATCGAGCTTCATTATCATCCGGGCAAGGCTAATGTCGTGGCAGACGCATTAAGCTGTAAGCCCATGGCACATTTTCTGACTACGCAGAAGGAATTGATTAGAGACTTGGAGCAGCTTGGTATTGAGGTAGTATTGCCTGGAGGAGACGGCATATTAGCCAACCTTCAAGTGCAATCATCATTGGTGGAGTGCATCAAGGCAGCATTGCCCAATGACGCTAGATTTCGACGGCTCAAAGAGAGGACTGAAGCAGGAGAGCAGACAGGTTTAAGGATACACTAAGATGGGACGTTACGATGTGGTGATCGCATTTATGTTCCTAATGGAGACTACGGCAGGAGCTGATGACAGAGGCTCACAGTTCGACTTACTCTATTCATCCCGGAGGAACCAAGATGTACCGCACTTACGACAGTATTATTGGTGCACAGAATGAAGCGGGAGATAGCTCGATTCGTTGCCAAGTGCTTGGTATGTCAACAAGTGAAGGCAGAGCACCAGAGGACGGTCGGATTATTACAGCCGCTACCCATTCCCGAGTGGAAGTGGGAGCACATTACTATGAATTTCGTCACGGTTTTCCTCGAGTCCTAGGGGACGTGACGCAGTATGGGTGATTATTGATAGACTTACGAAGTCAGCCCATTTCTTACCTTTTAGAGTGGACCAGTCGACAGAGGTATTGGCAGAGATATATACGGAGCATATTGTGAGATTGCATGGTGTGCCTGTTAGTATTGTGTCGGACCGTGACTCGAGATTTACCTCGCACTTTTGGAGGAGCATACAAGAGAGTTTGGGTACTCGATTGAAGTTTAGCATCATACCATCCGCAGACAGACGGCCAGTCAGAGCGTACCATACAGACGCTAGAGGATATGTTGACAGAGGTGCATGCTTGATTTTGGCGGTTCATGGAGGACCATCTCCATCTTATTGAGTTTTTCTACAACAATAGCTATCAAGCGAGCATTCAGATGGCTCCGTTTGAAGCATTGTATGGTAGGAAGTGTCGGTCTCCTGTTTGTTGGAGCGATATAGGAGAGCGACAGCTATTGGGTCCCGAGTTGGTCTTAAGCACAGTGGAGACCGTGAAGAAAATTCAGGACCACCTGCGAGCAGCGCAGGATCGTCAGAAGCAGTGGGCAGATAATCGTCGTTGACCCTTAGAGTTCAAAGAGGGTGACCATGTGTTCTTGAAGATATCCCCCACTAGAGGCACGATTCGATTCGGAAGACGTGGCAAGTTGAGTCCAAGGTACATCGCCCCTTTTGATGTCTTGAAACATGTTAGAGAGGTTGCCTACAGATTGGCATTGCCACCGTCGCTAGAGGGAGTGCATGACGTATTCCATGTATCTCAGTTGAGAAGGTACGTGGCGGACAATAATCATGTGCTTGATCACTCCGAGATCACAGATGGGCCGAGTTTGTCGTACGAAGAGCAACCAGCAGGTATCCTCGATCGCCGAGTGAAGGTGTTGCGGAATCAATCTATTCCATTGGTTCGCGTGGCATGGAAGCATCACTCGCCAGGGGAGTCTACTTGGGAGCGCGAGCACGACATCCAAAACCGCTACACGCATTTGTTCGTAGACGAAGGTATGTCTTGCAGTTGAGCTTTTAAATTGCTATCAATTTCCTTGTATTGCATTCGATCCCCCGACCTTAGTTTAATTTCGAGGACGAAATTTTCTTTAAGTTGGGTAGGATGTAAACCCCCATAATTTATAATTGATTTTTATAAATTAAATTATTTTTGTTATGCCTTTAATAGATGGATTTATTTGCTATAGCGTAGTAGTAATTAATGTATGTGTGTATATTTTTTTTTTCATGTGTGTATATATATATATATTATTCATGTGCGCATGTTGTATTCTAATAAATAAGGATATAATTTAATCTAGGATTTTAGAAATTTAATTATAAATTTTTGTGATAATTTTTCTAGCTAAAAGAAGGATATATAGATATATTTAATATATATATACTTAAGTTTTCGGAATAAGAAAAAGAATTAGAAATAGAATTTGAATAAGAAAAGAAAAAGAATTAGAAAAAGAATTAGAATAGAAAAAAAAGGGTGAGCACAGCCGCTCACTTAAAGTGGGCGGGCCCACAGCAGCAGCAGAGCAAAAGGAACCCCCCCCCCCCCCCGCACGTGAATCCGTGGAATAGTAGGAATGGGTTAATCCAAAACCTATAGTATTTGGGTTGAGAGTAACTTGATACATATATATATCTTCTTGCACAAACCTCGAAACCCTAAAATTCTAAAATGAAAGTTGAGGCTGATCATCCTCTTCGCCTACGAATTTGTTACACCAGCGAGGAGCTCTGTGCGCGACGAACGGAGCATCGGAAGTCAGCCCCGCGTTACCTACGGAGCAGTTTTCCCATTCAAGGTACCTACTTCCCCATGGCGTAACGTTTTACTCGTAGCACGATTTTCGATCCGTTAAGATTTTTGGAAAGTAGACTTGACCTTTTCGAGTCCTCTAGGTGGATTTCGCAAACAACCCATCGACTTGCTCGAAAATTGAGACAAAGTTGAACAAAAATCTTTTTCTGTAATACTATAAAACTGTTTTAAAACGACACTTATCGGCCAATTTTCTTGCTGTATAGTAAAGTACTGTAAAACTAATTGAAAACAGTAAAAGTCAACCTAACCGAGATCGCAACGCATCTTCTAGATCATCGTTTCAATTAGCGTGTAAAAAGTAGATTGATGTTGAAGTTGAGGAAACCTGTGGTAAATTATATTAATTTTCTGAATTTTGTCCGATATGGCGTGTGCCCCGAAAAATGGGTAACGTGGTCGTGCACTATACGCATTGAAAGGTGCGTATAGATTGTCGATGTGTGGGAACTGACGGAACTCAGTTTCGTCGTGTGTGCGCGACAAAATCAGTCCGTATCCGTCAAGATACCCCGTATCGGCGTTTTGCAAACTTTGTCCTAACTTCGTGTACAGTCGTTGATTCGAAATGAAACTTACGCCAACAGGTCCGAATCAAATTTTGGTCCTGTATGCCAAGTTTGGTTCGATTCGGAGAAGGTCGAATCGGAGCCCCTTTTTAGCGGGCCCGTAACCCACTCAAACGGGTGAATTTGTACACGGCTCATCGGAATCCAAAATTGGACATACCGTTGAGTTTCTCTCCTCAAACTGAAACCATAGACATGTAGTTTGACGACTTTAGAGACCGTAGACTTTGGTACGCATTTCGGTACAAAGCGAGTCCAACGACGGACATCGTTTTGACCCGAAATTACGATTTTGCCCCTATTCCAAAATTTAACTTTTGGATAGGCATTTCCTAGGTATATTCTTCATCGAGATCATTTTTGATGTTTGTTTCAGCATCTGGAGTCATCTATGATTTGTAAATTTTGGTGCTGACACTTGCTACTCTTGGATTTGCCCTTCTCACATCGCAGGCAAGATACCTTGCCACCCTACTCTGTGATTATATATTCTTATTTTCATTATTTCAGCATTTTTGTTTCTTGATATTATAAAACTGTACGTCCAAGTCACACTTGGGTGCAAGCGACTATATCGGTCGTTTTTCTCGGTTTATTATTTTTTCTTGCATTGACTTAGTCTAGTGACCACCCATTGATGTTGAGGTATTGTTATATCTCATATGGCCTTGACACTTGTTGTATCACGTGATGTGAGTCACATGTAGGGCACATATCCGCGTAGTCGGCTGGCCATCGATACGTATGGAGCGTGCGACGGATAGGAATAACTGCCAAAGAATTGTATGTTAGAAAACTTGGCAGTTACTAGAGGTTCATGAGTCATGGATGTGACCCTACTAGGCATTGGGTGGGGAGAATAGTTTCCTTAACGTATGGGTCCTTATGCACTTTCCTGTTGCTGATACTGCTGGCCTCTGACATTCGAGGAATGTTATGCTTTGAGGTCCCTGGTATCCTGATGGGGCCACACCCGAGTTTCTGATACTGAGCCAGATACCCATGCATTGAAGGTCAGTTCTTAACTGCATTGTCACAATAGAACTGGTAGGCACCCTATTGTATGCATCCATTTTCTTTCTATGATATTATCACAGTTTATATGGCATGGTGTTTTCTTGTATCTTGCTATGTTCCCTGAGGACCTGGTTATCTTTTCAGGATTAGACGACTTTCCGCAGGAGTACGGAGCGGTGCTGGATCCATCTTACATCGATGATGAGGCAGTCACTACTGATTTCTAGTTTATTCTATATTTGAGACATTAGTGGATATTATTTTTACATCTCATTTCTTTCTATTTGCGGAGGTTGGACTACGATCTTGTGAGACTATTTTTCATAGCTGTTTGGAGTGAGTATGTTCATCCGACTATCTTTGGATACTCTTTTTTATTTATTTGGACTCTATTACCTTCTATGTTGAGCTGTGATGAGATTAGATATGTTATTCTGGCCTGTTATTATTTTATTTACAGCTTATGTGCATATGTGAGGATTCTATATATTGGAGTATTCTTCGTATATGTGCAGCTGGCATGTTTACATACTTGGTCCTACGTATTTGGGACTGGGGCGTTACACGCACCAAGTGGACTTGTAGCCTACCGACGAGTAGGGAACATTTCTAGTACACAGTCATGTGTTGCATACTTCATAAATGAACATACGACCCGGATAACCTGGATGTCTGTAGGGCTTGTGGCTGTTGGGTTAATCTCATTACATATTGCTAGTAACTAGGCTTATGATAACCTTAGTTAGTTAAAGTATCAAGCCGTACTCTGTGCTTGGCCGTGATTGATTGGATAATCTAGCCAGCTTAGTCTTGTTGATCCTGTACAAGATTGTGACATGACATGATTACTTATGCTTGTCTTAACAATAACGATCAGGGGTCCTATCATGACCCAGAACCAGAATACTGGAGAGCGGGGGCGTACATAGCCAGCTACGTATATTGAAGTGCAACCCACCTCGCTATACGGTCACGGCTGTCTAGATACATGAGGGTTTAACTACAAGCCAACAGTCTCCTATGGTCATGAACAAGCCTATTGTCTCAATCTCAAGCAAGCAATAATAGTTACAAGATGGCAGAGAACCAAATATATAATAGCAAGGCGTCCCATACATTACATATTGGATGAACATGAAGCTAATCGTACAAAATGTCAGGACTAGCAAGAATTCAGTCATACATGATCAACCCTAGGATCTGTCAATCATGTTACAGCCCGTAGGCAGACAGTAAGTAAAGGTACAACCGAGCTAACAAGTGCTCGTCGGCTAAACGCCTCAAAAGAATAATTTTTACAATAAAGTACGGGAACAAAAAGAAACCCACTCGTTGCCAGGGTTATGCCTGGTGGTCACCATATGGCTGGAAGGTAGGTAGATCCTCAGCTACTGCTCCGATATATGGCCATACAAAACCAGCTGGGTCAGACCCCAGAAAGAGCAAGTGCCACAAAGGGGGCTTCACTTAGGAACTAAAACCAGCATATCACAGTAGAATATTTAAAGATAATAAATAAGAATTGATAATAATAGAGATAACAACAGTAAACTGAGTACAAGAAAACCATTCAAGTAGCCAGGTCACAACCCTTAAACCAAACAAGGACCGGGATTGTAACCCTTCACCTGAATAGAAATCCGTCTCAAATACTATTGGTACAGTGAAGACAATAAACGAAGAGAGGGCACAGAACTGCTCCGGGAGCCAGTTACAACCCTTAAACCAAACAAGGACCGGGATTGTAACCCTTCGCCTGAACAGAACTGGACCCCTGATCTTTATTGCTAAGGCCAGTATAAATAATCATGCCGCTGAAATAAGTAAAACATGACAAGCATGGTCTGGGGTTACAATAAGACAATAAACGAAGAGAGGACACAGAACTGCTCTGGGAGCCAGGTTACAACCCTTAAACCAAACAAGGACCGGGGTTGTAACCTTCGCCTGAACAGAACTGGACCCTGATCTTTATTGTTAAGGCAGGCACAATAAGCAGGACGATATATGATAAGATAACCACAACTATTCAGATAGCCAAGTTACAACCCTTAAACCAAACAAGGACCGGGGTTGTAACCCTTCATCTAACAGAACTTGGTATCCCATCATTTATCGATACAAGAAATCATGTCATGATACAATCTTGTACAGGATCATGACAAACTAGACTGGGCTGAACTCCATCCAATCAATCACGGCCAAGCAATAAGTACGGCTTGATACTTTAACTAACTAGGGTTATCACAGGCCTATTTACTAGCAAGATGCAATGAGATTATTCCAACAGCCACAAACCCTACAGACCATCCAGGTTATCCAAACCGAATGTCCGTTTATGAAGGATGCAACACGTGACAGTGTGCTAGAAATATGCCCTACTCGTCGGTAGGCTACAAGTCCACTTAATGCGCCCAGATAACGGGATTGCCTGTAGCTGGGAAGATCTCTTCATGACTACTGAATCATTCTAGTTAATTAGCCTTAGTCAATTTCAGTAGGTACCCTTGACCGTGTACTCAGGGATCCCCATCCTAGACATGATGCACGACAGTACCAGTTTATTTATATATACACAATCGCCCACGGTGTCCAGGTCTTTCATACTTGTCATGTCAGACTAGCTGTCGTAACAGCATATCAAGATATATCATGTCAGTTTACTTGCTAAGAGTGTGCCACGGTGGGCCACTATCGTGTTCTATTCTTACCTTATCGTGAATGAAAAAACTTGCATAAAATAACTAGTGACAAATTCTTTAAGCTAAGAAAAGATCTATAACTTTCATGTTTTGAGTTTTTCAAGATTCTAGCTACAAAACAACTTAAACAGGCAAAAACAGCAAAATAGAGCAATTTCGGCGCATGGGATTCCTGCACAATCGGCGCATGGGATTCCTGCATAATCGGCGCATGGGAATTCCTGCACCATTGGTGCGTGGGATTCCTACAAAATCGACGCGTGGGATTCCTACACCAATCGGCGTGTGGGATTCCTACACGAATTGGCGCGTGGGATTCCTGCACGAGTCGGCGCGTGGGATTCCTGCACAATCGGTACGTGGGATTCCTGCAATCGGCGCGTGGGATTCTGCACAATCGGCGCGTGGGATTCCTGCGCAATCGGCGCGTAGGATACTCATGTTGCGTCTTCAGTACATGCGCGTAGGGAACCTACGCGCATGACACGCTCGGAGTTAAGGGATACATTGCCGGGACTTCACAGCGCATGGCCTCCCGGGCGCATGAGGGTCATCGTCCCCAAACAGCCATAAAAGTTCTGAAAACTTGTAATGGCCATAACTTACTCATCCGAAGTCGAAATCAAGCGAAACAAAGGCCAAAACTGCATAAAATTGAATTCTCTACAACATAGAACCATTAGTTTTCGAAAATAACCAAGTTTTAGAGATCAAAACCAAGCAAACCGAAAATACTATAAACTTAGATCTACAAGAGTCCATCCATCAAATCCAAAAATGTCAAGTTCTAAAGAGGCTTAGAATCAAGTAAAGAAGAGAATGGAACAATAAAACTTGAGATCCATCATGAAGCAAGTTTGTACTTACCTAAGCTCTCTCTCTCTCTCTCTCCCTCCTGGTGGTTGAAGAAGTAATGGTGGAGAGTAAAAGAAGAAGGAAGAAATAATGATGAGAGAGAAAAGGAAGGGGTTATAAATAAGGAGGTGATGGTAGGTAGGAGGTTCATCTTTGGTTCATGATGAACTAAAGCAAACCAAGCCAAGCCGAACCAACCCAAGAATAAACCAATCAATGAAATGCTAGAATAAATCAAGCATGGAGACAAGCAATACAGGTCAAATTACGTATACGTATACCAAGATACGTAATACGAACCACATGCATTACAACTCTATCCACCTTAAAAGAATTCCTTTCTCGAAATTTAATTAAGAGGCTTGAGGGACAAGAACAAGCTATACTATTCACAAGCAAGCTATACAAATCAAGCAATCAAGTAATTATTTATGCAAACAATGAATCGAAGGCATGAGGCATAGAAAGATATTATAGCTCACGAGTCAAACAGGTCGGGATATTGCGATCGGATATCATCCCCACGCTCCCACGTTGACTCACCCAAAGAGTGATGACCCCAAGCAACGCGGACTAGCTTTATAGTCTTGTTCTTGAGTATCTTCTCTCTCCGGTCCAATATAGACACGGGCCTCTCCTCATACGAAAGGTTGGTACCAACACCAATTCGAATGATCCAGAGGTGGCTCGGGTCCGGGATATATCGTCGTAATTGGGACACATCGAACACGTCATGCTCCTCTCTTAGCGACGACGAAAGAGCAGATGATAGGACACATCGCCTACTCGCTCCAGAATGTCGAACGGCCCTATATACCTAGGACTAAGCTTTCTCCGTACGCCGAAACGAATGATGCCACGGTTAGGCGAAATCCTCAGGAATACATGGTCACCGACAGAAAACTCAAGAGGGCGTCGATAAGAATCGGCCCAATGACGCTGACGATCTTAGACAACTCGAAGATGATCTCTGACTCTTCTGACCACTTCAACGGTCTGAGCAATATTTTCGGACCGAGCATCTGTCTCTCACCGACATCATCCCATGCTAGCGGGGATCGACACTTCCTACCATACAGTGCCTCGAACGGTGCCATCTGATACTGGCCTGGAAACTGTTGTTGTACGAGAACTCTACCAGGTACAGGTGATCTTCCACGAACCACCGAAGTCGAGTGTACATGACCGTAACATATCTTCAAGAGTCTGGATCGTGCGTTCCGTATGGCCATCTGTCTGCGGGTGATAAGCTGAGCTAACTGGAGGTGAGTTCCCAAACTCTCTTACAAGCTATGCCAAAAGTACGACGTAAATCTTGAATCTCGGTCCGAGGTGATACTGACTGGTACACCGTGAAGTCTGATGATCTGCCTGAGGTACATCTCTGCTAGCTAAGCCGTCGACTGTCCAACTCTAATGGGGAAAATGCCACCTTCGTGAGCCTGTCTATAATAACCCAAATAGCATCTCTGCTAGCCGGGGATCTAGGTAATCCAGTCATAAAATCCATGGTTATATGCTCCCACTTCTATTCTAGAATTGGCAAGGGCTGAAGTAGTCCAGCTTGCCTCTGATGTTCAGCTTTAACTTGTTGGCAAACCAAATATCGAGACAAACCGGGCTATCTCTCACTTCATGCTATTCCACCAAAAGTGCTGACGGATATCACGGTACATCTTCGTACTGCCGGATGAATGGAATACTACGAACTGTGAGCCTATGTCATGATTTCCTGCCTGATATCTCCGCTGGGTACACAAAGACGCTTCCCATGTCGAAGTGTACCGTCTTCATGAATGCATAACTCTGGTCTTCGTCCTGCCTCACACTCTGCTCTGATTCGCTGAAGCTTGGAATCTGCTGACTGTGCCATCCGGATCCTCTCGACTATAGTAGACTGAACTTGCATGCTGGCCATCAATGCCACACTGTAGGAGGACAACTTCTATGCCCATCTT
>JANAVB010041420.1:1950597-2073097 GCA_029216955.1 Iris pallida
ACTCGTATTGCGATTTCTGCATAATTATTTTGGCATTTCCCTTCTTGGTTCGGTTCAACTTATTGCTGGTTCGGTTTGGCTTGGTTTTAGGTGGACCGAACCCCTACCTACCACCACCACCCTCATTTATATTTCCACCTAACACTCTCTCTCCTTATTAATTCTCTCCATCACTTCTTCTTCTCCACCATTACTCTCCACCTACCAGGGAAGAGAGCTTAGGCAAGTGCTGCTTGCTTCATGGAGGAACCCAAATTTTATTATTCTATTTTTTTCTCTACGAGATTCTAACACACTTTAATATTTAGTCATTTCTAATTTCCATGGTTCAATTTGTGTAGATCTAAGTTTATTGTATTTTTGGATTTCTTGGGTTTTGATTTACTTAACATTGTTGTTTTCAAGTTTTGATGGTTCCATGTTGTAGAGCATTCGATTCTGCCCTATTTTGACCTGTGGAAGTCTGGATTCTGACCTCGGATAAAGGATTTATGAGCCTAGAAGCCATGAACTTCATGGATCTTCTTCTCGGACAAGTGGAGAAGAAGAACAGTCTCGAGTTGCATGGCAGCACTTGGCCGTATGAACATTTATCGGCAAGTCTTTCTCAGCCGCATGGCGCATTACTTTCCAGCGGCATGAAGACAACTCCCTGCAGCCGCATAAGACCTGGCCAATTCGCAGTCGCATAAGACCCGCCCTTGGTGCAGCCGTATAAGACTCCACTTGAGCACAGCTGCATATGCTTGATTCATTTTGAGCCGCATGTGACCCTTCATTCTCAGCCGCATAGAGTTGCCATCCCCAAGCCGCATGAGCCCTGATTTCATCTAGCCGCATGAACTCTAATAACCGCAGCCACATATGAACCCGATCATCCGCAGCCGCATATGACCCGATCATCTACAGCCGTATAAGGCCTTGTCCTTAGCCGCATGAGCTGTCCTTGATCCCGCTGCCGCATAAGCCTGAGATCGTCGCTTCCGCATGAGCCCAAATTACTTCCAGCCGCATGCACTTGTTATCTTTCCAGCCGCATGTGCCTTCCCTTCTTTCTGAACCGCATAACATTGCTTCCCCTCAGCTGCATAGGCTCGTCCTTCCTGAGCCGCATGCGTCTGCCTACTTCCAGCCGTATGAGCGCGCGTCCCAGCCGCATAAGCGCGTATACTCTCTGTCGCATGGAGTCCAATGAGCCACATGGCTCCTTCCTCAGCCTTATTCTCTTTTTTATTATATTATTATTATTATTATTATTAAATTGAAATGTTATATTTATAATTATGCCATGTAATTCTGGCATATTTCCTGAACACAATAGTGGCCCGCCGTGGCGCATTCTTGACCAGTAAAACTGACATGATAAATCTCGATATGCTGTTACAACAGCTAGCTTGACATGACAAGTATGAATGACCTGGACACCGTGGGCGATTGTGTTTGTACAAATAAACCAGTACTGTCTTGCAACATATCTAGGATGGGGCTTCCTGAGTACCACGGCTAGGGATACCTACTGCAATTGACTAAGGTTAATCAACTAGAATAATCCAGTAGTCATGAGAGATTTTTAGCTACAGGCAATTCCGTTATTTGGGCGCACCAAGTGGACATGTAGCCTACCGACGAGTATGGAACATTTTCAAAACATAGTCATGTGTTGCATCCTTCATAAAAGAACATACAACCCGGATAACCTGGATGGTCTGGAGGACTTGTGGCTGTTGGGATAATCTTATTGCATATTGCTAGTAACTAGGCTTGTGATAATCCTAGTTAGTTAAAGTATCAAGCCGTACTCTATGCTTGGCCGTAATTGATTGGATGGAATCTAGCCAGCTTAGTCTTGTCCTGATCCTATACAAGATTCTGATATGACATGATTACTTATGCTTGTCTTAACAATAATGATCAGGGGTCCTGTTCTGTTCAGGCAAAGGGTTACAACCCCTCCTTGTTTGGTTTAAGGGTTGTAACCTGGCTCCCAGAGCTGTTCTGTGTCCTCTCTTCGTTTATTGTCTTATTGCACCCCATGCCATGCTCGTCATGTTTTTACCTTACTTTCATATCATGATTATTTATACTGGCCTTAACAATAAAGATCAGGGGTCCAGTTCTGTTCAGGCGAAGGGTTACAACCTCGGTCCTTGTTTGGTTTAAGGGGTGTAATCTGGCTCCCGGAGCAGTTCTGTGTCCTCTCTTCGTTTTTGTCTTGTTTTACCTTACCAATAGTATTTGAGATGGGTTTCTATTCAGGTAAAGGGCTACAACCCCGGTCCTTCTTTGGTTTAAGGGTTGTGACCTGGCTACTTGAATGGTCTCCTCGTACTCAGTTTGCTGTTGTTATCTCTATTATTCAGTTCTTATTTATCATCTTTAATATTAAATTGTTATATGCTGGTTTTAGTTCCTAAGTGAAGCCTCCTTTGTGGCACTTGCTTTTTCTGGGGTCTGACCCAGCTGGTTTTGTATGGCCAGATATCGGAGCAGTACCAGAGGATCTACCAGTCTTTCAGCTAGATGGTGACCACCAGGCGTAACCCTGGCAACGAGTGGGTTTCTTTTGTCCGCCCACTTTATTGTAAAATTATTCTTTTCAGGCGTTTAGCCGACGAGCACGTATTAGCTCGTATTGCATCTTTATTTACTTTCTTCCTACGAGCTGTAACATGATTGACAAATCCTAGGGTTGATCATGTATGACTAAAACTCTTGCTAGTCCTGACATTTTATACGACTAGCTTCATGATCATCCGAATATGTAATATATGGGACACCTTGCTATTGTATATTTGGTGTTATGACATCTTGTGACTGTTATTGCTTGCTTGAGATTGAGACAATAGGCTTGTTCATGACCATAGGTGACTGATGGATTGTAGTTAAACCCTCATATATCTAGACAGCCATGACCGTATAGCGAGGTGGCTTGCACTTTAATATATGTAGCTGGCTATGTACGCCCTCGTACTCCAGTATTCTGGTTCTGGGGTGTGACATGGTTTAAGTGGTGGCCCATGCAGGTCTTGTAAATCAAGATATGTGAGGGTTTACCAAATAGATGTCTCAATCAGTACTCGCCCTTGATCTTTGCTCGTATCTTCTAGATCCCTAGATTCTTGACCTGATCACAAGCTTGTATCGTTGATCTTTCCTGGTCCTTCAATATTTTTCCTACGTCGTCTTCTTCAGCGGCATTGTTCCTGGTCCTACCGATCAGCCAGGCAGAGCACCTCTCGTGGACCAACCGCAACCTGGAGATCATGTCCAACATTCGGGAGTAGCCTCCAGAGTCGTGCCTACCGGAGGAGAGCCACCAGTTCAGCCCATCCAGCCTGTAGAGCCTGATGATGGCACTTTGGTGGGTCTCATCAGGTCATTGTTAGCTTCTCAGGATCGGCGAGGATATGTCTTGCACTAGGCGGTGGCAGATGCTCTGACCAGAGGAGGTCATCAGGGTAACAGCATGACCAACAGCTTCAAGCGCTTGAACCCTCCATTCTTCGATGGTATCGAAGATGCTATCGCAGTAGATACTTGGCTTCAGGACACAGAGGTGATTCTAGAAGCAGCCAGGACTCCAGAAGACGAGAAGGTGTCCGTGGTGCGCCTGCAGTTATTGAATCTTACCCGCAGCTGGTGGGCAGCGCAGGCCGTTGGGTTAGTGGCACCCATTGCTTGGGCAGTATTCAGAAAGAGATTCCAGACCAAGTATTTTGATACTGTAGCTCGGTACTACAGACGAGATTTATCAATCTGAAGCAGATGGGCAGGACGGTCGATGGATATGCGGCCGAGTTTTCCAGGCTTAGTCGGTTTGCTTCCACCTTGGTAGCGACCGAGTTCGATAGAGCCCAGTAGTTCCAGCTGGGGCTCCATCTCGAGATTTTGCTGGCAGTAGAGCAGTTTGAGCATCAAACTTTTGATGTAGTATTGAGAGCAGCTAGGAGGCATGAGTACACCTTCCAGAGGATCATGGATAGGACCGGAGGTCGAAAGCGATCTCACGGCCAGATGAATCAGTCTTCAGCACCAGCCCCGGCGGCCAGGGCTTTGACCATTGGAGCTCCGAGACGGCGGCCTCAGTGACGTCGGTTCAGCATTCAACCCCGACGCACCCTCAGCAGCAGAAGAAGAAGCAGCCTTCCGCAGTGGGATGTTCATACTGCGGAAAGCCGGGGCATGTGGTATCGGAGTATCGCAGAGCACAGGGTTTGTGCTTGGTTTGTGGTGCCCTGGACCACAGGGTTGGGAACTGCCCGAATAGGGGGAGTTCATCATCAGCTTTCTCTAGTCCTTCAGTTAGAGGACCGGCACCAGTCCAGCAGCAGCAACAGTACCCATTCTCGAGGCCATTGCCGACGCAGGCCCAGGCATTCCAACAGAAGAGACCGCAGCAGTATGCCCAAGCCCTAGCCCTGATCCAGAGCAGGCAGAGGAATTTTCGACAGAGGGGACCCGTACCCAGAGGGCATGGTCAAGTGCTGGCTTTGACCATGGAAGAAGAAGGATTAGCACCAGGTGAGGAGGTGGCAGGTACTATTCTCGTGAATACCTTTCCAGCTCCAATATTATTTGATTCTGGTGCCTCACATTCATTTATGTCTGCACGATTTGCAACACAGATAGGAGTGGAGCCCGAGTCATTATCAGTAAGGCTCAATATACTAACTGGTAACGGACTTGTGGGAGTAGATAGAGTGTTTTTCTCGTGTCGGATCGTAGTTAGCGGTAGAGAATTTCCTGCTAGATTGATAGAGTTCCCGATGGCCGATTATGATGTGGTCTTAGGGATGGATTGTTTGAGGGACTAGTATGCTAGGATAGACTGCCACATTGGCAGGATTGTTTTTAGCATTCCCAGAGAGCCGGAGTTTTCTTTCTCTCGAGGCGAAGTTGAACCTTCTCCTCCAGTGTTGCGGATGGCAGTGCGGTTACCTCAGATAGTCGAGAAGTTTTCAGATGTTTTCCCAGAAGAGCTTCCAGGGATGCCACCAGAGCGGGATCGAGTTTACCATTGACTTGATCCCCGGGACAGTCCCAGTATCAGAAAGAGTCTACAGGATGGCACCGTCAGAGCTAGATATTATACAAGATGATTGAAGAACTCAGAACCAAGGAATTCATTCGTGCTAGTGGATCGTCTTGGGGAGCCCTGATACTTCTTATAAAAAGAAGGATGGTACGTCCAGAATATGTGTAGATTATCATACCTTGAACTTAGTGATAATAAAAACAGATACCCTCTCCCGAGGATAGATGACTTATTTGATCAACTCAAGGGGGCAGCTGTATTCTCGAAGATTAACTTGCGGTCAGGATACCATCAGATTAGAGTCAGAGATCAGGACATCCTGAAGACAACTTTTAGATCAAGATATGGACATTAGGAGTTCCTTGTAATGCCTTTTGGAGCAACCAATGCGCCGGCTGTATTCATGGACCTCATGAATCGCATCTTCATGCTTTATTTGGATCAGTTCATGATTGTGTTCCTAGACGACATCCTAGTCTACAGCAAGAGCGAGGCGGAGCATGAGCAGCATCTCCGTCTGGTTCTTCAGATTCTTAGAGAGCACCAGTTATATGCCAAGTTCAGTAAATGCGAGTTCTGGCTCGATCGCATTTCATACTTGGGTCACATTATTACCAGAGAAGGAGTAGAAGTGGATCCCCAGAAGATCGTGGCTATTAAGTCGTGGCCAGTACCTAGCACAGTTGCAGAAGTTTGCAGTATTCTTGGTTTGGCCGGCTACTACCGGCAATTTGTTTCAGACTTTGCTCAGATTTCAGCGCCATTGACCCAGTTGACCCGCAAGGATATGCAATTTGCTTGGACAGCAGAGTGCCAGAGTTTTTTTGAGAAGTTGAGGCGAGGCTTGATGACGGCACCCATTCTCACGCTTCCAGATGAAACCAGAGGATTCTCAGTGTATTGTGATGCTTCAGACAGAGGCTTAGGATGTGTTTTGATGCAGCATGGGAAGGTAATAGCTTATGCGTCACGCCAACTTTGTGATCATAAGAGGAATTACCTAACCCATGACTTGGAGCTGGCAGCAGTAGTATTTACACTTAAGTTGTAGAGGTACTACTTGTACGGAGATAGGGTGAGATTTTTGCCGACCACAAGAGCCTGAAGTATGTGTTCACTCAGAAGGATCTTAACATGTGTCAGAGAAGATGGCTAGAGCTGCTTGTGGATTATGACGTCAACCTGCAGTATCACCTAGGAAGGCCAACGTAGTTGCAGATGCATTGAGCATAAGAGCCTGAGTTTATTTCCTAACAGCGCAACCAGAGATGTTAGCAGATCTTCAGAATATAGGTATAGAAGTTGTCCTTCTTACCAGTATGGCATTGATGGCCAGTATGCAAGTTCAGTCCACTATAGTCGAGAGGATCCAAATGGCGCAGTCAACAGATTCCAAGCTTCAGCAGCTCAGAACAGAGTGTGAAGCAGGACGGGGACCGGAGTTGTGCATTCATGAAGACGGTATACTTCGACATAGAAAGCGTCTTTGTGTACCCAGTGGAGATATCAGACAGGAGATCATGGCGGAGGCTCACAGCTCGCAGTATTCCATTCATCGCGGTGGTACGAAGATGTACCATGATATTCGTCAGTACTTTTGGTGGAATGGCATGAAGAGGGAGATAGCCCGGTTTGTCTCTCGGTATTTGGTTTGCCAACAAGTTAAAGCTGAACATCAGAGGCCTGCTGGACTTCTTCAGTCCTTGCCAATTCCAGAATAGAAGTGGGAGCATATAACCATGAATTTTGTGACTGGATTACCTAGATCTCCAGCTGGTAGAGATGCTATCTGGGTGATAGTTGATAGGCTAACGAAGGTGGCTCACTTTCTCTCGTTCAGAGTTGGTCAGTCGACGGCTCAGTTAGCAGAGATGTACCTCAGGCAGATTGTCATATTGTACGGTATACCAGTCAGCATCACTTCGGACAGAGATTCCAGATTTATGTCGTACTTTTGGCGTAGTCTACAGGAGAGTTTGGGGACTCGTCTCCAGTTCAGCTCAGCATATCATCCACAGACTGATGGTCAGTCGAAACGCACAATCCAGACTCTTGAAGATATGTTGAGATCTTGTACACTCGACTTCGGTAGTTCATGGGAAGATCACCTGCACCTGGTGGAGTTCTTGTACAATAAAAGTTTCCAGGCCAGTATTCAGATGGCACCATTCGAGGCACTGTATGGCAGAAAGTGCCGGTCCCCGCTAGCATGGGATAATATTGGAGAGAGACTGATGCTCGGTCCGAAAATGATTGCTCAGACCGTTGAAGTGGTCAGGAGAGTCAGGGATCATCTTTGAGTTGCCCAAGATCGCCAACGTTATTGGGCCGATTCACATCGGCGCCCACTTGAGTTTTTGGCCGGCGACCATGTATTTCTGAGGATTTTGTCTAACCGTGGCGTCATTCGTTTCGGTGTACGGGGAAATCTTAGTCCTAGGTATATAGGACCGTTCGACATTCTGGAGCAAGTAGGAGATGTGTCCTATCGTCTCGCTCTTCCACCGTCGCTACGTGAGGTGCATGACGTATTCCATGTATCCCAACTACGATGGTATATCCCGGACCCGAGCCACATCCTGGATCATTCGGAATTAGTTGTTGGTACCAACCTTTCGTACGAGGAGAGGCCCTTGTCTATATTGGACCGGAGAGTGAAGATACTCAAGAATAAGACTATTAGTTTAGTCCGTATTGCTTGGGATCATCACTCTTTGGATGAGTCAACGTGGGAGCGTGAGGATGATATCCGATCGCGATATCCCGACCTGTTTGACTCATAAGGTATAATGTCTTTCTTATGCCTTATGCTTTAAGTTCTTTGCTTGAATGGATAATTGCTCGATTGATTGCCTAGTTATAACCTGCCGGTGATTAGTATAACTTGTCCTGGTCTCTCTAGCCTCTTGATTAAATTCAGAGGATGAAATTCCTTTAAGGTGGGTAGAGTTGTAATACCTGTGGTTCATATTACGTATCTTGGTATACATGTACGTTTTCTTGACTCGTATTGCGTATTTCCTTGCATGATTATTTTGGCATTTCCCTTCTTGGTTCGGTTCAACTTGTTGCTGGTTCGGTTTGGCTTGGTTTTAGGTGGACCGAACCCCCACCTACCACCACCACCCTCATTTATATTTTCACCTAACACTCTCTCTCCTCATTAATTCTTCTCTATTACTTCTTCTCCACCATTACTCTTCCACCTACCAGGGAAGAGAGCTTAGGCAAGTGCAGCTTGCTTCATGGAGGAACCCAAATTTTATTGTTCTATTTTCTTCTCCACGAGATTCTCACCCACTTTAATATTTAGCATTTCAAATTTCCATGGTTCAATTTGTATAGATCTAAGTTTATTATATTTTTGGATTTTTTGGGTTTTGATCTACTTAACATTGTTGTTTCCAAGTTTTTATGGTTCTATGATGTAGAGCATTCGATTCTGTCCCATTTTGACCTATGGAAGTCTGGATTTCGACCTTGGATAAAGGATTGATAAGCCTGGAAGCCATGAACTTCATGGCTCTTCTTCTCGGACAAGTGGAGAAGAAGAACAGTCTCGAGCCGCATGGCAGCACTTGGCCGTATGAACATTCATGCGGCAAGTCTTTCTCAGCCGCATGGCGCATTACTTTCCAGCCGCATGAAGACAACTCCCTGCAGCCGCATAAGGCTTGGGCAATTCGCAGCCGCATCAGACCCGCCCTTGACGCAGTTGCATAAGACTCCACTTGAGCACAGCCACATATGCTTGATTCATTCTGAGCCGCATGAGACCCTTCATTCTCAGCCGCATAGGGTTGCCATCCCCGAGCCGCATGAGCCCTGATTTCATTCAGCCGCATGAACTCCAATAACCGTGGCCGCATATGAACCCGATCATCCGCAGCCGCATATGACCCGATCATCCGTAGCCGCATAAGGCCTTGGTCCATAGCCGCATGAGCTGCCCTTGATCCCGCTGCCGCATAAGCCTGAGATCCCCGTTGCCGCATGAGCCCGAATTACTTCCAGCCGCATGAACTTATTATCTTTCCAGCCGCATGCACCTCCCTTCCTTCCTGAGCCGCATGACATTACTTCCCCTCAGCCACATAGGCTAGTCGTTCCTGAGCCGCATGCGTCTGCCCACTTCCAGCCGCATGAGCGCACAGTCCTAGCCGCATAAGCGCGTATGGTCTCTGCCGCATGGAGTCTAATGAGCCGCATGGCTCCTTCCTCAGTCTTGTTCTCTTTTATTAGTATATTATTATTATTATTATGAAATTGAAATGTCACATTTATAATTATGCTATATAATTCTGGCATATTTTCTGAACACAATAGTGGCCCGCCGTGACGCACTCTTGACCAGTAAAACTGACATGATAAATCTCGATATGTTGTTACGACAGCAAGCCTGACATGACAAGTATGAATTACCTGGACTTCATGGGCGATTGTGTTTGTACAAATAAACCAATACTGTCTTGCATCATATCTAGGATGGGGCTCCCTGAGTACCACGGTCAGGGATACCTACTGCAATTGACTAAGGTTAATCCACTAGATTTATCCAGTAGTCATGGAAAGATTTTCCAGCTACAGGCAATCCCGTTATCTGGGCGCACTGTAAATCCCCATAATTTATAATTGATTTTTATAAATTAAATTAATTTTTGTTATGCCTTTCATTAGATATGGATTTATTTACTACTAGCGTAGTAGTATAATTAATGTATGTGTGTATATATATATATATTATTTTATGTGCGCATGTTTGTATTCTAATAAATAAGGAATATAATTCAATCTAGGATTTTAGGAATTTAATTATAAATTTTTGTGATAATTTTGCTAGCTAAAAGAAGGATATATATATATATATATATATATATATATATATATATATATATATATATATATATATATATATATATATATATATATATATATATATATACTTAAGTTTTCGGAATAAGAAAAAGAATTAGAAATAGAATTTGAATAAGAAAAGAAAAAGAATTAGAATAGAAAAAAAGGGGTGAGCACAGCCGCTCACTTAAAGTGAGCGGGCCCACAGCAGCAGCAGAGCAAAAGAAAACCCACCCCCCCCGGCGCGCGTGAATCCGTGGAATAGTGGGAATCGGGTTAATCCAAACCCATTAGTATTAGGGTTGAGAGTAACTTGATATATATATATATATATATCTTTTTGCACAAACCTCGAAACCCTAAACTTCCAAAATGAAAGTTGAGGCTGATCATATCCTCTTTGCCTACGAATTCATTTCACCAGCGACGGAGCTCTGTGCGCGACGAACGGAGCATCGGAAGTCAGCCCCGCGTCACCCACGGAGCAGTTTTTCCACTCAAGGTATCCTACTTCCCTATGGCGTAACTTTTTACTCGTAGCACCGATTTTCGATCCGTAAGATTTTCTGGAAAGTAGAATTCACCCTCTTCGAGATCTTCTAGGTGGATTTCACAAACAACCCATCGATTTGCTCGAAAAATCGAGACAAAGTTGAACAAAAATCTATTTTCTGTAATATTATAAAACTGTTTTAAAACGACAACTTGTCGGCCAATTTTTTTACTGTATAGTAAAGTACTGTACGATCTAATTGAAAATAGTAAAAGACAACCTAATCGAGATCGTAACGCATCTTCTGGATCGTCATTTCGATTAGCGTGTAAAAAGTAGATTGATGATGAAGTTGAGGAAAAACTTGTGGTAAATTATATTAATTTTCTGAATTTTGTCCGATATGGCGTGCGCCCCGACAAACCGGGCGACATGGTCGCGTGCTATATGCATCGAAAGGTGCGTATGGACGTTTTGACATGTAGGAACTGACGGAACTCAGTTTCGTCGTGTGTGCACGACGAAATCAGTCCGTATCCGTCAAAATACCCCGTATCGACGTTTTGCAAACTTCGTCCTAACTTCGTGTACAGTCGTTGATTCAAAACAAAATTTGTGCCAACAGGTCCGAATCGAAATTTTGGTCATGTATGCCAAGTTTGGTTTGATTTGGAGAAGGTCGAATCGGAGCCCCTTTTTAGCGGGCCCGCAACCCACTCAAACGGGCGAATTTGTACACAGCTCATCAGAATCCAAAACTGGACATACTGTTGAGTTCCTCTCCTCAAACTAAAACCGTAGACATATAGTTTGACGACTTTAGAGATCGTAGACTTTGGCATGCGTTTCGGTGCAAAGTGAGTCCAACGACGGACATCGTTTTTACCCGAAATTACGATTTTGCCCCTGTTCCAGAATTTGACTTTTGGACAGGCATTTCCTAGGTATATCTTCTTCTCTAAGATCATTTTTGATGTTTGTTTCAGCGTCTGGAGTCATCTATGATTTGTAAATTTTGGTGCTGACACTTGCTACTCTTGGATTTGCCCTTCTCGCACCGCAGGCAAGATACCTTGCCACCCTACTGTGTGATTATTATATTCTTATTTTCAGTTGTTATTTTCAGCATTTCTTATTTCTTGATAATATAAAACTGTGCATCCAAGTCACACTTGGGTGCAAGCGACTATATCAGACGTTTTTCTCGTTTTATTATTTTTTCTTGCATTGACTTAGTCTAGTGATCACCCATTGATGTTGAGGTATTGTTATATCTCATACGGCCTTGACACTTGTTGTATCACATGATGTGAGTCACATGTAGGATACGTATCCACGTTGTCGGCTGGCCACCGATACGTATGGAGCGTACGACGGATAGGAATAACTGCCAATAGAATTGTATGTTAGAAGACTTGGCAGTTACTAGAGGTTCATGAGTCATGGATGTGACCCTACTAGGCATTGGGTGGAGAGAACAGTTTCCCTAACGTATGCGTCCTTATGCACTTTCCTATTACTGATACTGCTGGCCTCTGACATTCGAAGAATGTTATGCTTTGAGGTCCCTGGTATCATGATGGGGCCACACCTGAGTTACTGCTACTGAGCCAGATACCCATGCATTGAAGGTCTGTTCTTAACTGTATTGTCACTATAGAACTGCTAGGCACCCTATTGTATGCATCCCTTTTCTTTCTATGATATTATCACAATTATATGGCATGGTGTTTTCTTGTATCTTGCTATGTTCCCCGAGGACCTGGTTATCTTTCTAGGATTAGACGACTTTTTGCATGAGTACGGAGCGGTGCTGGATCCATCTTACATCGATGACGAGGCAGTCACTACTAATTTCTAGTTCATTCTATATTTGAGACATTAGTGGACATTATTTTTACATCTCATTTCTTTCTATTTGCGGAGGTTGGACTCCAATCTTGTGAGACTATTTTTCATAGCTGTTTGGAGTGAGTATGTTCACCTGGCTATCTTTGGATACTCTTATTTATTTATTTGGACTCTATTACCTTCTGTGTTGAGCTGTGATGAGATTAGATATGTTATTCTGGCCTGTTATTATTTTATTTATAGCTTATGTGCATATATAAGGATTCTATATATTGGAGTATTCTTCGTATATGTGCAGCTGGCATGTTCACGTACTTGGTCCTATGTATTTTGGGACTGGGGCGTTACATATTTTTGTGGTGGCCCATGCAGGTCACCGTTAATATTTTGGGTTACATGACTGTGTCCAACAAGCCTGCATATAGGAATAGGAATATCTCATCCGGAACTACTACTATCTCTTGACTTCCAATCTTTTCGAAACTTCCTTGATTATTCGATTTACTTCATATCTAACCTTCCTAAATATCAACGTATCTTCCTCATGCCAACAATATACATTTAAGAAGCGGACGCACTTCTGCCTTGGCCCTCACATCTGGTGAAGAGGCTACTCCAGAGGGACAGAATCCTCCCATGACTCCAGCGATACCATACCAGCCAGGACAGTCGCAGCCTACTACGACACCGACGACGGAGTACCCAGAGTCGCAGCACCCTCAGGCAGCCAGGTTGGACAGACTACTACCATGCCACCAGAAGGAAATGTACCACTGCCTCCACCACCACCATTCCCTCAGCAGTTTTCCCCACAGTCGGGACCTCAGATGCCCCCACCACCGACTGATGGGAGCCCTACTACTCAGTTTATGTACGCCATGATGCAGGCTCAGTGGCAGCAGACTTAGCTGATGAGACAAACGATCATGACAGCAATGGCTAGACCTCCACCACCACCTCCAGCACCAACACCAGCACCAGCACCGGCTCTGTATCCTTATGAAGGCTCTATCAAGAATTTTACCGATATGAAACCCAAGGCCCTTAGAGGAACAGAGAAGCTATTAGAGGTGTCACAGTGGCTTATTAGTATCGAGAAGCTACTAAAGGCATCCCAGTTGCTAGCTCGAGATTGGATGACAGCAGTGGACTTACTGTTAGAAGACAATGCTCACCACTGGTGGAAGGCGAAAGAGAGACGACTAGGCACTGGGATCACCTGGAAACAGTTCTATGATGCATTTTATGAGAGGTTCTTCCCTATTCATGTCAGAGATGGTCTCTACGACCAGTTCCTTCGTCTGAAGCAAGGAAATATGACAGTTGATGAGTATGACTCAGAGTTCAATCGTCCTAAGTCGATTTGGTGCGGAATTGATTCCGACAGAGTTAGAGAAGGCAAGAAGATTTCACCAAGGGCTTGCACCAGGGCTCAAGTCTTATATGACTACCCAGTCTCGAGTCTCCCATTCAGCTGTCTTGGAAGAAGCTCGTGCTCAAGAGATTCTTCGCAAGGAGCAGCAGCAGACATCGAGGCGCCATACCCCAGCAGTTACACCAGCTCGGGCTACTCAGAGTGGACCTATTAGGAGGGCCATCGAATAGTTCCAGCAAAGGCCCACACCTTATCAGAAGCCCACCTGCAACTTTTGCAGAAAGCAGGGACACATTTTGAAGGACTGTCGAATTCGACTTGGGTCATGCTTGAGATGCGGGTCAGGACAGCACAAGGTGAAAGATTGTCCGGAACAACAGTCCTTAGCCCCAGCACTTCCAGCACCTCAGCCAGCGGTAGGAGCACCTCGCCCGCCATTACCATCTCAGTCAGCACAGTTCGAGAGGGCCAGAGCTCAGGGCCCCGGACAGAATTATGGAAAGGTATTCTCACTTGCTAGTTGAGGATATAGAGACAGAGGCAGAGGTTATAGCAGGTATGGTTTTAGTTGCATCTTTTCCTGCTATTATATTATTTGATACTGGAGCCACTCATTCATTTATAGCAACTAGTTTTGCCACTAGACACAGCATTCCCATCACACCCTTAGCTAAGAATGTTAGAATCCTCACTGGAGGAGGAGTTGTTGTAGCACCCAGTTTTCCAAATGAGGGTAATTTTGAAATTTCGTGTTTATAATTATTTTAATAATGATATTTAATTCATGATATGATTTTGGTGATTTTAAATTATTTTAAAATTATTTAAATCAATGACTTGTGGTTTTGACGTTTTGCTAGTGAAACTCTAGAGACTGTTTGACCTAGAGCCTAACCATGTGATTATGATATTTTAATGTCATTTCTGGCCTAAGATATTTTGCATTTGACCTCTTTGAATTATTTTGATATTTATTTTATTATTTATGATATTGTTTTGGGGTTATTTGAGTCGGGTTCGAATTTTATCTCAATCCGACTTGTAACGGGGACCCGGGGTAACTTAGACTCTAGTTGGACTCATGCATTAGTTAGCCATGGCCCACATTTTAATTAGTCATGTTAGAAAGATTAGTCATAATTCTAATTATTAGGTTAACCATTTAGAGTTTTTTTTATTTGACCCTTTTACCCCCAAACCCTAACCAAAATTATTTTAAACACTTGTAACTAAGGGAGGGGCAAACTTGTAATATTCAATAAAGGGGGATATAACCATTGTGGCCGGCCCTAATAGGACTCCCATCTCATTTCCTTTCTTTGATAAGTCTTCTTCCCCAAGTGCTCTCAAGCTCTCCCAAGGAAGAAGCCTTTCTCCTTGGATTTTCTCTCCTTTAGGTAATATTTCCTTCTCTTTTATTTCTCCATTATGCATTTAGGAAAATTTTAACCATAGAAATGACCCCCATTGTTGTGTCCCTATTTTGTGTCCTCTTGTGTCCATTATGTGTCCTTTAGGGATTTCTATTGTATTATTGTTGTGTCTTGTGTTCATGGAGAAAACCCCCAAACTTGGACACGCTTTATATTTAAAATATTAATTAAATGAATTAATTCATATTAAATCTCAGATTTGAATATGTAGAGATGTGTTCTTGAGTACTTTACATTTCATTCATGTATCTCTTATAGATGTGTTCATGTTACATATATAGATTTGTGTAAAATATATTGTAATGAGCGTGTACCTATATTTATATATGTAATAAATGGTTCATGATGATTATATAATCAAGTTTGTGAGTGTGGTTCCTCATATTATTATTGTCATTATTGTTGTGGATAATTAGGATATATATTGTGTATTCTTTTGGCTCAAACTATCTAAATCCGTCATGATTTTTATCCACGTTTTTAGTTTCAGCCCTAACTTAGAAATATCATAACTTCTAGCTCAAAGCTCGGTTTAATCTCCTGTTTTTTTTAAAAGAAGCGTATTGAAGTTAGATTTCCAAAAACATGTATTAGTAGGCCTAATTCTTTCTGTAACTTTTTGGAGAATTATTTGAGTGTCAGCTGTACGAAAGACAAACGCGTTCTCGGTGTTTTTGCGATTCCGGGAGTTTCCGGAAACGAAAACGCGATCCGTTTGAAGTTTTGGAAAGCTAACACATAGATCTATAACATACTTTAATCCTAGATTTTAATTCATGCTGAGATGGTACAGTATTGATTATTAGTAGGAGTTACTATTCGGCATATGCATTTTGTGCACCCTTGTGTGTAATATAATGTTCTATTTGATTTTAACCCATGTTAATGTATATACATTATGTAATTAAATAGAGAATGTAAGCATGAGTAAATGGTTAAATAAATGATGTATGAGGTGTAAGTATCCTATCTAATGTAAGCATGTATAAGTATGGCTTGTAATGAATATGTAGGTTCCATAGTATGTAATGTATGGTACATATAGTAGTGCAAGAGAATAAATAAATGATGAATGAATACAAGCATGAATGTAATGTAATAATAGATGTAATATATGCAATATACAAGTTAATGAGATGTAATATTCTATGTTAACACAAATCCTATATTACCTCATGTACCCCTTACACTATGTTGACACTATCACACTTGACACTTTGTTCACTTACACTTTGACACTCTTTGATATGTATACACTATGTATGCCCATTTAACCCTTACTTGCCCCTTTGCCATGTTCACATACACACACATAGCCTCTTAAATAAGTATTTATGAATATAGTTAACTTAGCTATGTATGTATATTATATATATGTTAGCATATTGTATTGTAATATATAAGTTTATATAACCATTTAAAATGCCATGGTTATAGACCTAATGTTGAATACCAATATATGCATGTGTATATATGTGTAGACATATATAGCTTAAAGTAATAGATTACCTAGTGTATATCCAATATGAATTCTTGCCTATTTGAGTATTGAATAATTGCATGCTATATAGAGTTGGGTGTATGTTGGCTTGTATAGCCTTGTATTGATGTGTGCTTGCTAGGATAGTCTTGGTTAGGCCTAGTAAGACTTGCTAGGTTAGGACATGACCTAGTTTGACCTAGTTTGACTAGTGCAGTTGACCAGAGTTGACCAAGGGTTGACTTTGGCCTAGTTTGACCTAGATTCATGTAGAATGCATTGTAGTGCTTTATGTTACCCTTCTGGATATGTTGTAACTTGTGCTGTTCTAATTAGGAGCCAGACACCTCTCCTCGGATAGTATCTTTACCTTGGACATTCAGATATCAGGCGAGTACATTCTCTGATCATTTCATATCTTGTTTAGGATTATATTTTCTGCTTTAGATTACTTTACATGATGCTGACACGTTGAAAACATGGATTAGTACTATATGGATCTTGTTGTGCGATGTTATCCCCTTAGCGGATACATCGGGTATTCGTGTTCGTGTACTTTATCGTGAGCATCGTATACTCCTTGTATTCGTGACATTCGTGTACAAATCGTGTGAAAATCATATATATTCATGTATTCACATGATCTCGTGTGCGACTATACTTCGTGTGCAATAACATAACTTAGCTTGATCCTTGTGTATTGATTGGGACGGGGGAGTAGAAGTGGCTGTGTAATCAATCCAGTAGATTACTCGTGTACAACCTCTGTAGATTACTCGTGTACAACATCGTGCCGTTTACATAACCAGCTTGTGCTCTGAATCACTAGTCACTGATAGTTCTCTATATATGGTAGCTATTTACTTACAGTCTCTCTCTTTTTCATCATGTTATTTCTTCAGATCCTGTATCTTACTCTCTAGCATGTTTATATTTCCTAACCTATTATGATATTGTTGAGATATACTGTACTCGCTCCTGTCCTGACTGGACCCGTTGATAAATTTTACAGATAGCTTGGAGATTGCCTTCTAGCCTAGAGGAGACACATTAGAGGTTGTTTAGTTAGCTATTTTCAATTGTCTGGAGTTGTATTTACTTTATAGATTACTGTATCTGAGTTTGGAGATTTGAGATGTATTTTTGGATTTGTGTATCTTAGACACTTAGATTTCTCTATGTTGTACCTCTTTTGGATTTCATGTTTTATCTATCCTTATCATGCTCTACCTTAGATGTGATTGAGTCTGTATCTGCTATGTCACCCCCATTCGGGGAGTATAAACTGTTTAGCCTTATACTGTTAGATGCATGAGACCTAGGACAGCGTTCTACCGCCGACACTGCGGCGTAGCCTGGACGTACCCACTTCTCGTGCGCTAACTCTAGGGTGCGGGTCGTGACACATTTTTAGTGGTGGCCCATGCAGGTCGAGATTCGCATTAGTGCGATTTTGTAGTAGCGCAACGACTTAGTTGTACTACTACGAGCCTGCTATAGGATATATAAATTAAGGTGTTAGGATGAGAGGATACTCAATCACTGTTAGAATTCCTTGAGAGATTCCTGGGATGACCCTTGAGAATCTCATTTTAAATTCTAATTTAAACTCCTTTTCCTTGTTTTGATTCACCTTTTTCTTGATTTGAATTTGATTTTGTGGATTCATTGTAGAAGTTTGAATCCTGGTATTAGTTGATGATTTTGATAAAATTTTGTAGTTGTTGATTTAATTTTGTATTTAGATTAATATTTTCAAATCCAAGGTACTCAATCACACTTAGGATTCTTTGAGAGATTTCTGGGACGACCCCTGAGAAACTCATTTTGAACTTCAATTGGAATTCCTTTTCCTCTTGTTTGGATTCACCCTCATTCCTTGCTATTGAATTTAAGCTTGATGGGTTCCTCTCGTTTGAACCGATGAGAAGGAACATATCTTCATTATTCTTTCTCGCCATTATTCCCTTGCATTCTTATTTACCTCTTATCTTAAACTCTGTCTCATTACATTAATTACCCATATCTTGTCGTCCCTACCAGATGTACTTCGAAACCCTTGAATCTTCGTATCTTTTGCATGGGGAAGGCTAAGGAAGTGACAGTAAATTATGTAGCTCAGAGAAGACGTAACTGGTTATTTTATGATGATCTAAAGGAAATCAAATGTGGAGTGTTCCATATGAAAACTTGAGATAGAAATGTGGGAAAGGTCTCAAATAGAATAAAGAGATGTATACTGCCAATCTGGAAACAATTACATTTAGAGAAATTTTGGGGTTATGAGATAGTTTATAGGTGTATTCAAAACTAATGAGGATATCAGAGGTCAACCTAGTTTTGAGAACTTAGAAAATCTTGGTTATTGATTCTAGGGAAAACTTTTACTCTGAAGCTATGTAGAAGGTTAGTAATGGAAAAGAGAAGTTAATTGTGTTTAATAAGGATATTAAACAAGATTTTGCGAGAAAATGACTAGGGATAGAGAGAACACAAAGTTATGGAAGTTTAGAGATTGTTGTGAAATATTTTTAGGAGAATAATATTCAAGGGTGTATGTCGAAGAAAATACGGAAGTTGATTTTATGATGGAAGATAAGTTTTGTAAGGCCTAGAGATTTAAATTAAATAATACGAGGAGAACAATTTGAACAAGTTCAAGGAATTCGTTAACGGGATTTAGAGGTTTTGGGTCAAATTTAAGACAAGGTGAAAGAACTTGGAAATTTAAATAAATGGTTAATATTGATTCCTAAATGTAAGGGCTGTGCTTCAAGAGTGATGTTTGGAAATTGGGAATTGCCTACGGTAGTCATGGTAAGGGTTTAAGTAAAGGTTAAATTTTCATATGGAGACTGGTGAGGTAAAGATATGATTGGCAAGTTATGACCAGATGAACTTAAGAGTATCAGAAGCAGATGACTAACTCGATCTTCATTATTTTTGTGCATTAATTACCACCTCTTGAACTCCCACTTTCTAATTGAGATCCTTGATGTTCCTTATCGTGACTTTGATATTCGGAATGTAATACTAGCTGTTACCCTCGAACAAATCTTATACGCAAGACCTATACGAGCTCACATTCGTGTAGGTATATCATGTCCCACTAAAACCCGTCTTTTTGTACTCTATTTTCTTGATATAATTTTCTGGTCAACTGGCTAAACTATAACCTCTACCATTATACTAAATTTCTTCTTATTTCAATTAGAAATCCAGCCTTGACTCAATTCTTTCGACCCGACATGTGATGGTGTTCTGCTTGTTTCCTTAGATGCTTAACCTTGTACCTTATCTGATTACTTGACCCGTTGGTTAAGAAACTTGGACTATGTAATTCCTTTTATCATTACCACCCTTATATCTTGTGCTGCTAAATTAGCCTTAGTTTTGTAAGCTTATCTATTTTCGAGCTTGGTCATGACATATTTTATTGGGTGGCCACCCACTAACATATTGTCTAATCAAAACCGGTACATGATGGTCTGATCAACCTATTGCACTTTGGTTCGCTTTTTTATGTATCAATCTACGAGAATGGAGACATAGTTAAACTTGACCCTAGAGTCTCATTCGCGACAGCCTTGACAATTCTCCTTGAAATCTTTTCATCGCCTATGAACATCGTATTCGTACTCAGTCGAATTAAATTTAATCATGACCTGAATCTCCATCATTGGATGCTCGTGCTCATAATTTGATTTCATTGATTTTCCTTCTTGCCCAAATCTCATTTTATCCCGAAATTGATCAACTTAGATCGTGTCAAGACAAAAATCTATTTGTGATTTGTTGTGCCTAAATTTTTAATTTTTGCCATTTTATGGAATAGTAACCTTTTAATAATTTCTTAGTTGCTTGTTAATGACCAATTTTTATATAGGATGGTAGACAGCCCTACAACCTTGATGATTGTTGTTCCCTTACCTTTCCAATTAGGACACCCTAGATTGTTTGTGTGTTGATACCATAGTACTGTTTTGACCTAGAATGATTAGTGTACCTAGGTGAGACTTCCAATTTCTATGGTATGCCCTTACCTTGTATACTATTCCTTTAAATTGCATGATTTAGATAAATTTTCTTAAGACCTTGATTGTTGGAAAATAGGGACGTCACCCCATTAGTATCAGTTGTAGATATATATAGGTTAGTCCTTGATGTGGGGATGTATGTCTATAAACATGTAGCTTATGAGATTTATGAGAGATTATAGTATCAGCCTTGATAGGATGTACTAGTCTTTTGGTGAGTATAAATGTGTTATGAGAGATAGGGGCCTATATGTCTTAGTAATGCATCGTTCGTATGGTAATAAAATGTATTAATAGATGGTTAATAGGAAGATAATAGTTTGAGCATACCTATAGCCTATGATCAGTTCCTTTTCATCCTTAGTTAAGACCACTTTAAAATAGGTCCAGTCCCTTGGATATAGGTTCCAGTCCATATTTTATTGAAGTTCCATTACCGCCGTACAGCAGAGCAGTGTTGGAGGTATTCCTAGATTGACACTATCTAGATGTCTGTTTATTATTCCAGTGTTAGGAAGTGTTACCTTAGATATTGGGTAGGTTAGAGGCTCTAGAAGGAGTACTATCGATCTTAAATTTCGAGGACGAAATTTTTCTAAGGTGGGTAGAGTTGTAGCACCCAGTTTTTCAAATGAGGGTAATTTCGAAATTTCGTGTTTATAATTATTTTAATAATGATGTTTAATTCATGATATGATTTTGGTGATTTTAAATCATTTTAAAATTATTTAAATCAATGACTTGTGGTTTTGACGTTTTGCTAGTGAAACCCTAGAGACTGTTTGACCTAGAGCCTAACCATGTGATTATGATATTTTAATATCATTTCTGGCCTAAGAATATTTTGCATTTGACCTCTTTGAATTATTTTGATATTTATTTTATCATTTATGATATTATTTTGGGGTTATTTGAGTCGGGTTCGAATTTCATCTCAATCCGACTTGTAACGGGGACCCGGGGTAACTTAGACTCTAGTTGGACCCATGCATTAGTTAGCCATGGTCCACATTTTAATTAGTCATGTTAGAAAGATTAGTCATAATCCTAATTATTAGGTTAACCATTTAGAGTTTTTTTATTTGACCCTTTTACCCCCAAACCCTAACCAAAATTATTTTAAACACTTGTAACTAAGGGAGGGGACAAACTTGTAATATTCAATGAAAGGGGGATATAACCATTGTGGCCGGCCCTAATAGGACTCCCATCTCATTTCCTTTCTTTGATAAGTTTTCTTCCCCAAGTGCTCTCAAGCTCTCCCAAGGAAGAAGCCTTTCTCCTTGGATTTTCTCTCATTTAGGTAATATTTCCTTCTCTTTTATTTCTCCATTTTGCATTTAGGAAAGTTTTAACCATAGGAATGACCCCATTGTTGTGTCCCTATTTTGTGTCCTCTTGTGACCATTATGTGTCCTTTAGGGATTTCTATTGTATTATTGTTGTGTCTTGTGTTCATGGAGAAAATCCCCCAAACTTGGACACACTTTATATTTAAAATATTGATTAAATGAATTAATTCATATTAAATCTCAGATTTGAATATGTAGAGATGTGTTCTTGAGTACTTTACATTTCATTTATGTATCTCTTATAGATGTGTTCATGTTACCTATATAGATTTGTGTAAAATATATTGTAATGAGAGTGTACCTATATTTATATATGTAATAAATGGTTCATGATGATTATATAATCATGTTTATGAGTGTGGTTCCTCATATTATTATTATTGTCATTATTGTTGTGGATACTTAGGATATATATTGTGTATTCTTTTGGCTCAAACTATCTAAATCCGTCATGATTTTTATCCATGTTTTTAATTTCAGCCCTAACTTAGAAATGTCATAACTTCTAGCTCAAAGCTCGGTTTAATCTCCCGTTTTTTTAAAAGAAGCGTATTGAAGTTAGATTTCCAAAAACATGTATTAATAGGCCTAATTCTTTCTGTAACTTTTTGGAGAATTATTTGAGTGTCAGCTGTACGAAAGACAAACGCGTTATCGGTAGTTTTCGCTGATTCCGGGAGTTTCCGGAAACAAAAACTCGATCCGTTTGAAGTTTCGGAAAGCTAACACATAGATATATAACATACTTTAATCCTAGATTTTAATTCATGCTGAGATGGTACAGTATTAATTATTAGTAGGAGTTACTATTCGGCATATACATTTTATGCACCCTTGTGTGTAATATAATGTTCTATTTGATTTTAACCCATGTTAATGTATATACATTATGTAATTAAATAGAGAATGCAAGCATGAGTAAATGGTTAAATAAATGATGTATGAGGTGTAAGTATCCTATCTAATGTAAGCATGTATAAGTATGGCTTGTAATGAATATGTAGGTTCCATAGTTTGTAATGTATGGTGCATATAGTAGTGCAAGAGAATAAATGAATGATGAATGAATGCAAGCATGAATGTAATGTAATAATAGATGTAATATATGCAATATACAAGTTAATGAGATGTAATGTTCTATGTTAACACAAATCCTATATTACCTCATGTACCCCTTACACTATGTTGACACTATCACACTTGACACTTTGTTCACTTACACTTTGACACTCTTTGATATGTATACACTATGTATGCCCATTTAACCCTCACTTGCCCCTTTGCCATGTTCACATACACACACATAGCCTCTTAAATAAGTATTTATGAATATAGTTAACTTAGCTATGTATGTATATTATATATATGTCAGTATATTGTATTGTAATATATAAGTTTATATAACCATTTGAAATGCCATGGTTATAGACCTAATATTGAATACCAATATATGCATGTGTATATATGTGTAGACATATATAGCTTAAAGTAATAGATTACCTAGTGTATATCCAATGCGAATTCTTGCCTATTTGAGTATTGAATAATTACATGCTATATAGAGTTGGGTGTATGTTGGCTTGTATAGCCTTGTATTGATGTGTGCTTGCTAGGATAGTCTTGGTTAGGCCTAGTAAGACTTGCTAGGTTAGGACATGACCTAGTTTGACCTAGTTTGACTAGTGCAGTTGACCAGAGTTGACCAAGGGTTAACTTTGGCCTAGTTTGACCTAGATTCATGTAGAATGCATTGTAGTGCTTTATATTACCCTTCTGGACATGTTGTGACTTGTGCTGTTATAATTAGGAGCCAGACACCTCTCCTCGGATAATATCTTTACCTTGGACATTCAGATATCAGGCGAGTACATTCTCTGATCATTTTATATCTTGTTTAGGATTATATTTCCTGCTTTAGATTACTTTATATGATGCTGACACGTTAGGAAACATGAATTAGTACTATATGGATCTTGTTGTGCGATGTTATCCCCTTAGCGGATACATCAGGTATTCGTGTTCGTGTACTTTATCGTGAGCATCGTGTACTCCTTGTATTCGTGATATTCGTGTACAAATCGTATGAAATCGTGTATATTCATGTATTCACATGATCTCGTGTGCGACTATACTTCGTGTGTAATAACATAACTTAGCTTGATCCTTGTATATTGATTGGGGCGGGGAGAGTAGAAGTGGCTATGTAATCAATCCAGTAGATTACTCATGTACAACCTCTGTAGATTACTCGTGTACAATATTGTGCCGTTTACATAACCATCTTGTGCTCTGAATCACTAGTCACTGATAGTTCTCTATATATGGTAGCTATTTACTTACAGTCTCTCTCTTTTTCATCATGTTATTTCTTCAGATCCTGTATCTTACTCTCTAGCATGTTTATATTTCCTAACCTGTTATGATATTGTTGAGATGTATTGTACTCGCTCCTGTCCTGACTGGACCCGTTGATAAATTTTACAGATAGCTGGGAGATTGCCTTCTAGCCTAGAGGAGACACATTAGAGGTTGTTTAGTTAGCTATTTTCAATTGTCTGGAGTTATATTTACTTTATAGATTACTATATCTGAGTTTGGAGATTTGAGATATATTTTTGGATTTGTGTATCTTAGACACTTAGATTTCTCTCTGTTGTACCTCTTTTGGATTTCATGTTTTATCTATCCTTATCATGCTCTACCTTAGATATGATTGAGTCTATATCTGCTATGTCACCCCCATTCGGGGAGTATAAACTGTTTAGCCTTATACTGTTAGATGCATGAGACCTAGGACAGCGTTCTTACCGCCGACACTGCGGCATAGGCTGGACGTACCCACTTCTCGTGCCCTAACTCTAGGGTGCGGGTCGTGACAGTTGTACCTGTTAGTAGTGTTTGTAGACTTTGTCCTGTAGTGATAAGTGGCAGGGAAGATGATGGCACGACTTCTTGTATTTCCTATGCCAATATTTGATGTGGTTCTTGGAATCGACTGGTTGAGCCAGCATTTCGCTCTCATAGACTGCCATAGGAGCAGTATTATCTTTAGACCACCGAATGCTGGTAGAGTTGAGTTCACCAAAGAAGACGGAGAGAGTTGTGAGGCACCCGTATCGGGGACTCATATGATGATGCATGACACCCCTCAGCACCCTATTATCACCGAGTTCGAGGATGTATTCCCCGAGGAATTGCCAGGACTACCACCTGACCGAGATATTGAGTTTTCTATTGAGCTTATTCCCGGAGCCGAGACTATTTCATCTCGAGTTTATCGTCTGGCACCCAAGGAGTTGGTAGAGATGAAGACGCAGATTGATGACTTATTAGAGAAGGGATTTATTCGTGCAAGTGCGTCACCATAGGGAGCACCCGTTCTTTTTGTGCCCAAGAAAGACGGGACAGTGCATATGTGCATTGACTACAGAGCATTGAATGCAGTGACGGTAAAGAACAAGTATCCCTTGCTGCGTATAGACGATCCATTCGATCAACTAAGTGGAGCAAAAGTATTCTCCAAGATTGACTTACGATCGGGCTATTACCAATTGAAGGTTCGGAAGGAAGACATTGCAAAGACGGCTTTTCGATCAAGGTATGGACACTACGAGTTCTTGGTCATGCCCTTCGGTTTGACCAATGCATCTGCAGTCTTCATGAATTTGATGAACAAGATCTTTCACCAATACTTGGACAAATTTGTAGTAGTTTTTATAGATGATATCTTGATTTACTCCAAGAGTCAAAAGGAGCATGAGCAGCATCTATGGATAGTTTTGGGAACGTTGAGGAATGAGCGACTTCGCGAAGTTTAGCAAGTGTGACTTCTTTCTCAAGGAGGTATCATTTCTTAGTCATATTGTTACGGACGATGGTATATCAGTAGACCCAGAGAAGATCACAGCAGTCAAATCATGGCCTGCTCCCACATCAGCTTCCGAGGTGAGAAGTTTTCTCGGACTTGCGGGTTACTACCGACGGTTCGTGGAAGATTTCTCTCGAATAGCGGGGCCTATGACTCGATTAACTTACAAGGATCAGGAGTTTGTATGGACAGACGAGTGTCAAGCCGTATTTGATGAGTTGAAGAAGCGATTGACCACAACACCGATCTTGACACTACCATCGGACCTGGGAGGATTTGTGATCTACAGTGACGCATCCGGGAAGGGATTAGGATGTGTATTGATGCAGCATGGGCGTGTAGTAGCATATGCATCGCGACAGTTGAGAGTACACGAGAAGAATTATCCGACCCACGATCTAGAGCTCGCAGCGGTTATCTTTGCTTTGAAGCTATGGAGACACTACTTGTACGACGAGAAGGTTAATATCCACACTGATCATAAGAGCCTCAAGTACGTGTTCACACAAAAAGAGTTGAATATGCGACATCGACGTTGGTTGGAGTTGATAAAAGATTACGAGATCGAGCTTCATTATCATCCGGGCAAGGCTAATGTCGTGGCAGACGCATTAAGCTGTAAGCCCATGGCACATTTTCTGACTACGCAGAAGGAATTGATTAGAGACTTGGAGCAGCTTGGTATTGAGGTAGTATTGCCTGGAGGAGACGGCATATTAGCCAACCTTCAAGTGCAATCATCATTGGTGGAGTGCATCAAGGCAGCATTGCCCAATGACGCTAGATTTCGACGGCTCAAAGAGAGGACTGAAGCAGGAGAGCAGACAGGTTTAAGGATACACTAAGATGGGACATTACGATGTGGTGATCGCATTTATGTTCCTAATGGAGACCTACGGCAGGAGCTGATGACAGAGGCTCACAGTTCGACTTACTCTATTCATCCCGGAGGAACCAAGATGTACCGCGACTTACGACAGTATTATTGGTAGCACAGAATGAAGCGGGAGATAGCTCGATTCGTTGCCAAGTGCTTGGTATGTCAACAAGTGAAGGCAGAGCACCAGAGGACGGTCGGATTATTACAGCCGCTACCCATTCCCGAGTGGAAGTGGGAGCACATTACTATGAATTTCGTCACGAGTTTTCCTCGGAGTCCTAGGGGACGTGACTGCAGTATGGGTGATTATTGATAGACTTACGAAGTCAGCCCATTTCTTACCTTTTAGAGTGGACCAGTCGACAGAGGTATTGGCAGAGATATATACGGAGCATATTGTGAGATTGCATGGTGTGCCTGTTAGTATTGTGTCGGACCGTGACTCGAGATTTACCTCGCACTTTTGGAGGAGCATACAAGAGAGTTTGGGTACTCGATTGAAGTTTAGCACATCATACCATCCGCAGACAGACGGCCAGTCAGAGCGTACCATACAGACGCTAGAGGATATGTTGACAGCGTGCATGCTTGATTTTGGCGGTTCATGGGAGGACCATCTCCATCTTATTGAGTTTTTCTACAACAATAGCTATCAAGCGAGCATTCAGATGGCTCCGTTTGAAGCATTGTATGGTAGGAAGTGTCGGTCTCCTGTTTGTTGGAGCGATATAGGAGAGCGACAGCTATTGGGTCCCGAGTTGGTCTTAAGCACAGTGGAGACCGTGAAGAAAATTCAGGACCACCTGCGAGCAGCGCAGGATCGTCAGAAGCAGTGGGCAGATAATCGTCGTTGACCCTTAGAGTTCAAAGAGGGTGACCATGTGTTCTTGAAGATATCCCCCACTAGAGGCACGATTCGATTCGGAAGACGTGGCAAGTTGAGTCCAAGGTACATCGCCCCTTTCGATGTCTTGAAACATGTTAGAGAGGTTGCCTACAGATTGGCATTGCCACCGTCGCTAGAGGGAGTGCATGACGTATTCCATGTATCTCAGTTGAGAAGGTACGTGGCGGACAATAATCATGTGCTTGATCACTCCGAGATCACAGATGGGCCGAGTTTGTCGTACGAAGAGCAACCAGCAGGTATCCTCGATCGCCGAGTGAAGGTGTTGCGGAATCAATCTATTCCATTGGTTCGCGTGGCATGGAAGCATCACTCGCCAGGGGAGTCTACTTGGGAGCGCGAGCACGACATCCAAAACCGCTACACGCATTTGTTCGTAGACGAAGGTATGTCTTGCAGTTGAGCTTTTAAATTGCTATCAATTTCCTTGTATTGCATTCGATCCCCCGACCTTAGTTTAATTTCGAGGACGAAATTTTCTTTAAGTTGGGTAGGATGTAAACCCCCATAATTTATAATTGATTTTTATAAATTAAATTAATTTTTGTTATGCCTTTTAATAGATATGGATTTATTTGCTACTAGCGTAGTAGTATAATTAATGTATGTGTGTATATATTTTTTTTTTCATGTATGTGTGTATATATATATATATTATTTCATGTGCGCATGTTTGTATTCTAATAAATAAGGAATATAATTTAATCTAGGATTTTAGAAATTTAATTATAAATTTTTGTGATAATTTTTCTAGCTAAAAGAAGGATATATAGATATATTTAATATATATATACTTAAGTTTTCGGAATAAGAAAAAGAATTAGAAATAGAATTTGAATAAGAAAAGAAAAAGAATTAGAAAAAGAATTAGAATAGAAAAAAAAGGGTGAGCACAGCCGCTCACTTAAAGTGGGCGGGCCCACAGCAGCAGCAGAGCAAAAGGAACCCCCCCCCCCCCCGCACGTGAATCCGTGGAATAGTAGGAATTGGGTTAATCCAAAACCTATTAGTATTTGGGTTGAGAGTAACTTGATACATATATATATCTTCTTGCACAAACCTCGAAACCCTAAAATTCTAAAATGAAAGTTGAGGCTGATCATATCCTCTTCGCCTACGAATTTGTTACACCAGCGACGGAGCTCTGTGCGCGACGAACGGAGCATCGGAAGTCAGCCCCGCGTTACCTACGGAGCAGTTTTCCCATTCAAGGTACCCTACTTCCCCATGGCGTAACGTTTTACTCGTAGCACCGATTTTCGATCCGTAAGATTTTTTGGAAAGTAGACTTGACCCTTTTCGAGATCCTCTAGGTGGATTTCGCAAACAACCCATCGACTTGCTCGAAAAATTGAGACAAAGTTGAACAAAAATCTGTTTTCTGTAATACTATAAAACTGTTTTAAAACGACAACTTATCGGCCAATTTTCTTGCTGTATAGTAAAGTACTGTAAAAACTAATTGAAAACAGTAAAAGTCAACCTAACCGAGATCGCAACGCATCTTCTAGATCATCGTTTCAATTAGCGTGTAAAAAGTAGATTGATGTTGAAGTTGAGGAAACACCTGTGGTAAATTATATTAATTTTCTGAATTTTGTCCGATATGGCGTGTGCCCCGAAAAATTGGGTAACGTGGTCGTGCACTATACGCATTGAAAGGTGCGTATAGACGTTGTCGATGTGTGGGAACTGACGGAACTCAGTTTCGTCGTGTGTGCGCGACAAAATCAGTCCGTATCCGTCAAGATACCCCGTATCGGCGTTTTGCAAACTTTGTCCTAACTTCGTGTACAGTCGTTGATTCGAAATGAAACTTACGCCAACAGGTCCGAATCAAAATTTTGGTCCTGTATGCCAAGTTTGGTTCGATTCGGAGAAGGTCGAATCGGAGCCCCTTTTTAGCGGGCCCGTAACCCACTCAAACGGGTGAATTTGTACACGGCTCATCGGAATCCAAAATTGGACATACCGTTGAGTTTCTCTCCTCAAACTGAAACCATAGACATGTAGTTTGACGACTTTAGAGACCGTAGACTTTGGTACGCATTTCGGTACAAAGCGAGTCCAACGACGGACATCGTTTTGACCCGAAATTACGATTTTGCCCCTATTCCAAAATTTAACTTTTGGATAGGCATTTCCTAGGTATATCTTCTTCATCGAGATCATTTTTGATGTTTGTTTCAGCATCTGGAGTCATCTATGATTTGTAAATTTTGGTGCTGACACTTGCTACTCTTGGATTTGCCCTTCTCACATCGCAGGCAAGATACCTTGCCACCCTACTCTGTGATTATTATATTCTTATTTTCAGTTATTTTCAGCATTTTTTGTTTCTTGATATTATAAAACTGTACGTCCAAGTCACACTTGGGTGCAAGCGACTATATCGGTCGTTTTTCTCGGTTTATTATTTTTTCTTGCATTGACTTAGTCTAGTGACCACCCATTGATGTTGAGGTATTGTTATATCTCATATGGCCTTGACACTTGTTGTATCACGTGATGTGAGTCACATGTAGGGCACATATCCGCGTAGTCGGCTGGCCATCGATACGTATGGAGCGTGCGACGGATAGGAATAACTGCCAAAAGAATTGTATGTTAGAAAACTTGGCAGTTACTAGAGGTTCATGAGTCATGGATGTGACCCTACTAGGCATTGGGTGGGGAGAATAGTTTCCTTAACGTATGGGTCCTTATGCACTTTCCTGTTGCTGATACTGCTGGCCTCTGACATTCGAGGAATGTTATGCTTTGAGGTCCCTGGTATCCTGATGGGGCCACACCCGAGTTTCTGATACTGAGCCAGATACCCATGCATTGAAGGTCAGTTCTTAACTGCATTGTCACAATAGAACTGGTAGGCACCCTATTGTATGCATCCATTTTCTTTCTATGATATTATCACAGTTTATATGGCATGGTGTTTTCTTGTATCTTGCTATGTTCCCTGAGGACCTGGTTATCTTTTCAGGATTAGACGACTTTCCGCAGGAGTACGGAGCGGTGCTGGATCCATCTTACATCGATGATGAGGCAGTCACTACTGATTTCTAGTTTATTCTATATTTGAGACATTAGTGGATATTATTTTTACATCTCATTTCTTTCTATTTGCGGAGGTTGGACTACGATCTTGTGAGACTATTTTTCATAGCTGTTTGGAGTGAGTATGTTCATCCGACTATCTTTGGATACTCTTTTTTATTTATTTGGACTCTATTACCTTCTATGTTGAGCTGTGATGAGATTAGATATGTTATTCTGGCCTGTTATTATTTTATTTACAGCTTATGTGCATATGTGAGGATTCTATATATTGGAGTATTCTTCGTATATGTGCAGCTGGCATGTTTACATACTTGGTCCTACGTATTTTGGGACTGGGGCGTTACACGCACCAAGTGGACTTGTAGCCTACCGACGAGTAGGGAACATTTCTAGTACACAGTCATGTGTTGCATACTTCATAAATGAACATACGACCCGGATAACCTGGATGGTCTGTAGGGCTTGTGGCTGTTGGGTTAATCTCATTACATATTGCTAGTAACTAGGCTTATGATAACCTTAGTTAGTTAAAGTATCAAGCCGTACTCTGTGCTTGGCCGTGATTGATTGGATAAATCTAGCCAGCTTAGTCTTGTTCTGATCCTGTACAAGATTGTGACATGACATGATTACTTATGCTTGTCTTAACAATAACGATCAGGGGTCCTATCATGACCCAGAACCAGAATACTGGAGAGCGGGGGCGTACATAGCCAGCTACGTATATTGAAGTGCAACCCACCTCGCTATACGGTCACGGCTGTCTAGATACATGAGGGTTTAACTACAAGCCAACAGTCTCCTATGGTCATGAACAAGCCTATTGTCTCAATCTCAAGCAAGCAATAATAGTTACAAGATGGCAGAGAACCAAATATATAATAGCAAGGCGTCCCATACATTACATATTGGATGAACATGAAGCTAATCGTACAAAATGTCAGGACTAGCAAGAATTCAGTCATACATGATCAACCCTAGGATCTGTCAATCATGTTACAGCCCGTAGGCAGACAGTAAGTAAAGGTACAACCGAGCTAACAAGTGCTCGTCGGCTAAACGCCTCAAAAGAATAATTTTTACAATAAAGTACGGGAACAAAAAGAAACCCACTCGTTGCCAGGGTTATGCCTGGTGGTCACCATATGGCTGGAAGGTAGGTAGATCCTCAGCTACTGCTCCGATATATGGCCATACAAAACCAGCTGGGTCAGACCCCAGAAAGAGCAAGTGCCACAAAGGGGGCTTCACTTAGGAACTAAAACCAGCATATCACAGTAGAATATTTAAAGATAATAAATAAAGAATTGATAATAATAGAGATAACAACAGTAAACTGAGTACAAGAAAACCATTCAAGTAGCCAGGTCACAACCCTTAAACCAAACAAGGACCGGGATTGTAACCCTTCACCTGAATAGAAATCCGTCTCAAATACTATTGGTACAGTGAAGACAATAAACGAAGAGAGGGCACAGAACTGCTCCGGGAGCCAGGTTACAACCCTTAAACCAAACAAGGACCGGGATTGTAACCCTTCGCCTGAACAGAACTGGACCCCTGATCTTTATTGCTAAGGCCAGTATAAATAATCATGCCGCTGAAATAAGTAAAACATGACAAGCATGGTCTGGGGTTACAATAAGACAATAAACGAAGAGAGGACACAGAACTGCTCTGGGAGCCAGGTTACAACCCTTAAACCAAACAAGGACCGGGGTTGTAATCCTTCGCCTGAACAGAACTGGATCCCTGATCTTTATTGTTAAGGCAGGCACAATAAGCAGGACGATATATGATAAGATAACCACAAAACTATTCAGATAGCCAAGTTACAACCCTTAAACCAAACAAGGACCGGGGTTGTAACCCTTCATCTGAACAGAACTTGGTATCCCATCATTTATCGATACAAGAAATCATGTCATGATACAATCTTGTACAGGATCATGACAAACTAGACTGGGCTGAACTCCATCCAATCAATCACGGCCAAGCAATAAGTACGGCTTGATACTTTAACTAACTAGGGTTATCACAGGCCTATTTACTAGCAAGATGCAATGAGATTATTCCAACAGCCACAAACCCTACAGACCATCCAGGTTATCCAAACCGAATGTCCGTTTATGAAGGATGCAACACGTGACAGTGTGCTAGAAATATGCCCTACTCGTCGGTAGGCTACAAGTCCACTTAATGCGCCCAGATAACGGGATTGCCTGTAGCTGGGAAGATCTCTTCATGACTACTGAATCATTCTAGTTAATTAGCCTTAGTCAATTTCAGTAGGTACCCTTGACCGTGGTACTCAGGGATCCCCATCCTAGACATGATGCACGACAGTACCAGTTTATTTATATATACACAATCGCCCACGGTGTCCAGGTCTTTCATACTTGTCATGTCAGACTAGCTGTCGTAACAGCATATCAAGATATATCATGTCAGTTTACTTGCTAAGAGTGTGCCACGGTGGGCCACTATCGTGTTCTATTCTTACCTTATCGTGAATGAAAGAAACTTGCATAAAATAACTAGTGACAAATTCTTTAAGCTAAGAAAAGATCTATAACTTTCATGTTTTGAGTTTTTCAAGATTCTAGCTACAAAACAACTTAAACAGGCAAAAACAGCAAAATAGAGCAATTTCGGCGCATGGGATTCCTGCACAATCGGCGCATGGGATTCCTGCATAATCGGCGCATGGGAATTCCTGCACCATTGGTGCGTGGGATTCCTACAAAATCGACGCGTGGGATTCCTACACCAATCGGCGTGTGGGATTCCTACACGAATTGGCGCGTGGGATTCCTGCACGAGTCGGCGCGTGGGATTCCTGCACAATCGGTACGTGGGATTCCTGCACAATCGGCGCGTGGGATTTCTGCACAATCGGCGCGTGGGATTCCTGCGCAATCGGCGCGTAGGATACTCATGTTGCGTCTTCAGTACATGCGCGTAGGGAACCTACGCGCATGACACGCTCGGAGTTAAGGGATACATTGCCGGGACTTCACAGCGCATGGCCTCCCGGGCGCATGAGGGTCATCGTCCCCAAACAGCCATAAAAGTTCTGAAAACTTGTAATGGCCATAACTTACTCATCCGAAGTCGAAATCAAGCGAAACAAAGGCCAAAACTGCATAAAATTGAATTCTCTACAACATAGAACCATTAGTTTTCGAAAATAACCAAGTTCTAGAGATCAAAACCAAGCAAACCGAAAATACTATAAACTTAGATCTACAAGAGTCCATCCATCAAATCCAAAAATGTCAAGTTCTAAAGAGGCTTAGAATCAAGTAAAGAAGAGAATGGAACAATAAAACTTGAGATCCATCATGAAGCAAGTTTGTACTTACCTAAGCTCTCTCTCTCTCTCTCTCCCTCCTGGTGGTTGAAGAAGTAATGGTGGAGAGTAAAAGAAGAAGGAAGGAAATAATGATGAGAGAGAAAAGGAAGGGGTTATAAATAAGGAGGGTGATGGTAGGTAGGAGGGTTCATCTTTGGTTCATGATGAACTAAAGCAAACCAAGCCAAGCCGAACCAACCCAAGAATAAACCAATCAATGAAATGCTAGAATAAATCAAGCATGGAGACAAGCAATACAGGTCAAATTACGTATACGTATACCAAGATACGTAATACGAACCACATGCATTACAACTCTATCCACCTTAAAAGAATTCCTTTCTCGAAATTTAATTAAGAGGCTTGAGGGACAAGAACAAGCTATACTATTCACAAGCAAGCTATACAAATCAAGCAATCAAGTAATTATTTATGCAAACAATGAATCGAAGGCATGAGGCATAAGAAAGATATTATAGCTCACGAGTCAAACAGGTCGGGATATTGCGATCGGATATCATCCCCACGCTCCCACGTTGACTCACCCAAAGAGTGATGACCCCAAGCAACGCGGACTAGCTTTATAGTCTTGTTCTTGAGTATCTTCTCTCTCCGGTCCAATATAGACACGGGCCTCTCCTCATACGAAAGGTTGGTACCAACAACCAATTTCGAATGATCCAGAAGGTGGCTCGGGTCCGGGATATATCGTCGTAATTGGGACACATCGAACACGTCATGCTCCTCTCTTAGCGACGACGAAAGAGCAAGATGATAGGACACATCGCCTACTCGCTCCAGAATGTCGAACGGCCCTATATACCTAGGACTAAGCTTTCTCCGTACGCCGAAACGAATGATGCCACGGTTAGGCGAAATCCTCAGGAATACATGGTCACCGACAGAAAACTCAAGAGGGCGTCGATAAGAATCGGCCCAATGACGCTGACGATCTTAGACAACTCGAAGATGATCTCTGACTCTTCTGACCACTTCAACGGTCTGAGCAATAATTTTCGGACCGAGCATCTGTCTCTCACCGACATCATCCCATGCTAGCGGGGATCGACACTTCCTACCATACAGTGCCTCGAACGGTGCCATCTGGATACTGGCCTGGAAACTGTTGTTGTACGAGAACTCTACCAGGTACAGGTGATCTTCCCACGAACCACCGAAGTCGAGTGTACATGACCGTAACATATCTTCAAGAGTCTGGATCGTGCGTTCCGTATGGCCATCTGTCTGCGGGTGATAAGCTGAGCTGAACTGGAGGTGAGTTCCCAAACTCTCTTACAAGCTATGCCAAAAGTACGACGTAAATCTTGAATCTCGGTCCGAGGTGATACTGACTGGTACACCGTGAAGTCTGATGATCTGCCTGAGGTACATCTCTGCTAGCTAAGCCGTCGACTGTCCAACTCTAAATGGGAGAAAATGAGCCACCTTCGTGAGCCTGTCTATAATAACCCAAATAGCATCTCTGCTAGCCGGGGATCTAGGTAATCCAGTCATAAAATCCATGGTTATATGCTCCCACTTCTATTCTAGAATTGGCAAGGGCTGAAGTAGTCCAGCTTGCCTCTGATGTTCAGCTTTAACTTGTTGGCAAACCAAATATCGAGAGACAAACCGGGCTATCTCTCACTTCATGCTATTCCACCAAAAGTGCTGACGGATATCACGGTACATCTTCGTACTGCCGGGATGAATGGAATACTACGAACTGTGAGCCTATGTCATGATTTCCTGCCTGATATCTCCGCTGGGTACACAAAGACGCTTCCCATGTCGAAGTGTACCGTCTTCATGAATGCATAACTCTGGTCTTCGTCCTGCCTCACACTCTGCTCTGATTCGCTGAAGCTTGGAATCTGCTGACTGTGCCATCCGGATCCTCTCGACTATAGTAGACTGAACTTGCATGCTGGCCATCAATGCCACACTGGTAGGAAGGACAACTTCTATGCCCATCTTCTGAAGATCTGCTAACAGCTCTGGTTGTGCTGTTAGGAAATAAACTCCGACTCTCTTGCTCAATACATCTGCAACGACGTTGGCCTTCCCTGGGTGATACTGCAGGTTGACATCATAATCTACAAGTAGCTCTAGCCACCTTCTCTGACGCATGTTAAGATCCTTCTGAGTGAAAACATACTTCAGGCTCTTGTGGTCGGTAAAAATCTCTACCCTATCTCCGTACAAGTAGTGTCTCCACAACTTAAGTACAAACACTACTGCTGCCAACTCCAAGTCATGGGTTGGGTAATTCCTCTCATGATCACGAAGTTGTCGTGACGCATAAGCTATTACCTTTCCATGCTGCATTAGAACACATCCTAAGCCTCTGCCTGAAGCATCACAATATACTGAGAATCCTCCGGTTCCATCTGGGAGCGTGAGAATGGGTGCCGTCATCAAGCCTCGCTTCAACTTCTCAAAAGAATTCTGGCACTCTGCTGTCCAAGCAAATTATACATCCTTGCAGGTCAACTGGGTTAATGGCGCTGAGATCCGAGCAAAGTCTGAAACAAATCGCCGGTAGTAGCCGGCCAATCCAAGAAAACTGCAAACTTCTGCAACCGTGCTGGGCACTGGCCATGTCTCAATGGCCACGATCTTTTGGGGATCTACTTCCACTCCTCCCTTGGTGATGATATGACCCAAGTACGAAATATGATCGAGCCAGAACTCGTATTTACTGAACTTAGCATACAACTGGTGCTCTCTGAGAATCTGGAGGACAACTCGGAGATGCTGCTCATGCTTCGCTTCACTTTTGCTGTAGACCAGGATGTCGTCTAGGAACACAATCACGAACTGATCCAAATAAGGCATGAAGATACGATTCATGAGGTCCATGAATACAGCCGGCACATTGGTTGCTCCAAATGGCATTACAAGGAACTCCCAATGCCTATACCTAGATCTGAAAGTTGTCTTCGGGATGTCCTGCTCTCTTACTCTGATTTGATGGTATCCTGAGCGTAAGTCAATCTTCGAAAATACTGACGCCCCCTTGAGTTGATCAAACAAGTCATCTATCCTCGGGAGAGGGTATCTGTTCTTGATTGTCACTGAGTTCAAGGTACGATAGTCAACACATAATCTGGACGTACCATCCTTCTTTTTTATAAGAAGCATCGGGGCTCCCCAAGGCGATCCACTTACACGAATGAATTCTTTGGTTCTGAGTTCTTCAATCATCTTGTACAATATCTCTAATTCTGACGGTGCCATCCTGTAGACTCTCTCTGACACTGGGGCTGTTCCGAAAATCAAGTCGATGGTGAACTCGATCTCTCGCTCTGGCGGCACCCCTGGAAGCTCTTCGGGGAAAACATCTGGAAACTCATCAACTATCTGGGGTAACTGCACTGCTACTACTGCCATCCGCAATACTGGAGGAGAAGGTTCAACTTCGCCTCGGAAGAAGGAAAACTCTGGCTCGCCTGGAATGCTAAAAATAACCCTGCCGATATAGCAGTCTATCCTATCATACTGGTCCCTCAACCAATCCATCCCTAAGACCACATCATAATCGGCCATTAGGAACTCTATCAATCTAGCGGGGAACTTTCTACCGCTAAATACGATCTGACACGAGGAAAATACTCTATTTACTCCCACAAGTCCGTTACCAGTAAGTATATTGAGCCTTACTGATAATGACTCGGGCTCCAATCCTATCCGTGTCGCGAATCGTGCAGACATAAATGAATGCGAGGCACTAGAATCAAATAATACTGAAGCTGGAAAGGTGTTGACGAGAATAGTACCTGCCACTACCTCACCTGGTGCTATTCCTTCTTCTCCTATGGTCAAAGCCAGCACTTAACTATGTCCTCTGGGTGCGGGTCCCCTCTGCTAAAAATTTCTCTGCCTGCTCTGGATCAGGGCTTAGGCTTGGGCATACTGCTGCGATCTCTGCTGCTGGAATGCCTGGGCCTGCGTCGGCAATGGCCTCGGGAATGGGTACTACAGCTGCGGCTGCTGCTGGACTGGTGTTGGTCCTCTAACTGAAGGACTAGAGAATGACGATGAACTCCCCCTGTTCGGGCATTTCCCAACCCTGTGGTCCGGGGCACCACAAACCAAGCACAAACCCTGTGCTCTGCGACATTCTGATACCACATGCCCTGGCTTTCCGTCGTGTGAACATCCCACTACGGAAGACTGCTTCTACTTCTGCTGCTGAGGGTGCGTCGGGATGGAATGCTGAACCGACGTCACTGAGGCCGCCCACCTCGGAGCTCCAATGGTCAAAGCCCTGGCTATCGGGGATGGTGCTGATGACTGATTCATCTGGCCGTGAGATCGCTTCCGACCTCCGGTCCTATCCGCGATCCTCTGGGAGGTATACTCATGCCTCCTAGCTGCTCTCAATACTGCATCAAAAGTCTGATGCTCAAACTGCTCCACTGCCAATAGAATCTTCTGATGAAGCCCCTGCTGGAACCGCTGGGCTCTATCGAGCTCGGTTGCCACCAAGGTGGGAGCAAACCGACTAAGCCTGGAGAACTCGGCCGTATATCCATCGACCGTCCTACCCATCTGCTTCAGATTGGTGAACCTCATCTGTAGATCGTATCGAGCTACAGCATCGAAATACTTGTTCTGGAATATCTCCCTGAATATTGCCCATGAAATAGGGGCCACTAATCCATCGGCCTGCGCTGCCCACCAGCTGCGGGCAAGATCCAATAGTTGTAGGCACATCACGCCACCTTCTCGTTCTCTGGAGTCCTGGCTGCTTGTAGAATCACCTCTGTATCCTGAAGCCAAGCATCTGCAGCGATCGTATCTTTACTACCGTCGAAGAAGGGAGTGTTCAAGCGCTTGAAGCTGTTGGCCGTGCTATTATCCTGATGACCTCCTCTGGTCAAGGCATCTGCCACCGCCTGGTGTAAGATATCTCCTCAACGATCCTGGGAAGCTAGTAGGGACCGGATGAGACCCACCAGGGTACCGTCATCAGGCTCTGCAGGCTGGACGGGCTGAACTGGTGGTTCTCCTCCGGTAGACATGACTCTAGAGGCTACTCCGGAATACTGGGCTTGATCTCCAGGTTGCTGCTGGTCCGCGGGAGGTGCTCCGCCCAGCTGATCGGCAGGTCCATGAATAATACCGCTAAAGAAGACGACATAGGAAACAATAAGGAAGGACCAGGACAGATCAATGATACAAGCATGTGATCAGGTCAAGATTCTCAGGGATTCAGAGAATACGAGTAGAGATCAAGGGCGAGTACTGATTGAGACATCTATTCGGTAAACCCTCATATATCTTGATTTACAAGACTTGCATGGGCCACAACTAAAACCATGTCACGCCCTAGAACCAGAATACTGGAGAGTGGGGGCGTACATAGCCAGCTACGTATATTGAAGTGCAACCCACCTCGCTATACGGTCATGGCTGTCTAGATATATGAGGGTTTAACTACAAGCCAACAGTCTCCTATGGTCATGAACAAGCCTATTGTCTCAATCTCAAGCAAGCAATAATAGTTACAAGATGGCAGAGCACCAAATATATAATAGCAAGGCGTCCCATACATTACATATTGGATGATCATGAAGCTAGTCGTACAAAATGTTAGGACTAGTAAGAGTTCAGTCATACATGATCAATCCTAGGATCTGTCAATCATATTACAGCCCGTAGACAGACAGTAAGTAAAGGTACAACCGAGCTAACAAGTGCACGTCGGCTAAACGCCTCAAAAGAATAATTTTACAATAAAGTGGGGGAACAAAAAAAAACCCACTTGTTGCTAGGGTTATGCCTGGTGGTCACAATCTAGCTGGAAGGTAGGTAGATCCTCTGCTACTGCTCCGATATCTGGCCATACAAAACCAGCTGGGTCAGACCCCAGAAAGAGCAAGTGCCACAAAGGGGGCTTCACTTAGGAACTAAAACTAGCATATCACAGTAGAATATTTAAAGATAATAAATAAAGAATTGATAATAATAGAGATAACAACAGTAAACTGAGTACGAGAAAACCATTCAAGTAGCCAGGTCACAACCTTTAAACCAAACAAGGATCGGAGTTGTAACCCTTCACCTGAATAGAAACCCATCTCAAATACTATTGGTACAGTGAAGACAATAAATGAAGAGAGGACACAGAACTGCTCCGGAAGTCAGGTTACAACCTTTAAACCAAACAAGGACCGGGGTTGTAATCCTTCGCCAGAACAGAAATGGACCCCTGATCTTTATTGCTAAGGCCAGTATAAATAATCATGCCGCTGAAATAAGTAAAACATGACAAGCATGGTCTGGGGTTACAATAAGACAATAAACGAAGAGAGGACACAGAACTACTCCGGGAGCCAGGTTACAATCCTTAAACCAAACAAGGACCGGGGTTGTAACCCTTCGCCTGAACAGAACTGGACCCCTGATCTTTATTGTTAAGGCAGACACAATAAGCAGGACGATATATGATAAGATAACCACGGAACTATTCATATAGCCAAGTTACAACCCTTAAACCAAACAAGGACCGGGGTTGTAACCCTTCATCTGAACAGAACTTGGTATCCCATCATTTATCGATACAAGAAATCATGTCATGATACAATCTTGTACAGGATCATGACAAACTAGACTGGACTGAACTCCATCCAATCAATCACGGCCAAGCAATAAGTACGGCTTGATACTTTAACTAACTAGGGTTATCACAGGTCTATTTACTAGCAAGATGCAAAGAGATTATTCCAACAGCCACAAACCCTGCAGACCATCCAGGTTATCCAAGCCGAATGTCCGTTTATGAAGGATGCAACACGTGACAATGTGCTGGAAATGTGCCCTACTCGTCGGTAGGCTACAAGTCCACTTAATGTGCCCAGATAACGGGATTGCCTGTAGCTGGGAAGATCTCTTCATGACTACTGAATCATTCTAGTTAATTAGCCTTAGTCAATTTCAGTAGGTACCCTGACCGTAGTACTCAGGGATCCCTATCCTAGACATGATGCAAGACAGTACCAGTTTATTTGTACATACACAATCGCCCACGGTGTCCAGGTCTTTCATACTTGTCATGTCAGACTAGCTGTCATAACAGCATGTCATGATATATCATGTCAGTTTACTTGCTAAGAGTGCGCCACGGCGGGCCACTATCGTGTTCTATTCTTACCTTATCGTGAATGAAAGAAACTTGCATAAAATAACTAGTGATATATTCTTGAAGCTAAGGAAAAGATCTACAACTTTCATGTTTTGAGTTTTTCAAGATTCTAGATACAAAACAACTTAAACAGGCAAAAACGGCAAAATAGAGCAATTCCGGCACATGGGATTCCTGCACAATCGGCACGTGGGATTCTTGCATAATCGGCACATGGGAATTCCTGCACCATTGGCGCGTGGGATTCCTGCACAATCGACGCGTGGGATTCCTGCACCAATCGGCGCATAGGATTCCTGCACGAATTGGCGCGTTGGATTCCTGTACGAATCGGCGCGTAGGATTCCTGCGCAATTGGTGCGTAGGATTCCTGTGCAATCGGTGCGTGGGATTACTGCACAATCGGCGCATGGGATACTCACGTTGCGTCTTCAGTACATGCGCGTAGGGAACCTACGTGCATGACACGCTCGGAGTTATGGGATGCATTGCCAGGACTTCACAGCACATGGCCTCCCGGCGCATGGCCTCCCGGGCGCATGAGGGTCATCGTCCCCAAACAGCAAGTTCATCCATGAAAGTTCTGAAAACTTGTAATGGCCATAACTTACTCATCCAAAGTCGAAATCAAGCGAAACAAAAGCCAAAACTGCATGAAATTGAATTCTCTACAACATAGAACCATTAGTTTTCAAAAATAACCAAGTTTTAGAGATCAAAACCAAGAAAACCAAAAATACTATAAACTTAGATCTACGAGAATCCATCCATCAAATCCAAAAATGTCAAGTTCTAAAGAGGCTTAGAATCAAGTAAGGAAGAGAATGGAACAATAAAACTTGAGATCTATCATGAAGCAAGTTTGTACATGCCTAAGCTCTCTCTCTCTCTCTCTCTTTCTCTCTCCTTCTTGGTGGTTGAAGAAGTAATGGTGGAGAGTAAATAAAGAAGGAAGGAAATAATGATGAGAGAGAAAAGGAAGGGGTTATAAATAAGGAGGGTGGTGGTAGGTAGGAGGGTTCATCTTTGGTTCATGATGAACCAAACAAACCAAGCCAAGCCGAACCAACCCAAGAATAAACCAATTAATGAAATGCTAGAATAAATCAAGCAGGAAGACATGCAATACGGGTCAAATTACGTATACGTATACCAAGATACGTAATACGAACCATAGGCATTACAGGTCCAGCTCTGTTCAGGCGAAGGGTTACAACCCCGGCCCTTGTTTAGTTTAAGGGTTATAACCTGGCTCCCGGAGCAGTTCTGTGTCCTCTCTTCGTTTATTGTCTTATTGCACCCCATGCCATGCTCATCATATTTTTACCTTACTTTCATATCATGATTATTTATACTGGCCTTAACAATAAAGATCAGGGGTCTAGTTCTGTTCAGACGAAGGGTTACAACCTCGTCCTTGTTTGGTTTAAGGGTTGTAACGTGGCTCCCGGAGCTGTTATGTATCCTCTCTTAGTTTATTGTCTTGTGTTACCTTACCAATAGTATTTGAGACGGGTTTCTATTCAGGTAAAGGGCTACAACCTCGGTCCTTCTTTGGTTTAAGGGTTATGACCTGGCTACTTGATTGGTCTCCTCGTACTCAGTTTACTGTTTTTATCTCTATTATTATTAGTTCTTATTTATCATCTTTAATATTAAATTATTATATGCTGGTTTTAGTTCCTAAGTGAAGCCTCCTTTGTGGCACTTGCTCTTTCTGGGGTCTGATCCAGCTAGTTTTGTATGGCCAGATATCGGAGCAGCACTAGAGGATCTACCAGTCTTCCAGCCAGATGGTGACCACCGGCGTAACCCTGGCAACGAGTGGATTTATTTTGTCCTCCCACTTTATTGTAAAATTATTCTTTTGAGGCGTTTAGCCGGCGAGCACGTATTAGCTCGTATTGCATCTTTATTTATTGTCTGCCTTCGGGCTGTAACATGGTTGACAAATCCTAGGGTTGATCATGTATGACTAAAACTCTTGCTAGTCCTGACATTTTATACGACTAGCTTCATGATCATCCGAATATGTAATGTATGGGATGCCTTACTATTGTATATTTGGTGTTCTGACATCTTATGACTATTATTGCTTGCTTGAGATTGAGACAATAGGCTTGTTCATGACCATAGGTGACTGATGGATTGTAGAAAAACCTTCATATATCTAGACAGCGCTGCGCCAAAACTAAATATATATACCCCTAATAATTTGTATACCAGGGTGTAATGAACTTACTGTTCATGCTCTAGTTGATACTGGGCAGAGGCCAGTTTATTACAAGAATTGTTCATACCCTAACATCTACGTGTTAAAATAAAAAACCAAGTAAATTGCATGATTTTATGGGAAGACAGATTTCTGTTAATTACAAAACAAGGATTCTTGTTCAATTCCCAGATATTCATGGAAACTTTAAGACATATCACTATGACTTTATTTTACTTCCTCAGGAATTTACTAGTGACTGTTTAATTGGCATGGATAATTTATCGCATTATCTGCCATTTAATACACACTATTTTAATATTGATGGAATGTCTATCCCAAGAGTACCATTTATTGTCTCTCTAGCAGATCGATATACACCTACAGCACAGCGTGGTGAGAATACCACAAATCGGAAAAAAAATTTGCACTTATAATGTCCCAACGGATAACAATTTTCATGAAATATTTTACGGAAAGCTAGAACCATTATATTCGGACAATTCTTTAAAATGGTTTTTTAGAGTTCCTAGATATTGTAAGATCGAGCTCTTAGACATACATAAGGAATCTAAAGTACGGGTCAATAGTATAATGGTTTTTACTTCAGATAAGGAGGAATTTGTTAAACTAATAGACAAACTCTTTCGTCTAAAATTAATACAAAAAGTTCTAGCACTCATTCATCTCCAGCCTTCTAGGTTAGGAACCATGCCGAGATTAAACGTGAAAAGTTAGAATGGTTATTAACTACAGAAAGCTTAGTAACTATACCAAGTTTTGTAACACTCACTTTTCTAAAATGAGGGTAATTTTGAACTTGTATAAAAGTTTATTATTTAATAATAGGATTTATGATTTATGGGGATTTTTAATTAATTTAATACTATTTATAATTGGTGAATTATAATTTTGATGTTTTAGCTAGTGAACCCTAGAACTGTTGAGCCTAGAGACTAACCATGACCGTGGAGACCTAACCATGTGACCTAACCATGTGATTAGAATGACTAATTACAACTTTTTAGGCTAACGATATTTTGGTCATTTTGTGACTTTTGAATTATTTCAGATTTTGATTAATTGGTGAATTTTAGATTATTTTAATAATGTTTAAATTGATGTATTATGATTTTGATCATTTTTCATATTTTAATATTTTGGGAATTTTTATATTTTAATATTGATTTTACGGGATTTGTTTAGTCGGGTTTGAGTTTCGTTTCGTTCCGACTTGTGTTAGTGACCCGGGTAGCTTAGACTCTAAATGGGACCCCAGTTAGCCATGGCCCACAAACTTCACTAATTAAGTTAGTGAGTTTAGACTAATCCCACTTGTTAGATTGGTTAAGTTAGATGCTTAAATTGAACCCTTTTGATCCCAAACTTGAACCTAACTTAAAATTAACCAAGAGGACTAGTTGAGGCCTTATTAGGCTTTCCTCCAAGGCCCAAATAGGGTTTAATGGCAGCCACTATAGGTAGGTTAGCCTCCCTTCCTTTCATTTCATTCTATCTTGCCTCTTTTCCTTCACAAAGTATTCTTCCCCAAATTAGATAGCTTCCCTCTTTGATTTGATCTCCAAATCCTTACATCCCTCTACCAAAACTTCCATCCAACCTTCTCATACTGCCATGGGAGGGTGCTAGCAAAGATTTGGAGCAAAGTGCAAGTAGGAGTGTCCTTTTTGGAAGATCTTCATGTCGGGCCGTGTCCTTGAGAGTATCATTGGGATTCCACTCCCAATAGGTAAAACCAACCCTTTAAATTAATTTTCTATGCATATTAGTTAGTTTTGAATCCATAGGAGCCATCTCCATGCATGTACCCCTTTTAGATTCAAGTTTGAGGCCATTTGGAGCTCTCTTGAGGATTTTAGATATGTGTTTCCTATCCTACTTGATAGATCCCAAATTAGGACACCCAATGTGTTTGATTTATTGCCTAATAGGATTAATTGTGTTTTAAATTCTGTTTTAGAATGGTTAGAGAGTGAATTAATCTTAGTTAGGATGGTTAGAATGAGTTTCATTTGGATACCTATATTGGTATCCAAGTATCTTGGCCTATATTTGTTTCTTTTGTCCAAAACAACCTAAATTCATCATAATATTCATCCACGTTTTTAATAACCATAGCAACTTAGAAATGCCATAACTTTTAGCTCAGAACTCCGATTAATCTCCTATTTTTTTTAAAAGAACCGTATCGAAGTTAGCTTTCCAAATATATATATTTTAATAAGCCAAAATTATTCTGGAACTTTCTATAAAACTATTTGAGTGTCAGCTGTCCGAAAGAAAAATGTGTTTTGGTATTTTTACGATTCCGGAAGCTTTCGGACATGAAAATGTGATCCGTTTGAAGTTTCGAAAAGCTAACACGAAGGGCTACGACATACTTTAATCCTAGAATTTTGTGAATGTCCAATTGGTATAGTATTAATTTTAAGTAAAAGAGTAACTATACGATATATGCATTTTGTGTATCCTATGAGCCTATGTAGTATGGATATCAAGTGAATGTAGGTATCATAGGTTGTCGAGTATATGTAGTATGGATATCAAGAGGATGGTGCCTTGAGGCACGGTTCCAGGTTATGTATGCCTAGTGGAGAGCTAAGGGAGCAGATCATGCAGGAGGCTCACAGATCGCAGTACTCTATACATCCTGGTGCCAACAAGATGTACATGGATCTGCGAGAGTATGTCTAGTGGTACGAGATGAAGCAGGAGGTAGCTCGCTTCGTAGCTAGATGCTTAGTCTGTCAGCAGGTCAAGGCAGAGAGACAGAGGCCTGGAGGATTATTGCAGCCATTGTCCATTCCAGAGTGGAAGTAGGAGCATATCACCATGGATTTCGTATCTGGGTTGCCGCGTACACCAGGAGGGAAAAACGTGATTTGGGTCATCATTGACAGGTTGACCAAATCAGCCTACTTCTTGCCATTCAAGGTGGATACGTCTACAGAGAGGCTTGCAGAGATGTACATGCGGCAGATAGTCAGGATTCATGGAGTTCCCGTCAGTATTATCTCAGATCGGGATTGTAGTATCCCGTCCCGCAAAGTCAATCGGAAGAATCAAAATGCCGACGACGTTTGGACTTAGCCTTACAACGGCTGCTCGAAGGCTCGCTCGGTCGAGGCGACTCCTCGCACAGGTAGGGTAGTTTCGGTGAACTCGCCTCATCTTAGCCTTCACTTAATAAATTGCATGTTTTCAACTGCACAAGTTAGGCTTGATAATAAAAGAAACGCATCCACATAGCTAAGGTAATAATCCCGACCCGTCGGAATGTCCTAGAACATGAAAAATGGTCCCACGGTCTGCTTAGAAGTCGTCTCAGCGTGTTTTTCAAATGACACTCGATCCTTCGTTCACGTGACTTAGGAGAAGGAAGTTGGCCTAAGTTGCTAAGGTGCCCCGATACTCGAATAAGCCTAAGTCATAGTCGTCGCCCGCTTGAATGCTTGATAAAGCATGCGTTGTCCCGTCGTCTTGCCCCAACGCTTATATTGGCCAAAATCATAGGCGTTGCCCGCATGAATGCTTAAAAATACATGCACGGTCCCGTTGTCCAAGGCTTGGCATAGCCTTCGCATGTCCCGAGAGTTAAGTCGTCTTGCACGGCTGTTAGCTTAAGTCTAGGCACCAAAAACTTGGTCTTTCAAGTCGAACACATGCACGGCCTGTCCCCTCGACGCGAAGCTTAGCGTTGCCCTTGCTCGTCGAGTAATTGCCCGAATAAGTTAGACAAGAGTTGTGCTGGGCTATCGAAGCCATCTCTAGCACTGTTTCGCTCTATCTGCGGTTGTCAAGTCGTGTAGTCCCTCGAGAACAAGGCTCGTCGTATAAAATATATGACTTGAGCGTTAGCGTCGTCTAGAGAACCAGGCCTGTCAAAGGCACTAGCTACGGTCGGTTTAGCGAATAGCATGCCACGAACAAATGAAGTCCATGCGACTGCTTGTCGCCGAGATCGGTCCAGTTACTTGGGAGTCTCGCTAAGTCTTAATAAGTCCCGCTCACAAGATCGGTCCCGCTACTTGGGAGTCTCGTTAAGTCTCGTACACGAGATCGGTCCCGCTACTTGGGAGTCTCGATAGAAAGAAGGAGAGCATGGTCATGATAAGGGAAGATTGGTAGATCGTGTTGAGTCTTGCATGGTCATTGGACAACTTGTCGACAAGGTAAAGTCTTCTCGAATAATTGTCGGGGCGCCGGGATCATTCGGCCCGGGAGAAGCGAGTTGGCTCAAAGCAGGATGCCGGATAACCTCATGGGAGTATCGGCACTTCCAGGGCTAGCTACCCATGGAAGGGCGGCCCGATACCCCCGCCGAGCCGAGTCCAAGATTGCTTGACATTGCTAGTGACCACTCATATAGATGTGTCGATAAGAGCGGCAATCCACGTGTTTGCCTTTGGATAGCGTCGAGTACTAGCACGGCATCGCTCGAATCATGAGACAAGTCTAGCACGACATGTATCAAATTAGCAAGATGTAATCCCGTTAGTGCCGGCCTTGTATCAGCATAAGAGGAATGAGTTATAGCTTATTTCAGCAAGACACGTGCTTCAGCATAAAGCAAGGCTTTCGTGTATCAAGTATTGGCATTCGCGTATTGGCTTTCGCGTATCAAGTATTGGCTTTCGCGTATCAATATTGGCATTCGCGTAGCGGCTTTCGCGTATCGGCATTGTTGGCCTAAGTTACATGAGTTAAGTCTAGTGCCATCGCTTTAAGGCAAAAGGACCGAAATGTAAAAATTGGCTAAGTCAGGAAGTCGTTAGGCACGACCTCATCTTGAAGCACGGACAAGCTTAGCCAAAGTCTAAGGGCACGACCTGCACGAGTCGACCCCTTAATGTCATTGGCACGAGATCAAGTTAAAGTCACGGCACGACCCTGCCGTCCGAATTGAAGTTTAATCGAGTACAAAGCGATGAGGCACCGCCTGGATCGAAATACACGTTAACATGATAGCACAACTATGTCATCGCATAACGAATTGGTTAGACATTAAGTCTTAAAACTGTTCCTAAGGCAAGACTAGAAAGACAATCGAAAGGGTTTAAGCTGCACAAAGTAAATGAACGTGTCAGTTTTGTATGGGTGGGCGAGGAGCTCACTCCACCATTACAGTTGAATACTGACACCCACACAGTGTTTCATGTGCAAGCACAGGTAGAAGCTCGTGGCACGGAGCCGTTTGGATGCGTCGAGGCACGGAGTTCCTTGGCGAGTCGAAGCATGCGGCCATGTGAACTCAGACTTATATGGGACATAATGTACGGACATTGCCTTCCGAAGCTTCCGCTGGCTCAACCATTTGTATCGAGAGATGAGAGAGAGCAGAGTGACTTATAAAAAAAGAAAAAAGTGAGCACGAAAGACTTGTAATTTGGCCTTGCGTCCACAAATGTAATCTTGTATTCAATATCAATAAAAGAGTTTCTTTTGAATGACTTGTGTTTATGTGTGCTTGTTCCAATTTTTGCTGCGTATTCAATGTATCTGTATGGGACTTCTGTGCGACGACCCCGTCACCGCCGCTTAGAAATCGACCGTTATGGAACCTGCCTTGCACGAGCGTAATCTAGGCTCGTGCGACATCACGCCTTAGCGAGGACGATCACTCCGACGGGAGCGGGGTGTGACAGGAATAGTCGCTTTACTTCTCATTTCTGGAGGAGTCTGCAGACTAGTTTGGGCACTCAGCTCAAGTTTAGTACTGGATACCACCCCCAGACGGACGGACAGTCAAATAGGACTATTCAGACGCTTGAGGACATGCTGTAGACGTGCGTCTTAGATTTTGGAGGTTCCTGGGAGGATCACCTACATTTGGTAGAGTTTGCTTACAATAACAGTTTTCAGGCCAGCATTGAGATGTCAGCTTTCGAGGCTCTGTACGGGCATAGGTATCGTACACCCTTATATTGGGATAATATTGGAGAGCGAGCTTTACTGGGACCAGAGATGGTTGTTGACACGGCCGAGAAGATGAAGCTCATCAGGGACAGACTTCGTGTGGCGTAGGACAGACATTGGCACTGGGCCGATAGCCACCGGAGGCCGTTGGAGTTTGAGGTACAGATTTAGAGATAGGATTAGAAGTAGGTTGTATTTTGTTTTATTTGTTTGATCATGTTTGATTATTTAGTAACTTGAGACCTTGTTTGTGAGTAGGTTGGAGACAGGGTTTCTCTGCGGAAATCTCCGACTCATGGTACTATACGTTTTGGTGGAGGTGGAAAGCTTAGCCCGCGCTTCATCGGACCTTTCGTGATCAGCAGAAGGGTCGGTGATGTGGCTTACATGCTAGACTTTCCACCTGCACTAGTGGATGTCCACAACGTATTCCACGTATCATAGTTGAGACGGTACGTGGCTGACCCTAGCCATGTGCTCGATCATTCGGATATTAAGGTTGGACCTACTCTCAGTTATCCATAGCAGCCTGTGGAGATTCTGGATCGCCGAGAGAAGGTACTGAGAAACCAGGTGATACCCTTGGCTCGTGTCGCATGGAGGCATCATTCTCCAGGAGAGTCGACCTGGGAGTGGGAGGACGAGATGCGTGAGCGATACCCATATTTGTTTGCACCGTGAGGTATGATTGTCTATCCTTCTCTTTGTTAGTTTCGCCTTCAATTTCGAGGACAAAATTTTTTTAGGAAGATAGATTTGTCACTACCACATTTCTAGTTTGAGGGTATTCTTGTCATTTTGAATTTATTTGAATTAATATGTATTTATTGGAATTTAATCTGATCATTGGAATGATGTAATTTAAATATGATTTAATTAATTGCCTTGTATTGTGTTTAGCCCTAAACTAGATTTGACCTAACCTAGATTAGTCATAGCTAGCCATGGTTAGTGTTAGTTAGTATTGTTAGCCTTGGTTAAGTCATGACTAGATAGAACAACTAGGTTGCAACTTGGATAGAATGAAAACCTAGGTTTGAGGACCATTGATTTAGCTAGATTGATTAATAGCCATTGATAATCCCAAAACCCTAGCCCTAACAAGCATGGACGGCCACTAGGGCACAACCCCTATAAAATCTCTCGCAAAAACACTTGCCTCTTTTGTTCATTCTCTCCATTTTGTAAGAACAAGGTTTGTCCCTATTGAAACCGTTTCCTATTTTGATCAGTATAATTAATTCTTCATTCAAACTTCTTCCATGGTGATCTAAATTACTTTCCCCTACTGTTCATGGAGGCTATTCTCAGATTTGGGACAATTTGGAGCTTGGGGCTAGCTAAAAGGGATCCCCCATTTTGAAGCTTTCTTTGAAGAAGAACACCAATAGATAACTTCTCATTCCCTCCATGAAATTGTGATTTCTAAGCATGGATAGGAAGCCCCAGGTGTCCTCTAACTTTAGGTATAGGTTTTGCTAAGTTTCGTGTCCTTTACGTGTCCGTATCGGACACGTATCAGTGTGAATGTCTAGGTGTTCGACGAAATGCCAAAGTGGGCATTTCGATCCTATTTTCTGATTGTGTTTGAATAGAAAATTAGTTTTTAGTGTCGCTTATAGGTTTCTAATGGACTAAACATGTTTCGTGCCGTGTCGGGATCGTATTGGACCCGTGGACACGCCCCGCGTGCACGCGGTTGGCTACCCTGCTACCCGCGTGTCCGTGCGGCCATCCTAGGATTCGTGGACACGTGATATTGGACACGGAGCTAGGGATAGTGTCTCACACGACACTCTTAAAGTCTCATGTCCAATGGTCTTGTGTCGTATGTGCTAGGACACGTGCACGGGTTCACCTCTGTGCGTGTCTAGAACAGTGCTGAGTTCGTATGGGTTTTGGACACGTTTGTGTCAGGTTTGGAACACGATATGGAGTATATATCACGTGCACGTATTGTATGTTAATTACCAACCTATAAATTATCATATTAACATGTTTTGATTTATCAAATTCGAATTTCCTAATTGTGACTGATACATAGTTTCAGTTCTAATTTCCTGTGTTTAATTCCATTTTTAACTGTTTAAATTAATGATTAAATTGGTATATTAGATCCTGGACATGTGTATTAGTTCATGTTAGTTTGATTCTTCAAGTTAAGATTGGGTTTGCATTTCAAAATGGAAATTTGACAATGGGGTTGGACTGTTTATGTATTGACTAATACAGTCCTGCTGTTTGAAATTCTATTAATCCTAATTTAAACTGAAATGTGATGTTTAAATTATATGTTAGATTCAAGTACACCTGTGTTAGTTCCTGTTAGTTTGATCTTTCATGATAGATTAGGTTTTATGTTTGTGTAATGGGATTTCAACATATGCCATGGGCTGTCATTGCCTAAAAATCTGAGTTTGTTCACTATCATTGTTTCTTTTCTAAAAACTGAATTGATGTTCATTTCTATGATTAAAATTTCTGTATATGTGTGTGTAGTTGCTGTCAATTGGTTTTTTATTTGGTAGTTGAAGGAATGGTTATTGGTTTGGTGTTGTAAATGGATTTGAATAGGCTATGGAAATTCGAATATGGTTTGGATATAAACTGTCAACCCAAACCTGAGAATTGATTTCCATTTCCTTTCCTTAAACTGATTTGGGTGATTATTAGCCATGTTGATTCATTGTTTTGTGTTGTTCACTATTGGGTTGTGTTGTGTTGGAAATATTATGATTCAATTGGATTGGGTTTGTTAGTAAACTGTCATTGGTTTAACTGCCAATTGCCATGATTCCTTTACTGTCATTGTTTAAATCTGAATGTGTTCCCTGATTTCTTAATTCATATTGACACTCTCATGACACTATACCACACACACATGTACACAAACACCCTCACATGATTTTCTCTCCAATATCTTTATGTATATACATATATATATATGTATGTATATATATATCTATAGGTGATGCATATATTATTATGTAGCCTTTATATTTATAATGTGTGTTATTATATTATTTTAGATATATATATTAATATATATATATGTGTGAATATGTGGTTTGGACTATAGGTAATATAGCCTACGGTGTATACCTATGGCTCATTGCCTATGGGTATGGCTTGAATGCCAGTTAAGTGTATAGTTGAATTGTATAGCCTAGAAATGGTGTGTGCTTGCTAGAATAGGCTAGTTAGGCCTAATGAGACTTGTTTGGCTTAGGCTTGACCTAGTTGACCTAGTTTGACTAGTCTAGTTGATTAGAGTTGACCAAAAGTTAACTTTAGTCCAGTTTGACCCCAAACTTCATGTAGATGCATTGTAGCAGTCTGATATATCATTTTAGACTTATAGTGACATGTACTATTCTATAGGAGATAGACACCACTCCTCGGACAGTAGATACTCTTCAGATACTCTGGATACAGGCGAATACATTCTCTGATCATTTCATATCCTGCTTAGGAGTATATTTTCCTGCTTTAGACTACTTTACATGATGCTGACACATTGGAAACATGGATTAGTACTATATGGATCTTGTCGTGCGATGTTATCCCCTTAGCGGATACAACGGGTATTTCGTGTTCGTGTACTTTATCATGAGCATCGTGTACTCCTTGTGTTTGTGCTTTTCATGTGCAAATCGTATGAAATCGTGTATACTCACGTGCTCACATGATCTTCATGTACGACTATACTTCTTGTGCAATAACATAACTTGGCTAGATTCTTGTGTATTGATTGGGACGGGAGAGTAGAAGTGGTTATGTATTCAATCTAGTAGGTTACTCTTGTGCAACCTCTTTAGATTACTTGTGTACAACATCTTGCCTTTTACATAACCGTCTTATACTCTGAATCACTAGCACTGTTAGTTCTCGTATATATTGTATCTATTTACTTACAGTATTCATTTTCATCATGATTATTCTTTCAGTTTCCTGTATTTTACTCTCTAGCATGTCTATATTCCTAACCTGTTATAATTTGTTGAGATGTACTGTGCTCGCTCCTGTCCTGACTGGACCTGTTGAAAATATTACAGAGGACGAGGCTGAGGCATTCTGCCCTAGTTATTACGGTGCGACCCTAGAGGATTGCTGTGACTTTGACCAGCAGCAGGACCCACTAGTAGTGGATGACACTCCCCTAGATTAGGATGTCTTTCATTTTCTTCTGGATTACTGTATTGAGATTCTGAGTTGTATTGTGATATGTATTTATTTAGACACTTAGACTTATATGGTTTGTATCTCTGTGATTTTCATTCTGTTCTTATCTATCCATCTTTTATCATGCTCTACCTTAGATGTGATTGAGACTGTATTTGCTATGTCACCTCCATTCGGAGTGTATATACTGTACAGGTACCTTATATTGTTAGATGTTTGACCTAGGACAGCGTTCTACCGCCGACACTGCGACGTAGGCTAGACATACCCACGTCTCATGCCCTTACTCTAGGGTACGGATCGTGACACATTTTTAGTGGTGGCCCATGCAGGTCATTTTAGAAATGTAGTGGTATTCGAACTAGAATATCACTGCAGCCTGCTGTAGGAATTAGTATATTTTTTTGAAGGTACTCGATCATACTAGGAAAAACTCCTTATCAGATTCTGTATATCTACATTGCTGCTTATTGTCTTCCTTTTAAATTTTTTTTACTGTCCTCCTTTTATATATTCGACTCATTCTCAGTAATTGTTTCTTGTTTGAACTGTGTCTCCAGGATGGTTGAGACGAGATCGCATCTCCCCGGGACGGGAGACGCTGGAGAGGGGTCTGCCACCTCTCGTATGCATCAGCCATCTCCCGGTACCGCAGGGCCAGTGCATCCCTCAGGAGTCGGTGTTTCTACAGCTTTTGGAGGAGCACCTCCACCAGCCAGGAGGCAGAGCCCTGTGCTTCCTGAGATTCTTCTACCACAGCAGCCTCCGCCTGCGGAGATGGTAGATGATGCACATCTCTTCTCCTTCGTGGAGAGGATTCTGGAGTCCCACCTGCAGCAGCAGCAGCAGTAGACTGCCAATTTTTGCCAGGGGATTGATGAGATGCACCAGCTGGTTTGCACTACAGTAAAGATGGTGACTGCCCAGGGAGCACAGCAGCAGCCCCGTCGGAGGGAGAAGGACATACAGGACTTTCAGAAGATGCATCTCAGAGAGTTCCTGGGCACAAAGGTTATCCATTATGCAGACGACTGGATAGAGCATATCGAGGAGATATTTTGGCGGGCAGAGATACCAGATCGACTCCAGATCGAGGCGGCGGACAGTCAGATGCAGGACTTAGCCCGTGTGTGGTACCAGACAGATCCCAGGATGGGAGTTGAGGGCCAGACTTGGGCCCAGTTCAAGGAGCTGTTCAAGGAGCAGTTCTTTCCTAATGTGGCCTTGGGAGGCATCGAGGCACAGTTTGAGGGTCTGGTTCAGGGGAACCAGACGGTAGCTGAGTACGTCGGGGAGTTCTGTCGATTGGCCCGGTTCATAGATGACTTGACTGAGAAGACAAAGGCGAGGAAGTTCTGCTGAGGCTTGATTAGGAAGGTTTGGTCGCTGACTAAGAGCGACCGGAATGCTACTTTTGTAGAGATATTTTCAGGGGCTATGGCAGCGGAGGACGACCTGGGGTTAAAGTTGAAGAGGGGTCGTAACTTCCAGAGTGGTAGCAGCAGTGAGGGCCAGGCCAAGAGGCCTCATTTCTAGCATCAGCAGCCGCAGAGGCCAGTTCAGCAGTATCAGCATCAGGGCCGAGCACCTTTTCAGCAGGTGCAACATCAGCAGCCGAGAGGGCAGCAGCAGGCACCCAGGCAGCAGGTTATCAGTTATACCTTTTGTAAGAAGCCTAGACACAAGTGGGAGGAGTGCAGAAAGAGACTCGGTAGATGCTTGATGTGTGGATCAGTGGACAACCAGATGCTAGATTGTCCAGTAGCGTCGATGCGTCCAGTATCAGGAGGAGGTGGAGCAGCCAAGGTTCCAGCAGGCCAGCTGAAGGGGCCACTACAGACCCAGCAGCAGAGGTTCCACTAGCACCAGCAGCTGGCACGGAGTGGACAGCAGGGGCGAGCTTTCTCCACGGTGGCCGAGGATGCAGAGGCCGTAGGGGAGTTGATAGCAGGTTCGGTTCTTCTCGACTCAATTCTAGCTTTTGCACTCTTTGATTTCGGGGCTTCCTTCAGCTTTGTGTCAGTATCATATACTATTAGACACAGTCTGTTATCTGAACCATTGCCTAGGACCTGCAAGATCACCACCGGGGGTGGTGTCATCCTTGTGAGTGATGTTTGCAGAGAACAGGGCGTTATTTTAGGAGGCCGAGAGTTGGGGGTGAGTCTGCTCGTCATGCCACTACCGAACTACAATATTGTATTAGGTATGGACTGGTTAAGCAGACATTACGCTCGTATAGATTATCGAAGGGGTAGAGTTTTGTTTGGAGCGCTAGGAGAGCCAGAGTTCGAGTACACCCGACGGCAGGCAGAGCAGGACAGCAGAGTCTTCTGCGGAGCTTCAGTTGAGAAGCAGGTGACTCTATATCCCTTGATTGCAGAGTTTATGGACGTATTTCTAGAGGAGTTGCCAGGGCTTCCACCGGACAGGGATGTAGAGTTCTCGATAGGCTTGGTTCCCGGCGCAGAACCGATTTTTCAGCATATCTATCGAGTGAACAACAGTGAGTTGGTGGAGCTGAAGAAGCAGGTGGATGAGCTGCAGGACAAGGGCTTTATCCGATCGAGTTCTTCACCTTGGGGTGTACCAGTACTCTCTGTACCCAAGAAGGATTGGTCGGCACGGATGTGTATCGACTACAGGGCACTCAACAACTTGACGATCAAGAACAGATACCCACTGCCGCGGATCGATAATCTCTTTGATCAGTTGAGCAGAGCTCGGATGTTCTCCAAGATTGATTTGAGGTCAGGTTATCACCAGATGAATGTGAAGGGGAAGGATATTCCGAAGCCCGCTTTCAAGATGCGGTACGAACAATTTGAATTTTTGGTTATGCCGTTTGGGCTGACCAATACACCAGCAGTGTTTATGAACTTGATAAACAAGGTGTTCCATAAGTACTTGGACAAGTTCGTGGTGGTGTTCATTGATGATATCTTGGTGTATTCGAAGACAAGAGGAGAACGAGGAGCACTTGAAAGTGGTTCTGGAGACACTCAGGAGGGAGTGGCTGTATGAAAAGCTCTCGAAGTATGAGTTCTTCCTTGACAGAGTTGACTTCTTGGGTCATGTGGTGACTGGAGATTGTATCTCAGTGGACCCAAAGAAGATCACAACAGTTGAGGCTTGGGCAACGCCGACTTCAGTGGCAGAGATCCGGAGCTTCTTAGGGCTGGCATAATATTATAGAAGATTTGTGTAGGATTTTTTCCGGGTTGCAGATCCGTTGACTCGGTTGACCCGAAAGGATGCTGAGTATGTTTGGTCAGAGAAGTGTCATGCAGATTTTGATGTGTTGAAGAAGCGGCTTACGACAGCTCCGATTCTGACATTGCCTTCAGGTTCAGGAGGATTCACTATCTATAGTGACGCTTCAGGGAGGGGGTTGGATTGTATCTTGCAGCAGAATGGGAAGGTGGTTGCCTATGCTTCAGGAAGTTACGTCCCCATGAGAATAACTACCCTACCCACGACCTAGAGTTGGCAGCAGTGATTTTTTTTCTGAAGTTGTGGAAGCACTACTTGTATGGAGAGAGGGTAGAGATTTTCACAGATCACAAGAGCTTGAAGTATGTATTTACACAGAAGGAGCTCAACATGAGGCAGCACAGGTGGCTAGAGTTGATGAAGGACTTTGACATCTTACTATATTATAACACAGGGAAGACCAATGTGGTTGCCGATACCTTGAGTAGGTATCCAACAGCCATGTGTTTGACTATGGATCGGTACTTGCTTGCAGACTTGGAGAGCCTTGGGATTGAGGTGATCGTGTCCAGAGTGCAGATGCAGATGTGGGACCTTCAGATATAGTCAAACTTTATGGAGAGGATCAAGTCAACGCAGTTCGAGGATGTGGCTCTATGGTATATCCGAGAGCAGGTTCGAGCAGGGCTGGTGGATGGCGAGTTTTCTCTTGCAGAGGATGGTGCCTTGAGAAACGGTTCTAGGTTATACGTGCCTAGTGGATAGCTCAGGGAGCAAATCATGCAGGAGGCTCACAGATCATAGTACTCTATACATCCTGGTGCCAACAAGATGTACAGGGATCTACGAGAGTATGTCTGGTGATGCGGAATGAAGGGGGAGGTAGCTCGCTTCGTAGCTAGATGCTTGGTCTGTCAGCAAGTCAAGGTAGAGAGGCAAAGGCCCGGAGGATTATTGCAGCCATTGTCCATTCCAGAATGGAAGTGGGAGCATATCACCATGGATTTCGTATCTGGGTTATCGCGTACACCAGGAGGGAAAAATGCGATTTGGGTCATCGTTGACAGGTTGACCAAATCGGCCCACTTCTTGCCATTCAAGGTGGGTACGTCTACAGAGAGGCTTGCGGAGATGTACATGCGGCAGATAGTCAGGATTCACGGAGTTTCCGTCAGCATTATCTCAGATCGGAATAGTCGCTTTACTTTCCATTTCTGGAGGAGTCTGAAGACTAGTTTGGGCACTCAGCTCAAGTTTAGTACTGCATACCACCCTCAGACGGACGGACAGTCAGAGAGAAGTATTCAGACGCTTGAGGACATGCTGCAGACGTGCGTCTTGGATTTTGGAGGTTCCTGGAAGGATCACCTGCATTTGGTAGAGTTTGCTTACAATAATAGTTTTCAGGCCAACATTGAGATGTCACCTTTCGAGGCTCTGTACGGGCGTAGGTATCGTACACCCTTATCTTGGGATGATGTTGGAGAGCGAGCTTTACTGGGACCAGAGATGGTTGTTGATGCAGCCGAGAAGGTGAAGCTCATCAGGGACAAACTTTGCGTGGCGCGGGACAGACATCGGCACTGGGCCGATAGCCACCGGAGGCCGTTGGAGTTTAAGGTACAGATTTAGAGATAGGATTAGAAGTAGGTTGTATTTTGTTTTGTTTGTTTGATCATGTTTGATTATTTAGTAACTTGAGACCTTTTTCTGATTAGGTTGGAGACATGATTTTTCTACGGATATCTCCGACTCGTGGTACTATACGTTTTGGTGGAGGTGGGAAGCTTAGCCCGCGCTTCATCGGACCTTTCTTGATGAGCGGGAGGGTCGGTGATGTGTCTTACATGCTAGACTTGCCACCTGCACTAGTGGGTGTCCACAACGTATTCCACGTATCACAGTTGAGACGGTACGTGGCTGACACTAGCCATGTGCTCGATCATTCGGAGATTGAGGTTGGACCTACTCTCAGTTATCCATAGCAGCCAGTGGAGATTCTGGATCACCGAGAGAAGGTGCTGAGAAACCAGGTGATACCCTTGGTTCACGTCGCATGGAGGCATCATTCTCCAGAAGAGTCGACCTGGGAGCGGGAGGATGAGATGCGTGAGCGATACCCATATCTGTTTTCAACGTGAGGTATGATTGTCTATCCTTCTCTTTGCTAGTTTCGCCTTCAATTTTGAGGAAATTTTTTTAGGAGGGTAGATTTGTCACTACCACATTTCTAGTTTGAGGGTATTCTTGTTATTTTCAATTTATTTGAATTAATATGTATTTATTGGAATTTAGTATGATCATTGGAATGGTGTGATTTAAATATGATTTAATTAATAGCCTTGTATTGTGTTTAGCCCTAAACTAGATTTGACCTAACCTAGATTAGTCATAACTAGCCATGGTTAGTGTTAGTTAGTATTGTTAGCCTTGGTTAAGTCATGACTAGATAGAACAACTAGGTTGCAACTTGGCTAGAATGAAAACCTAGGTTTGAGGACCATTGATTTAGCTAGATTGATTAATAGCCATTGATAATCCCAAAACCCTAGCCCTAACAAGCATGGCCAGCCACTAGGGCACAACCCCTATAAAATCTCTCTCAAAAACACTTGCCTCTTTTGTTCATTCTCTCCATTTTGCAAGAACAAGGTTTGTCCCTATTGAAATCCTTTCATATTTTGATCAATATAATTCTTTTTTTATTCAAACTTCTTCCATGGTGATCTAAATTACTTTCCCCTACTGTTCATGGAGGCTATTCTCAGATTTGGGACAATTTAGAGCTTGGGGCTAGCTAAAAGGGATCCTCCATTTTAAAGCTTTCTTTGAAGAAGAACACCAATAGGTAACTTCTCATTCCCTCCATGAAATTGTGATTTTTAGGCATGGATAGGAAGCCCTAGGTGTCCTCTAACTGTAGGTATAGGTTTTGCTAAGTTTTGTGTCCTTTACGTGTCCGTATCGGACACGTATCAGTGTGAATGTCTAGGTGTTCGATGAAATGCCACAGTGGACATTTCGATCCTATTTTCTGATTGTGTTTGAATAGAAAATTAGTTTTTAGTGTCGCTTATAGGTTTTGAATGAACTGAACACGTTTCGTGTCGTATCGGGATCGTATTGGACCCGTGGACACGCCTCCGTGCGTACGCGGTTGGCTGTCCTGCTACCCGCGTGTCCGTGCGGCCATCTTAGGGTTCGTGGACTCGTGATATTGGACACAGAGCTAGGGGCAGTATCTGACACGATACTACCAAAGTCTCGTGTCCAATGGTCTTGTGTCGTGTGTGCTAGAACACGTGCACGGGTTTACCTCTGTGCGTGTCCAGAACAGTGCTGAGTTCGTACGGGTTTTGGACACGTTCGTGTCAGGTTTGGGACACGATATGGGGTGTACATCACGTTCACGTATTGTATGTTAATTAACAACCTATAAATTATCATATTAACATGTTTTAATTTATCAAATTTGAATTTCCTAATTGTGACTGATACATAGTTTTAGCTCTAATTTCCTATGTTTAATTCCATTTTTAACTGTTTAAATTAATGATTAAATTGCCATATTAGATCCTGGACATGTGTATTTGTTCATGTTAGTTTGATTCTTCAAGTTAAGATTGGGTTTGCATTTCAAAATGGAAATTTGAAAATGGGGTTGGACTGTTTATGTATTGACTGATACAGTCCTGCTGTTTGAAATTATGGATTGTTAATCCTAATTTAAACTGAAATATGATTTTTAAATTACATGTTAGATTCAAGTACACCTATGTTAGTTCCTGTTAGTTTAATCTTTCATGATAGATTAGATTTTATGTTTGTGTAATGGGATTTCAACATATGGCATGGGCTGTCATTGCCTAAAAATCTGAGTTTGTTCACTATCATTGTTTCTTTTCTAAAAACTGAATTGATGTTCATTTCCATGATTAAAATTTCTGTATATGTGTGTGTAGTTGCTGTCAATTGGTTTTTGATTTGGTAGTTGAAGGAATGGTTATTGGTTTGGTGTTGTAAATGGATTTGAATAGGCTATGGAAATTCGAATATAGTTTGGATATAAACTGTCAACCCAAACCTGAGAATTGATTTCCGTTTCCTTTCCTTAAACTGATTTGGATGATTATTAGCCATGTTGATTCATTGTTTTGTGTTGTTTACTGTTGGGTTGTGTTGTGTTGGAAATATTATGATTCAATTGGATTGGGTTTGTTAGTAAACTGTCATTGGTTTAACTGCCAATTGCCATGATTCCTTTACTGTCATTGCTTAAATCTGAATGTGTTCCCTGATTTCTTAATTCACATTGACACTCTCATGACACTATACCACACACATGTACACAAACACCCTCACATGATTTCCTCTCATATATCTCTATGTATATACATATATATATATATATATATATATATATATATATATATATATATATATATATATATATATATATATATATATATATATATATATATATATATAGGTGATGCATATATTATTATGTAGCCTTTATATTTATAATGTGTGTTATTATATTATTTTAGATATATATATTAATATATGTATATGTGTGAATATATGGTTTGGACTATAGGTAATATTGCCTATGGTGTATACCTATGGCTCATTGCCTATGGGTATAGCTTGAATGCCAGTTAAGTGTATAGTTGAATTATATAGCCTAGAAATGCTGTGTGCTTGCTAGAATAGGCTGGTTAGGCCTAGTGAGACTTGTTTGGCTTAGGCTTGACCTAGTTGACCTAGTTTGACTAGGCTAGTTGACTAGAGTTGACCGAGAGTTGACTTTAGTCCAGTTTGACCCCAAACTTCATGTAGATGCATTGTAGCAGTCTGATATATCATTTTAGACTTATAGTGACTTGTATCATTCTATAGGAGACAGACACCACTCCTCGGACAGTAGATACTCTTTCGATACTCAGGATACAGGCGAGTACATTCTCTGATCATTTCATATCCTGCTTAGGAGTATATTTTCCTGCTTTAGACTACTTTACATGATGTTGACACGTTGGAAACATGGATTAGTACTATATGGATCTTGCCGTGCGATGTTATCCCTTTAGCGGATACATCGGGTATTTCATGTTCGTGTATTTTATCATGAGCATCGTGTACTCCTTGTGTTCGTGCTTTTCGTGTGCAAATCGTGTGAAATCGTGTATACTCATGTGCTCACATGATCTTCGTGTACGACTATACTTCGTGTGCAATAACATAACTTGGCTATATCCTTGTGTATTGATTGGGGCGGGGGAGTAGAAGTGGTTATGTATTCAATCTAGTAGATTACTCATGTGCAACATCTTTAGATTACTCGTGTACAACATCGTGCCATTTACATAACCATCTTGAACTCTGAATCACTAGCACTGTTAGTGTAGCTCCCCTTCTCGAATTTTTTTGAAATATTCTATTTTTACTTATTTTAATTAAATGGTGATTTTTAGATTTTATGAATAATTAATTATCATAGCTAATTGATATATATATACCATTATTGGTTATTAAATTTCGTTATTATTGTTATTGTTATATATTGGGATTTTTATTTAATAATATTGTTTTTACATTATATTATTATAAATATACTATAATATGTGTATGTAATTGTATGTATAGGTAAATGTATTAAATAAAGGTATACATGTGTATATTTAGGAATATATGAGTATGTGTATATATAGTATTATGTATATATATACATAAAATGTGTATATACGAATACATAATATATGTGCGTATATATATAGATAAATATAAAGGATAATATATGGTGCATGTGTATATAAATATATATATAGATAAATTATGGGCATGTGTATACATATAAATATATATGCGTGTATATAGATATTATTTGGTGTTTACATATATACGTATACGTATATATACTAAATAGAAATAATAGAAAAGAAATAAAAAGAAAAACAAATAAAGCATCCTTATCCCATTCGAACCCAGTTGTGGCCCATCCCCAGATCCCTAAAGACCAACCCAAGCAAGCCATTACAAACCGAACAAAAGCAGCCAATTCCGAGCCCTTAAACCACAGGCGCAAATCCAGCCATTGGCTGTGAACCCAACCCGAGCACAGGGGTTCAGCACCCCTACTGAACGATAAACCCCGCGACCCGACCATTTAAATCCCAGCCCAGCGAACCGATCTCCCCGTGCGCGTGTTTACATATAAATCGGCAGGGGAGAGAGCGCGCAAAGTCCTAATCTCCGCGCTGCCACGACTACCTGACGACCCCTTCCCCATCCTTGCGACCATCTCACGGCCACCGTCGGCCTAAGGGCGCCGCAGCAGGCGCGCGAACCCGCGCGTACGAGTGTGAACGACAGCAATAGTTGCAGCAATGGGGCTGACTTCGCGGCCGGATTGCGATCTACTCGCTCCATAATCTTTCGATTCGTTTCCTCGGGTACGTCCCCAACCTATACAAGAGTATTTCCTTTCAATTAGATCGAATTGATATGCGTTATATTGGCCGAGAAATCGACACAAAGTTGACCAAAATACCGCTCGAAAACAGAGCGTAGGACAGTCCAATCACCCGTGTTCGAGGATCGATTTCGATCGATCCAGTAACCTTTTAGAATTTCCATTTGAACACACTTTTAGATCATATGTAGGGGATCAGAAATCATTTTGTAGATTCGGATTTCATTAAGTATGCACAGAGAAATCAGTTTTGGAAATCAAGAAAAAACCATGAAAAATAGTTTTCAAAATCTAGAAATTGTTCTACACGACGTGCGTTACGCCAATCCGAACGACGTGGTCATGAACCGAACACATCGAAAGCTGTGTAATGGTTACGTGGTCGTGTGGGCTTTGACGGAATTCAAATTGGTCGCGTGTGCACGACGAATTTGATGCGTATCCGTCGAAATTCACCGTATCGTGCACTTTGCAAATTCTCCAATTACTTTGTGCACGTTCGTCAGACCGAGATGAAACTTGTGCCATCAGGACCGTATCATTTTTCTGGTCCTGCATGCCAAGTTTGGTCCAATTCTGAGACCGTTGATAAAATCGTCGTTTTGCGGGCCCCATGGTCCCACTCAACGGGCGATTTTGTGCACGGCCCGCCGGAATCCAACTCTAGACATACGGTTGGGTTCGTATCGAAAAACTAGATCCGTAGACATGTAGTTTGATGACTTTAGAGACCGTTGACTCTGGCACGCTTTTCGGTGCAAAACGGGTCCAACGGCGGACATCGTTTTTGCCCGAAATTACCGTTTTGCCCCTGTGTCCAGAATTGGACTTAAGGACAGGCAATCCTAGCTAATTTGACTATTCTGAGAATGTTAGTAATATTTATTTCAGCATCCGGAGACTTCTACATGTGTTTATTGATTGTGGCTCATTGTGTGGTATAGTATTGGTTTCTCCAGCTAAGGACCTCAGGCAAGTGCACTTTCTGATTGCTTTTCAATTCATAGTAGTCTTTTTATTTCATGTCTATACATATCTCTTGCTGCTTGTTGACACGCTCGTCACACGGAGTAGTCGGAAGGGGAAATATCTTAGTACACATGTGAACTACCCAGAAATATCCCTAAAATGTCTATTATTGCATGATAGCAGCTGCACACGACACGTACAGTGAGCCGAATTTACCCTCTAGCCGTTCACATGTCGAAATGGATATTTTACACACCTAGATAGATAGATGTCTTTTATTAGTTTTTTCTTGTTTAATTCGCTATCGTGCTATGTCATCAGTTTTCTTACTAGCTTTCATATTCCATATGCTATTTTCATGTCTTGTTAATTCTATTATGTTTTGCATTGCCATCGATTTGTGTACTTGTTCCAATCCTGACTGGATAACCAACATTTTTCAGGTTTAGCCGCTATCACTCTTAACACTGGGGAAGACTTGGGTATGCTGAAGACAACCTAGAAATAGCTAGCCATTGTATCCATTTCTTTAATTGTAAAAGCTTGTAATTCCTTTAATTTTTAAATGTTTTAAATATTGTAATAAATTTAGAAATATGAATGAGCAGTAATTGTGATATTTGAGCATTTATTTCTTGCGGGCTTGACAGCGTTCTACCGCCGACTCTGCGGCGTAGGCTGGCTTGGACATGTCTCGTATCCGAAAAGCGGGTGCGGGTCGTAACAAGTTTTTGTGGTGGCCCATGCAAGTCAGTTTTCGCAAAAGATTGCAAACTCGTGATGGTGCTTAAGTTAGTCGTACCATTGCGAGCCTGCGCCCAGGAAATGCTCATTCACAATTAGGATTAAAATGATTTAGGAGAATAACTAGGATAAGAGTCCCTTACTATTTGACTAATTGGGTAGTTAAGATTATTAGATAGGCCATGCTATTTTTTGAATTCAGATAACTTGCCCGATCACTATAGAAACACTATTATTTTTGATATGACAATATGACCCCATGTGGATATACCATTCACTTGGTAAGTTAGGCTTACCTATAATTAAGACTTTGATCTCGATGAACTGTCTAAATTTTCTTTTGCTTTATTAGGTATAAATCATATATCATAAGTTAGAATTGTTTGTTTTAAATTTTATGTTGCCTTAGGGATTTAGTTTAAATTTTCGGATACTGTAATTGCATACGAATCTCGAGGTAGACTGATTTGAGATTTTTTCTCAACCATAGAAATGCATATAAAATAGATACTAGAGTGTTTGTATTTCTTTCGCCTTTAATTATTTCCTCCATGATTAAATCTTTTACTTTAAACGTTATGATTGGTAGGACAAATACCTACGCTCTATTTTTTTAGTCAACTTGTTTGAATCTCTAGAAGCTTATAAATTTTTACGATTATAGTTAGTGAAATATTAGCTAACCCATAAAGTTTAGACAGCAGCACACTGGCGAAGCACAACCCATAGAAACGAAACCATTTTTGAAGATCATAGGTTATAGAACATTGCTAAAACTATGTGGTAGTTGACCAAGACTTTAAGGATAGTAAGATTGTAGGAAGACTGTATAAGCAAGAACACCAAGTAAGGATTTAACTTTCTCAAAACTCGAACTATTGTGCCTCCTTTCCAAAAATCTCACCTATTCATATTTTGACTATCTTGACCAATGCTGCTATTGCAGCTTAGTTTTTGCAAGCTTACTCCTTTATCGAGCTTGATTCAAGACATATGTTTATTGGGGACGCCCGCTAACATATTGTCTAATCAGAATTATTGTATTACGGTCTGATCAACCATGATGTAATTGGTTCGCTCTTCATCTAATTATCCTACGTGGATTGAAATGTAGATGTCTCTAGGATCTTATCCACGACTGCTTTGACAATTTCTCTTGAATGACACATTTGTCTTTGAATCGCGTAATTGTATTCGGTGACATCTCTCTTGAACTCTTCATTGTTTTTGTCTTTCACCGATTGGAAAGACGAACGCTCGTGTTTGATAGATAGAGAGTATTCCCATGGCTATGATAGTTGTATACGCCAGTGTAGCCACCATCGGCCAGCCCTGTGACAGGAACCTTGCCACCATATCCTAGCCTCTAAGGTGGGTAGACTGTAAACCTTCTAAATTTAGGATATACCAGGATTACCGAGTGATTAGAATAAATTCCATTGGGATGATTATTAGTGCCCTTGGACTCTCACTTTTCATTTAGATCATTTTGTGTCCCGGCCGTGCCACTAATATTCTGAGCATGAGACTAGCTGTTACCATCCAACAAATTTCACATACAAAATCTAGACGAGTCCTCCTTCATCTAGGTATATTATGTCCCACACAAATTCGTTTCCTTGTACTCTATTTTTGCGGTACGACTTTTAGGTAAAAATGACTAGCTATAACCCTTACCATAGTAACCGGTACTTCCTGACTTCCTCTAGAGCCTCAACCTTGACTCAAGTCCTTCGACCCAATATATGGATGTGATCTACTCGAAGTCCACTACGCACATGCCACTAGTGTGCCATCCAATTGAGGCCTCATGTGCTACATAAACACAAAAGTCACTGAAGGCGCATTTTAGGCTTTATGAACTTAACTAACTAACCTGACTAGCAATTAGCTCAATCCCTTGGGTAGGAACCTATTCTAGGATACCTTAATCTAGTGGGAATAGTTTCATCATTAGGATCTTATCTAGTCCATATAGATTGAAACCCAATGTTCATCCAACCAACAACTGAAGTCCAAATAGAGAACCCATTGAGACCACAATTTTGATTCCTCAAATTTCGTTCCATTATAGAACCTTATTTGGAATTAGAACTTCGAGAATGAGACTTCTGTATTGCACGGATCACAGGCCACTCTAAGTAACAAGGGGCTCTTCGACGTAGCAAGTGACTAGACTAGAATCGCCCAACCTAGCAAATAAGTCTTTAGCTTATAAACTTTCTTTCTGTCTACATCATTGGATACCCTCTACCGCTTTGAGAGTTTCATATTCGCTCTCGATTATTTTTTTATCTTCCTGCCTTTCCTATTGTAGAGTGACGAATGGTCATGCTTATTAGAACCTACCAATATTTCTTGGCTACTTGTATAAATTTGTTGCTCGCAAAATTTTTGGGTTGCTTGATAGATGGGAGAGGATGTAGATCAATATACAGTAGGTAATCTATTGGTAACAGTTTTAACAAGAAGTTGGATGATTATAAAGTTTAGGGACATAGCCTTGAGGGAGTAGTGTGACTAAAGGTGGGTAGAGGTCCTTGAAGATATGTAGTTACAAATGGCTAGGAGGAGGTATAACTGTTTCTGAGAAATAGAATTTGAAGAGATGGTGGTAATAGTGGATGTATTCCTTTTAAATTTTTATGTTTGAATTTTGGCATGTTTATGACTTAGAATTTCGAGGACGAAATTATTTTAAGGTGGGTAGATTTGTAGCTCCCCTTCCCAAATTTTTTTGAAATATTCTATTTTTACTTATTTTAATTAAATGGTGATTTTTAGATTTTATGAATAATTAATTATCATAGCTAATTGATATATATATATATACCATTATTGGTTATTAAATTTCGTTATTATTGTTATTGTTATATATTGGGATTTTTATTTAATAATATTGTTTTTACATTATATTATTATAAATATACTATAATATGTGTATGTAATTGTATGTATAGGTAAATGTATTAAATAAAGGTATACATGTGTATATTTAGGAATATATGAGTATGTGTATAGTATTATGTATATATACAAAAAATGTGTATATACGAATACATAATATATGTGCGTATATATATAGATAAATATAAAGGATAATATATGGTGCATGTGTATATAAATATATATATAGATAAATTATGGGCATGTGTATACATATAAATATATATGCGTGTATATAGATATTATTTGGTGTTTACATATATACGTATACGTATATATACTAAATAGAAATAATAGAAAAGAAATAAAAAGAAAAACAAATGAAGCATCCTTATCCCATTCGAACCCAGCTGTGGCCCATCCCCAGATCCCTAAAGACCAACCCAAGCAAGCCATTACAAACCGAACAAAAGCAGCCAATTCCGAGCCCTTAAACCACAGGCGCAAATCCAGCCATTGGCTGTGAACCCAACACGAGCACAGGGGTTCAGCACCCCTGCTGAACGATAAACCCCGTGACCCGACCATTTAAATCCCAGCCCAGCGAACCGATCTCCCCGTGCGCGTGTTTACATATAAATCGACAGGGGAGAGAGCGCGCAAAGATCTAATCCCCGCGCCGCCACGACTACCTGACGACCCCTTCCCCATCCTTGCGACCATCTCACGGCCACCGTCGGCCTAAGGGAGCCGCAGCAGGCGCGCGAACCCGCGCGTACGAGTGTGAACGACAGCAACAATTGCAGCAATGGGGCTGACTTCGCGGCCGGATTATGATCTACTCGCTCCATAATCTTTCGATTCGTTTCCTCGAGTACATCCCAACCTATACAAGAGTATTTCCTTTCAATTAGATCGAATTGATATGCGTTATATTGGCCGAGAAATCGACACGAAGTTGACCAAAATACCGCTCGAAAACAGAGCGCAGGACAGTCCAATCACCCGTGTTCGAGGATCGATTTTGATCGATCCAGTAACCTTTTAGAATTTCCATTTGAACACACTTTTAGATCATATGTAGGGGATCAGAAATCATTTTGTAGATTCGAATTTCATTAAGTATGCACAGAGAAATCAGTTTTGGAAATCAAGAAAAAACCATGAAAAACAGTTTTCAAAATCTAGAAATTGTTCCACACGACGTGCGTCATGCCAATCCGGACGACGTAGTTGTGAACCAAACACATTGAAAGCTGCGTAATGGTTACATGGTCGTGTGGGCTTTGACGGAATTCAAATTGGTCGCGTGTGCGCGACGAATTTGATGCGTATCCGTCGAAATTCACCGTATCGTGCACTTTGGAAATTCTCCAATTACTTTGTGCACGTTCGTCAGATCGAGACGAAACTTGTGCCATCAGGACCATATCATTTTTCTGGTCCTGCATGCCAAGTTTGGTCCAATTCTGAGACAGTTGATAAAATCGTCGTTTTGTGGGCACCACGGTCCCACTCAACGGACGATTTTGTGCACGGCCCGCCGGAATCCAACTCTGGACATACGGTTGGGTTCGTATCGGAAAACCGGATCCGTAGACATGTAGTTTGACGACTTTAGAGACCGTTGACTCTGGCACGCTTTTCGGTGCAAAACGGGTCCAACGGCGGACATCATTTTTGCCCAAAATTACCGTTTTGCCCCTGTGTCCAGAATTGGACTTAAGGACAGGCAATCCTAGCTAATTTGACTATTCTGAGAACGTTGGTAATGTTTATTTCAATATCCGGAGACTTCTACATGTGTTGATTGATTGTGGCTCATTGTGTAGTATAGTATTGGTTTCTCCAGCTAAGGACCTCAGGCAAGTGCACTTTCTGATTGCTTTCCGATTCATAGTAGTCTTTTCATTTCATGTCTATACATATCTCTTGCTGCTTGTTGACACGCTCGTCACACGGAGTAGTCGGGAGGGGAAATATCTTAGTACACATGTGAACTACCCAGAAATATCCCCAAAATGTCTATTATTGCATGATAGCAGCTGCACACGACACGTACAGTGAGCCAGATTTACCCTCTAGCCGTTCACATGTCGAAATGGATATTTCACACCACCTAGATAGATAGATGTCTTTTATTAGTTTTTTCTTGTTTAATTCGCTATCGTACTATGTCATCAGTTTTCTTACTAGCTTTCATATTCCATATGCTATTTTCATGTCTTGTTAATTCTATTGTGTTTTGTATTGCCGTCGGTTTGTGTACTTGTTCCAATCCTGACTGGATAACCAACATTTTTCAGGTTTAGCCGCTATCACTCTTAACACTGGGGAAGACTTGGGTATGCTGAAGACAAACTAGAAATAGCTAGCCATTGTATCAATTTCTTTAATTGTAAAAGCTTGTAATTCCTTTAATTTTTAAATGTTTTAAATGTTGTAATAAATTTAGAAATGTGAATGAGCAGCAATTGTGATATTTGAGCATTTATTTCTTATGGGCTTGACAGCGTTCTACCGTCGACTCTGCGGCGTAGGCTGGCTTAGACACGTCTCGTATCCGAAAAGCGGGTGCGGGTCGTGACAGTTAGTTTTCGTATATATTGTATCTATTTACTTACAGTCTTCCTTTTCATCATGATTATTCTTTCAGTTTTCTGTATTTTACTCTCTAGCATGTTTATATTCCTAACCTGTTATAATTTGTTGAGATGTACTGTGCTCGCTCCTGTCCTGACTGGACCTGTTGAAAATATTACAGAGGACGAGGCTGAGGCGTTCTGCCCTACTTATTATGGTGCTACCGTAGAGGATTGCTGTGACTTGGACCAGCAGCAGGACCCACTAGCAGTGGATGACACTCCCCTAGATTAGGATGTCTTTCATTTTCTTCTGGATTACTGTATTGAGATTCTGAGTTGTATTGGGATATGTATTTATTTAGACACTTAGACTTATATGGTTTGTATCTCTGTGATTTTCATTCTGTTCTTATCTATCCATCTTTTATCATGCTCTACCTTAGATGTGATTGAGACTGTATTTGCTATGTCACCTCTATTCAGAGTGTATATACTGTACAGGTACCTTATATTGTTAGATGTTTGACCTAGGACAGCATTCTACCGCCGACACTGCGGCGTAGGCTGGATGTATCCACGTCTCATGCCCATACTCTAGGGTACGGGTCGTGACAGGTAGAAAGTTTATTCCCCATCTTTCTGCTAGAGTTGAAAAAATATAGGATAAGCTTGCTAATAAACAAGCAAAATACAAACAAGTTACAGGAGAACAACCATGTAAATGGGACGCAAGCAAAATCTCTATTACTCTTTCGCGTTTGGAGAAGGATGAGATTGCTAAAATAAAGGAATTGGCTAAAGTCCCAAAAATACTTTATTTCCCTCTTGATGACGAAAAGCTTGTTTTGTAGAATGATGCTTCTGACTATTTTTGGTCAGGAGTATTGATCGCCAAACAAAAAGAAATTGTTGCATATACATCTGAAAAATTCACTAAAACCCAGATCAACTATGCCACTTATGATAAAGAATTATTAGTTGTCAAATTATCCATTAAAAGTTTAAAAATATACCTTCTTTACAGAAACTTTATTATCGAAACTGACAATAAGTCTGTTGCTCAGTTTCTTAAAAAGAAGACTATTAATAACCCTGAAGAAAACCTCAGGGGAATTAGAATTGCCATGTATTTAGAAATATTTAATTATGAAGTTGTTTATATTCCAGGATATATTAACTTTCTTGTTGATACTCTTACCAGGCCAAAATGCGATGGATGTTGAGGAGTTTAAAAGACTAAAAAAGGTCCACGAGGACATGAAGAGGTAGGAGGCCTTTTCACCAGCAACTGGCCCTAAAAAGGCCAAGGCGAACGCTGCCAACCAAGCATCCTCTTCGTCTGGAGTGCTTAAGGTGAACAACCCAGCTCCAAGGACCGAAAGTCGCAAGCAGGCGAATAGCCAATCACCAGCAAATAGCCCAACAAAGGGGAATATCACCCCCCAAGTCGCATAGGCACAGGCCACACAGGCCCAAAGTCCGAAAGGAAAAGCTTGGGAAGGCCCAAAAAAACTGGTGCCCTTTCAAACAAAAACCTATGCTAGTACAATGGTAAAAAATTGGTACAACCAGGAGTTGGGAAAAAATAATAAAAACTCTTGGGGTAAACTCAATAGCTGGTATAGAGCCATACAGTCAAATGACATCAAGGGAGCTAGTTTCTGGTTATCCCAGCTGGAGAAACAGTTTTTGGCCAAAAATGCGAGAGCTTCTCCGATGAACTCTAAGCTCCATGAAATTAGACAGATGGTCTTTCAGATGATGGCATATAGTGCTACATCTATATCCCCTGCTCTAATTACAAAAGAAAAAGGATCTATTTCAGGGACAATCCTCTGAACACAAAGAACTAAAAGAGATGCTGACGCAGATCAATAGTCACGATCTGGTAAATTTTAGAATACCAGACTTACTACGGCTCTGCTCATCACTGTCTATTGAGAACGAGAAGACTCAGAGCATGGAAGCTGAGGGTATGGTTCAGAACATGATTACCATGTATCAGCAATAGCTCATCGATGAGGCACGTCTCTTAGCATACTTTAGACGCTGCGATGACTTAGAAATCACTAAGGATTTTGAAGACCTAGAGATAGTATATTCCGAATATGGCTACATCCACCTGGTGTCTTGCTTCCAGGAAATAATAAATTTAATCACAGAGATCAAAAAGAGATTTGTGCACGAAGTCTTTATTAGCACTTCAGAAAAAGAAGTCTATGAGTCGACTATCCTAGAGATCTACTGGGATGCAACAGTCGCTCATTCCACTAGGTTCCAGACGATGTTCAGGATCAAGGTTTGGAGTATTTGGGAAGAACGTAGATATATTAAATGCTACCCTTCCTACCAAATTTGAGAGCTGCATCACCTCGAGGGTGATCCTGGCCTTAAGTTTTCCTCGTTCAAGAAGGGAAACTTTAATGAGGCTAAAGAATGATATGGAGCTGCTAGGGAGTTCTTCAAGGAAGCCAAGAAGATTGGTAAAGGAAAGGCGGTCCTTTCCAGTAGCGGCACCATTGTCCTGGCTAATTTCTTATTCAACAAGCCAGGAAACAAAGAAGAAAGTACAGCCGTTCTTCAAGACTTCTTTGCAGACTTCAATCTAGGACATGTCGGGCTGCAAGCAAGGGAGCATATTTCTTCAGAAGATGCCATTATGTCTCAACTTCAGCTTTGAAGCATGGTAGGACCCTTGCTGCAGATGAAGAAGATCTCCTACCGGTAAATTTGGAAACACTACCGACGACAAATTGGGTGGCGTTTGTTCAAGACAAAGAAGAAGAAGAAACCGAGGCATTTATCCATGCCTCCCCAACAACAAATTCTTTCAGCTATTCTGCCGGATATTCGAGAAGATATTGAAGAGGAAGTTGCTTTTCCCAGTCTGTCATTCACTTCTGCAGATGAGAGAAGATTCCAGGAAGAACGAGAGATAGGCGGATCCATGATTGGACTACACCCAGACCTTTTCCTCCACCTCCTAGTGACTTCGATTTGTGGAGTGAATGGTGGGAAACAGTACATAGGACCCCACCATGATTTGACATTGCACCTTCCTCTAATTATTGAGGGGTAACGTGTATTTGATTCCTTCTTATCCAGTAGGCCTTGGTGATAAGAAGAAAAAAATGTTTGCGGTGTCGCTTAAATAAAGTAAAGCTACTTTATTAAAGCTACTTTATTTTCGGTGGCTAAACCGACCCAACCGGTGATATTATCCGTCCCTATAAATAAGGTGCTTGTAAGAGTGTAAGGGCAACGGAGTTTGTAATCTTCTCTTTCCTTTGAGTATTCTAGTGTTCAGTGTGTTTGTGTAGTTGTGTGACCCCACTGTAATCTGGTATCAGAGCCTGGTTTGAATAAAATTCTACTGGTGTCTATTGTAAGTACTTTCTCTTGTTATTTTTTCTTTTTCTTTCATGTCAACTTAAACACCTGTTCTTGAGTATGATGCTGTGATAGGTATTCAGATTATTCTAACAAAAATAATGCTGAGATCTATGTGCAACCTCTTACGTACGGTGAAGAAAATGAACCAATACTGTGCTCTAATTCTGTGAAGCGGTAGCTTAGGCTTGTGGTCATTATGTTGAGGCCAAACCCTGCCAGAAAGCCACGGTAGTTCTTTGATCAAGATATCATGAAACGTAGGAGAGCTATGTCAAGCCGCATAATTAAGGGTCAAAGCGAGCAAGAACAAATATCTAAGAATATTTTTGTTGCTTGTTCATTAGCAAGCTTATCATGTAATTTTTCAACTATAGCAGAAAGATGGGGAATAAACATTCTACCATAGTTGAGCAAACCCAAAAAACTCTAAAGTTCCTTCAAGGTTATGAAGTCGTCAGGAAAATCCTTTATATTTGTATAAATTTATTGTTGTTATTTTTCCTAGGAAATCAATTTTTGTCTTAAACAGCTCGATCTTCTTAGGGCTAAGAAAAATTCCTTTATCAAGTAGCAATTTTACTACCCTAAAGCTACAAAAGATTATGATAAAATATTACATAAGATGATCTTATGCGATATTTGTATGCGCGAAGAATTTTGTTTCCAAATACATTGGACTTATTTTTCATTTGAGCAACAAGGATCATAAAGAATTCGGGATAAATGGATTTTTTGCCAAAATACCTTATCCATGGAATAATGTTATAAAAGAAAGGTACGATAAAATCCGAGGTGGAGGTCATACCACTGACATGCTTAAAAGAGCATGTATGCGAACTATGGAAGAGGCTTGTGAGCAATCTAAAGTCTACACACAAATGAAAAAATATATAAAAAATTCTGTACTTGGTTACTGTTGTTGTAACAAGTATGATGAAGATATAAACTTCCAGTTTGGATGTCCCCTGAATATAAGGGATCCAAATGGCGGAAGAACCGCTGGAACAAAAGGGGTAAAACCTTTAGGAAAAAGAAATGGAAGATAACTCGAAAAAAGTGGAAACCAAATCTCAGAAAGAAATTTAAATCCGAGAAGAAATTCGGAAAAAGAAAATTTATTAAAAAGAAAATTTTTTGAAAAGGTTACAAATGTTTTAAATGCAACAAAAAGGACATTTTGCTCATGGATACCCTGAAAATATACAAAGCGTCATTACTGATGACCTTGATACAAACGGTATAAATGTTGGAACCATAGACGAGATATGTAGTAATACATCTACTTCTTCTATTTACGAAATAGAATCTGTTGATGAATCCTCTGCGGAAGAAAATTCTTCTGAAGGAGAGGATCTCTGTGAGGCAATAGAACACCTCAAGATCAACATGAACACCATAAACAAAACATATAATCAGGTAAAGATTACTCTTCTTAATGAGATGGCAATACTCCCTGTTAAAGAAGGAATCTCTGCAGGATATACTCTATACTCCAGTAAATCGGTTTGTATAAAGAGATATCATAGTGCAGAAATATTTTTTGATATTAGAAGATTTATACCTATTGGATACTATGGCATAATTCATAGTGTTCCTCTACATACCAATAAAGGTATAATTCTCACACAAGGGTTTATTGAACTTGTGTCGAGATAAAATATAGCCATTACTGTAAAAACATAGTTTATGAAGGTGACTATACTATTGAAAGAGGTGACCCTATTGGGTTGTTAGCAATCCAATTAGGATTGTCTCTAATCCTGCTAGCTTCTTCTATATTTAGTACTTCAAAATTTCTTAACCATGCTACACTATTGCCCTGCCAATGGCTAGTGGCATAGTGAATAAACCCTTCTATGGTAATATCGTGGGGTAAGAAATAAGCCATTCCCTGAACCTTCTGGTTCCAATTGAAATATATTCTCCAATCTGTTTATGGGGAATATTATCAATATTAAAAGTTAATCCATCTGACAAATATGATTTGTCCCGATAGATATTTTGATTAGTAGCTTGTAATTTTATCCAATCCTTTCGTCTTTCTTCATGAAACATTTGGGTAAAAGGAGAAGTTCCTCCTAGGGTTGCACCCGCATCCCTCATAATAATTTCGGGACTGGGATTAATAGATCCCAGGTGAGTGGTAAGTTTAGCTTCGACAACCATAGTATCGTTGCTTCCTTGACCTTCTTCTATAGTTCTTATATTAAGTCTTTCTGTATCATCCTCCGATGATTCAGAATCTGAACCTTCAGTATACTTCCATTTATAGAAGTTAATTGCCTTTGAATGTTTTTCGTAATATGAAAAAACATATTTAATCTCAACTTCCCCTGAGATCTCTTGTTGTTGTAATTTCATAAAGGTTTTATAAAAAAATTCATCTGTAGGAATAGTATTTGTTTCCTAGGATGAAAATTTCATCTTGTTGATGCTACCAGCCCAACGTCTCTTGGTCTGCAGGACCGGTGTTGTTTGTAAAGCTGGCTTTGGTCTACTAGAGACACTTTCATATTCCTTAGGTGTTTCCAAGACTTTAATCTCATTTCTGATATGGGCAATTTCCATCCCGATATCATTAACTTCTTTGTAAATATTGTGCATGTCATTGTTCATGGTCACCAAAGTACCGGTGATATAATTATATATCCCGTTTTCCGAGTTTATATTAGAGGGTAGATAAACAACATGTTCATATCCTCTTTGTTCAAACGGACAATGGTGGTTGTCCGAATAAACAATAAGTTCGACTTTCACCGTCTTTTCTCCCATATGGAGATGTAGTTCTTGATTATGTAAGCTATGGTAGGCTCAGATATTTTCTAACAGAAATATTCTTAGATCTCTGTTCTTGCTCGCTTTGACCCTTAATTATGTGGCTTGACATAGCTCCCCTACGTTCCATGATATTTTAATCAAATAAATATTGTGGCTTTCTCCCAGGGTTTGGCCTCAATATAATGACCACAAGCCTAAGCTACCGCTTCACAGAATTAGAGCACAATATTGGTTCGTTTCCTACACTATACGTAAGAGCTTGCACACATATCTCAACATTATTTTTGTTAGAATAATCTGAATACCTATCACAGCATCATACTCAAGAACAAGTGTTTAAGTTGACATGAAAGAAAAAGAAAAATTAACAAGAGAAAGTACTTATAATAGACACCAGTAGGATTTTATTCAAACCAGGCTCTGATACCAGATTACAGTGGGGTCACACAACCACACAAGCACACTGCACACTGGAATACTCAAAGGAAAGAGAAGATTACAAACTCCGTTGCCCTTACACTCATACAAGAACCTTATTTATAGGAACAAATAATATCACCGGTTGGGCCGGTTTAGCCATCGGGAATAAAGTAGCTTTACTTTATTAAAGCGACACTGCAAACATCTATTCTTCTTATCACCAAGTCCTACTGGATAAGAAGGAATCAAATACACGTTACCCCTCAATAATTAGAGGAAGGTGCAATATCAAATCATGGTGGGGTCCCATATACTGTTTTCCACCATTCACTCCATCCTCAAGACTTATAGAAAAGTCTGGATGAATATTTATTCCAAATAACCTATTTACCAGGTTGGATTTAGCTCCTCCAATAATACTATTTAGAGGGCTATTAATTATTCTTTCATCCATACATACCACTAGTATGGGAGTATCTATTCATGTTCGGAATAAACCAGTTATTTTTAACCGTATCAACCCAATATAAAGATACCTCATTTTTGGGTATTTCTTTTTAATTTTTCTATCTTCTTCCTGTCAAGGAGAGATATAGAGGAAAAAATCCTCTCCATCCTTTAATTCTATATTTCGTTGCATTCTCTCGAATATATTCTATTGCCTCAAAGAGATCCTTTCCTTCAGAAGAATTTTCTTCCACGGAGGATTCATCAACCGATTCTATTTCAAAAATAGAAGAAGTAGATATATTACTACTTATCTCGTCTATGGTTCCAACATTTATACCGTATGTATCAAGGTCATTAATAGTGACGCTTTGTATATTTTTAGGGCATTCATGAGCAAAATGTCCTTCTTTGTTGCATTTAAAACATTTGAAACCTTTTCAGAATTTCTTCTTTTTAATAAATTTTCTTTTTTTGAATTTATTCTCGGATTTAAATTTCTTTCTGAAATTTGGTTTCCAATTTTTTTAAGTTATCTTCCATTTCTTTTTTCTAAAGGATGCAAATAATGCTGTAAATTATCCATGCCAATTAAACAGTCACTAGCAAATTCCTGAGGAAGTAAAATAAAGTCATAGTGATATGTCTTAAAGTTTCTATGAATATCTAGGAATTGAACAGGAATCCTTGTTTTGTAATTAACAAAAATTTGTCTTCCCATAAAATCATTCAACACACAACCACAGAAACACAAGCATACTGCACACTTGAATACTCAAAGGAAAGAGAAGATTACAAACTCCGTTGCCCTTACACTTATACAAGCACCTTATTTATAGGGACAGATAATGTCACCGATTGGGTTGGTTTAGCCATCGGGAATAAAGTAGCTTTAATAAAGTAGCTTTAGTTTATTAAAGCGACACCGCAAACGTCTATTCTTCTTATCACCAAGGCCTACTGGATAAGAAGGAATCAAATACACGTTATCCCTCAATAATTAGAGGAAGGTGCAATGTTAAATCATGGTGGGGTCCCATTTACTATTTCCCACCATTCACTCTACAAATAGAAGTCACTAGGAGGTGGAGGAAAAGGTCTGGGTGGAGACCAATCATAGATCTGCCTATCTCTTTGTTCTTCTTGGAATCTTCTCTCATCTGCAGAAGTGAATGACAGACTCGAAGAAGCAACTTCCTCTTCATTATCTTCTGGAATATCCGGCAGAATAGCTGAAAGAATTTGTTGTTGGAGAGGCATGGATAAATGCCTCAGTTTCTTCTTCTTCTTTGTCTTGGACAAACGCTACCCAATTCGTCGTCGATAGCATTTCCAAATTTGCCGTAGAAGATCTTCTTCATCTGCAGCAAGGGTCCCACCATGTTTCAAAGCTGAAGTTGAGACATGATGGCATCTTCAGACGAAATATCCTCCTTATCTTGCAGCCAGACGGGTCCTAAACTTAAGTCTACAAAAAAGACTCGGAGAAGGGCGACTCGATTGACTGGTTAAACATGCCCCTTGATCCAATTCCTGAATGGGACGAATTACTTAAAAATACAGATAATGATCAAAGCGAATCTTGATCTTAAATCGACGCCACAACTACATATATATATATACCCCTAACAATTTGTATACCAGGGTGAAATGAACTTACTGTTCATGCTCTAGTTGATACTGGGGCAGAGGCCAGTTTATTACAAGAATTGTTCATACCCGATCATCTACGTGTTAAATTAGAAAAACCAAGTAAATTACATGATTTTATGGGAAGACAGATTTCTGTTAATTACAAAACAAGGATTCCTGTTCAATTCCCAGATATTCATGGAAACTTTAAGACCTATCACTATGACTTTATTTACTTCCTCTGGAATTTGCTAGTGATTGTTTAATTGGCATGGATAATTTATGGCATTATCCGCTATTTAATACACACTATTTTAATATTGATGGAATGTCTATCCCAAGAGTACCATTTATTGTCTCTCTAGCAGATCGATATACACCTGCAGCACAGTGTTGTTAGTATATCCTGGAATATAAACAACTTCATAATTAAATATTTCTGAATAGAAGGCAATTCTAATTCTCATGAGGTTTTCTTCAGGGTTATTAATAGTGTTCTTTTAAAGAAACTGAGCAACAAACTTATTGTCAGTTTCGATAATAAAGTTTCCGTAAAGAAGGTATATTTTTAGACTTTTAGTGGATAATTTGACAGCTAATAATTCTTTATCATAAGTGGCATACTTGATCTGGGTTTTAGTGAATTTTCCAGATGTATATACAACAATTTCTTTTTGTTTGGCGATCAATACTCCTGCCCAAAAATAGTCAGAAGCATCAGTCTGCAAAACAAGATTTTCATCATCAAGAGGGAAATAAAGTATTTTTTGGTCTTTAGCCAATTCCTTTATTTTAGCAATCTCATCCTTCTCCAAAGCCGAAAGAGTAATAAGAATTTTGCTTGTATCCCATTTACGTGGTTGTTCTCCTGTAACTAGTTTGTATTTTGCTTGTTCATTAGCAAGCTTATTCTGTAATTTTTCAACTCTAGCAGAAATATGGGGAATAAACTTTCTACCATAGTTGAGCAAACCCAAAAACTCTGAAGTTCCTTCAAGGTTCTGAAGTCATCAGAAAAATCCTTTATCTTTGTATAAATATGTTGTTGTAACTCAATCTGGCCATTCTTAATCATTTTTTCTAATAAATCGATTTCTGTCTTAAACAACTCGATCTTATTAGGGCTAAGAATAATTCCATTATCAAGTAGCAATTTTATTACTAATAGTAGATGTTCCTTATGTTCTTCAGCCGTTTTAGAGAACACAAGAATATCATCAATGTAGACTACCACGAACTCTAAATGTCCAAATATCGAATTCATCCATTTCTGGAAAATTTGTGGAGCATTCTTTAATCCAAAAGGCATAACCAACCATTCAAAATGTCCCTGAAGACAGCTGATGCAGTTAACTCAATGGATGTTTTATCAGCAAGTTTAATATGCCAAAAACTAGATTTAGCATCAAACTTACTATAAAACTTTGGTTGGATGGTTTTACCAATACCAACCTCGAATAGTTTGACTAAATGTTTTGAAGTAATAGACTTGAATGTTGGGGTATCATTTAAGGCCATACAATGTTCCCTTGTATACCCAATGTTACGCCCCTGAACCAGAATACTGGAGAACGGGGGCATACATAGCCAGCTACGTATATTGAAGTGCAACCCACCTCACTATACGGTCACGGCTGTCTAGATACATGAGGGTTTAACTACAAACCATCAGTCTCCTATGGTCATGAACAAGCCTATTGTCTCCATCTCAAGCAAGCAATAACAGTTTACAAGATGTCAGAGCACCAAATATATAATAGCAAGGCGTCTCATACATTACATATTTGGATGATCATGAAGCTAGTCGTACAAAATGTCAAGACTAACAAGAGTTTCAGTCATACATGATCAACCTTAGGATTTGTCAATCATGCTACAGCCCGTAGGCAGACAGTAAATAAAGGTGCAATATGAGCTAAACACGTGCTCGTCGGCTAAACGTCTCAAAAGAATAATTTTATAATAAAGTGGGAGAGCCAAAAATAAATCCACTCGTTGCCAGGATTACGCCTAGTGGTCACCATCTGGCTGAAAGATAGGTAGATCCTCTGGAGATGCTCTGATATCTGGCCATACAAAACCAGCTTGGTCAGACCCCAAAAAGAGCTAGTGCCACAAATGAGGCTTCACTTAGGAACTAAAAATCAGCATATCATGAATGAATAATAAAGATAATTATAAAGGTACTGATAATAACAGAGACAACAATAATAAATTGAGTACAAGAAAACCATTCAAGTAGCCAGGTCGTAACCCTTAAACCAAACAAGGACCGGGGTTGCAACCCTTCACCTGAATAGAAACCCGTCTCGAATACTGCTGGTAAGGTAATAAGACAATAAATGAAGAGAAGACACAGAACTGCTCCGGGAGCCGGGTTAAAACCCTTAAACCAAACAAGGACCGGAGTTGTAACCCTTCGCCTGAACAGAACTTGACCCCTGATCATTATTGTTAAGACAAGTATAAATAATCATGTCATGTCATAATCTTGTACATGATCAGGACGAGAAGTAAGGTAAAACTTGACGAGCATATATACAACAGGGAATTGAGTACGAGGAAACCATTCAAGTAGCCAGATCGCAACCCTTATACCAAACAAGGACCGGGGTTGCAACCCTTCACCTGAATAGAAACCCGTCTCCAATTCTTGTTGGTAAAGTAAAACATGACGAGCTTGACATAGTATGAAATAAGATAATAAACGAAGAGAGGATATAGAACTGCTCCGGGAGCCAGGTTACAACCCTTAAACCAAACAAGGACCGGGGTTGTAACCCTTCGCCTGAACAGAACCTTGCCCCTGATATTTATTGTTAAGGCAAGCATAGGTAATCATGTCATGTCATGTCACACATAATCATGATGATATATGATAAGATAACCATGGGACTATTCAGATAGCCAAGTTACAACCCTTAAACCAAACAAGGACCAGGGTTGTAACTTTTCATCTGAACGAAACTTGGTTTCTTATCATTTATCGATAAGTAAAGCACAAGAAATTCGGCTATGCCACAATCTTGTACAGGATCAGGACAAGACTAAACTGTGCTAGACTACATCCAAACAATCATGGCCACGCAATGAGTACGGCTTGATACTCTAACTAACTAGGGTTATCACAGGCCTAATTACTATCAAAATGCAGTGAGATTATTCCAACAGCCACATTCCCTGCAGACCATCCAGGTTATCCAGGTCGAATAACCATCCATGGTGGGGCAACACTTTGACAGTGTGCTGGAAATATGCCCTACTCATCGGAAGGCTACAAGTCCACTTGAGCGTCCAGATAACGGGATTGCCTGTAGCGGGGGAAAATCACTTCATGATTACTGAATTATTCTTAGTTATTAGCCTTAGTCAATTTTCAGTAGGTACCCCTGGCCGTGGTACTTAGGGGTTCCCTGTCCTAGACATGATGTAAGACAATACCGGTTCATTTATACAAACACAATCGTCCACAGTGTCCAAACCATTTATTATAGTCATGTCATGCAGGCCGTCGCAACAGCTTTCAATAATTACCATCATACGTACTTTTCATATCTTGTTATGTCATGTCATATCAAGTACTTGCCATGCCATGCCATGCCATGTACCATTATTAATCTGGTCACCTCACTCAATTCGTGCTTGTCAAGTCATGAAAAGTGCAAGGCATAAAAAGACAATCAGATACACAAGGGCTCAAAGCTCTACGCGAGTGAGCCTCTACGCTAGGCCAAGGGCCTCAAGCGTAGAGTGGCTCTACGCTAGCGCGAGCAAGGGTGCACATGGGGGGGGGTGTTTTACGCTAGCCGGGCTTTACGCAAGCGAGATTATACGCGCGTAAGATTTTACGCGAGTAGAATCCTACGCACACAAACTCCCGAGCAAAACTCTACGCGGGTGAAACACTCGAGAAAGACTTTACGCACGCGAGAGTCTGCTCAAGCCAGGGTTTTACGCGAGCACGATTTTACGCGTGCGGGAAGGCCCCGAACGTAAAATCGAATAAACTCAGCGTAGAACGGGATACGCTGGCACGCAAAAATGTGTGTACGTAAAAGGCTGAAATAACACGCTAACACGTAAAACGTGGACACAAAGTCTAATCACTACGCTAACATGTTAGAATGTGTGCGTAAAACTTTATCTTCGTCCCATGGCCAAGACAAGTATACGTAAAAGCTCAGGAACTCGAGAAACTCCATCTCGGCCAAGACTTGGTGAAGTCTGGCCATCCCCAAGGCCAAACTTGCGTAAAAATCAGAATGCCTACTACAATGAACTCTTAGTTTTCGAAAACAAGCCATTTTAGTAGATCAAAATCAAGAAGATCAAAATGCTAGAAACTTAGACCTACATGAAATAAGCCATGAAATTCAAAAATGCTAAATACTAAAGTGACTTAGAATCTCATAAGGAAGACAATGGAACAACAAAATTTGAGTTCCTCCATGAAGCAAGTTGTACTTGCCTACGGTGGGGTTCGGTAAGGAAGAAGAAAAGGAAGAGCAATAATGAGAAAATTGAATGAAGAGAGAGAAAGGTGGTTGGGGGTTAATAAATGATGGAGGGTGGTAGGTAGGGGTTTGCACTCCAACCCAAACCGAACTAAATCAAACCGAACCCAACCGAACCCAGCAAGTAAAATACCATAATAAGCCATGCAATGAGACGTACAATATACGTACACGTATACCAAAATACATAATACGAACTATGGTCATTACAACTCTATCCACCTTAAAAGAATTTCGTCCTTGAAATTTAATCAAGATGCTAGAGAAGCAAGGACAAGCTATACTAATCACAGGCAAGCTATAACAAGGCAATCAATTAAGCAATCATTCATTCAAACAAGGAATTGAGAGCATAAGGCATAAGGAAGACATTATACCTTACGAGTCAAACAGGTCGGGATATTGCGATCGGATATTATCCTCACGCTCCCATGTTGACTCACCCAATGAGTGATGACCCCAAGCAACACGAACTAACTTAATAGTCTTGTTCTTGAGTATCTTCTCTCTCCGGTCCAATATAGACACGGGCCTCTCCTCATACGAAAGGTTGGTACCAACAACCAATCCGAATGATCCAAGATGTGGCTCAGGTCTGAGATATGCCATCGTAGTTGGAATACATGGAACACGTTATGCACCTCACGCAACGATGGCGTTAGAGCGAAACGATAGGATATATCTCCTACTCGCTCCAGAATATCGAACGACCCTATATACCTAGGACTAAGATTTTCCCGTACGCCAAAGTGAATGACACCACGGTTAGGCAAAATCCTCAGGAATACATGGTCGCCGACCGAGAATTCAAGGGTGCACCGATGAGAATCAGCCCAATACCGCTGGCGATCTTGGGCAACTCAAAGATGATCTCTGACTCTCCTGACCACCTTAACGGTCTGAGCAATCATTTCTGGACCGAGCATCTGCCTCTCTCCAACATTATCCTACGCTAGCGAGGATCTGTACTTCCTACCATACAGTGCCTCGAACGGTGCCATCTGGATACTGGCCTGGAAAATGTTGTTGTACGAGAACTCCACCAGGTGCAGGTGATCTTCCCACGAACCATCGAAGTCGAGTGTACAAGATCTCAACATATCTTCCAAGGTTTGTATGGTACGCTTTGACTGACCATCTGTCTGCGAATGATAAGCTGAGCTGAACTGGAGGTGAGTTCCAAGACTCTCCTGCAGACTACACCAAAAGTGCGACGTAAATCTGGAATCTCTGTCCGAGGTGATACTGACTGGTATACCGTAAAATCTAACGATCTGCCTGAGGTACATCTCTGCTAGCTGAGCCATCGACTGACCAACTCTGAATGGGAAAAAGTGAGCCACCTTCGTGAGCCGGTCTATAATAACCCAAATAACATCTCTACCGGCCGGGGACCTAGGTAATCTAGTCACGAAATCCATGGTTATATGCTCCCACTTCTATTCGGGAATCGGCAAGGCTGAAGAAGTCCAGCTGGCCTCTGATGTTCAGCTTTAACTTGTTGGCAAACCAAACACCGAGAGACAAACCGGGCTATCTCCCTCTTCATGCCATTCCACCAAAAGTGCTGACGGATATCACGGTACATCTTCGTACCGCCCGGATGAATAGAATATTGAGAACTGTGAGCCTCTGCCATGATCTCCTGTCTGATATCTCTACTGGGTACACAAAGACGCCTCCCATGTCGAAGTGTACCGTCCTCATGAATGCATAACTCTGGTCTTCGTCTTGTCTCACACGCTACTCTAAGCCGCTGAAGCTTAGAATCTGTTGACTACACCATCCGGATCCTCTCGACTATAGTGGACTGAACTTGCATACTGGCCATCAGTGTCACACTGGTAGGAAGGACAACTTCTATACCCATCTTCTGAAGATCTGACAATAACTCTGGCTATACTGTAAGGAAATAGACTCCGGCTCTCCTGCTCAATGCATCTGCAACAACGTTGGCCTTTCCAGGATGATACTGCAGGTTGACATCATAATCCACAAGTAGCTCTAGCCACCTTCTCTGACGCATGTTAAGATCCTTTTGGGTGAAAACATACTTCAGGCACTTGTGGTCGGTGAAAATCTCCACCCTATCTTCGTACAAGTAGTGCCTCCATAACTTAAGTGCAAATACTACTACTGCCAGCTCCAAGTCATGGATTGGGTAATTCCTCTCATGATCACGAAGTTATCATGATGCATAAGCTATTACCTTTCCATGCTACATCAAAACACATCCTAAGCCTCTGCCTGAAGCATCACAATACACTGAGAATCCTCCGGTTCCATCTGGAAGCGTGAGAATGGATGCCGTCATCAAGCCTCGTTTCAACTTCTCAAAAGAATCCTGACATTCTGCTGTCCAAGCAAACTGCACATCCTTGCGAGTCAACTGGGTCAATGGGTGGCGCTGAAATCCGAGCAAAGTCTGAAACAAATTGCCATTAGTAACCGGCCAAGCCAAGGAAACTACGAACTTCTGCAACTGTGCTGTGTACTGGCCACGTCTCAACAGCTACGATCTTCTGGGGATCTACTTCTACGCCTCCTCTGGTGATGATATGACCCAAGTACGAAATACGATCGAGCCAGAACTCGCATTTACTGAACTTGACATACAACTGGTGCTCTCTGAGAGTTTGGAGGACAACTCTGAGATGCTGCTCATGCTCCACTTCAATCTTGCTGTAGACCAGGATGTCGTCTATGAAAACAATTACGAACTGATCCAAATAAGGCATGAAGATGCGATTCATGAGGTCCATGAACATAGCCGGCGTATTAGTTGCTCCAAATAGCATAACAAGGAACTCCCAATGCCCACACCGGGATCTGAAGGCTGTCTTCGGAATGTCCTGCTCTCTGACTCTGATCTGATGGTATCCTGATCGCAAGTCGATCTTCGAGAATACTGCTGCCCCCTTGAGTTGATTGAACAAGTCATCTATCCTCGGGAGAGGGTAGTTGTTCTTGATTGTCATTGAGTTCAAGATACGATAATCTACACATAACCTGGATATACCATCCTTCTTTTTCACAAGAAGCATCGGGGCTCCCCAAGGCGATCCACTAGGACGAATGAATCCCTTGGTTCTGAGTTCTTCAATCATCTTGTACAATATCTCTAACTCTGACGGCGCCATCCTGTAGACTCTCTCTAATATTGGGGCTGTCCCTGGGATCAAGCCGATAGTAAACTCGATCTCTCGCTCTGACAGCATTCCTGGAAACTCTTTTGGGAAAATATCTAGAAACTCTTCGACTATTCGGGGTAACTGCACTGCTGCTACTGCCATCCGCAACACTGGAGGAGAAGGTTCAACTTCGCCTCGGGAAAAGAAAAACTCTGGCTCGCCTGGAATATTGAAAACAACCCTACCAATATAGCAGTCTATCCTAGCATACTGGTCCCTCAACCAATCCATCCCTAAGACCACATCATAATCGGCCATTGGGAACTCTATCAACCTAGCGGGGAATTCTCTACCGCTAACTACGATCCGACATGAGAAAAATACTCTATCTACTCCCACAAGTCCGTTACCAGTAAGTATATTGAGCTTACTGATAATAACTAGGGCTTCAGTCCTATCCGTGTCACGAATCGTGCAGATATAAACAAATGCGAGGCACCAGAGTCAAAAAATACTGAAGCTGGAAAGGTGTTGACGAGAATAGTACCGGCCACCACCTCACCTGGTGCTAAACCTTCTTCTTCCATGGTCAAAGCCAGCATATCACCATGTCCTCTGGGTGCGGGTCCCCTCTGTTGAAAACCTCTCTGTCTGCTCTGGACCAGGGCTTGGGCTTGGATATACTGATGCGGTCTCTGCTGCTGGAATGCCTGGTCCTGCGACGGCAAGGGCCTCGAGAACGGGTACTGCTGCTGCTGCTGGACTGGTACTGGTCCTCTCAATGAAGGACTAGAGAAAGCTGATAAAGATGAACTCCCCCTATTCAGGCAGTTCCCAACCCTGTGGTCCGGGGCACCACAAACCAAGCACAAACCCTGTGCTCTACGTCCCTCTGATACCACGTGCCCTGGCTTCCCACAGAGAGTGCAACCCATTGCGGAAGACTGCTTCTGCTTCTGCTGTTAAGGTTACGTCGAGGTTGAATGTTGAACCGACGTTACTGAGGTCGCCCTCCTCGGAGCTCCAATGGTCAAAGCCCTGGCAGCCGGAGCTGCTGCTGAAGACTGATTCATCTGGCCGTGGGACCGCTTTCGACCCCCGGTCCTATCCACGATCCTCTAGGAGGTATACTCATGTCTCCTAGCTGCTCTCAATACCTCATCAAAAGTCTGATGGCTCAAACTGCTCCACTGCCAATAAAATCTTGAGATGGAGCCCCTGCTGGAACCGTTAGGCTCTACCAAACTCGGTCGCTACCAAGGTGGGAGCAAACCGACTAAGTCTCGAAAACTCGGTCGCATATCCATCGACCGTCCAGCCCATCTGCTTCAGATTGGTGAACCTCGTCTGTAGATCGTACCGAGCTACATCATCGAAATACTTGGTCTAGAATCTCTCACAGAATACTGCCCATGAAATAGGTGCCAATAATCCAACGGCCTGTGCCGCCCACCAGCTGTGGACAAGATCCAATAACTGCAGGTGCACCACGGCCACCTTCTCATCTTCTGGAGTCCTAGCTGCTTCTAAAATCACCTCTGTGTTCTGAAGCCATGCATCTGCGTCAATAGCATCCTCACTGCTGTCGAAGAATGGAGGGTTCAAGCACTTTAAGCTGTTGGCCGCGCTGTTACCCCGATGACCTCCTCTGGTCAGAGCATCTGCCACTACCTGGTGTAAGGCATCTCCTCGACGATCCTGAAAAGCTAACAATGTTCTGATGAGACCCACCAAAGTGCCATCATCAGGCTCTGCAGGCTGGACGGGCTGAACTGGTGGCCCTCCTCCAGTAGGTACGACTCTGGAGGCTACTCTTGAATGCTGGACTTGATCTCCGGGTTCCTGCTGGTCCACAGGAGGTGCTCCGCCTTGCCGATCGGTAGGACCAAGAACAATGTCGCTGAAGAAGACGACATAGGGAACAATAAGGAAGGACCAGGACTGATCAAAGATACAAGCATATGATCAGGTCAAGATTTTAGGGATTTAGAAGATACGAGTAGAGATCAAGAGCGAGTACTGATTGAGACATCTATTCGGTAAACCCTCACATATCCTGATTCTCAAGACCTGCATGGGCCACCACTTAAACCATGTAACGCTCCAGAACCAGAATACTGGAGAGCGGGAGCGTACATAGCCAGCTACGTATATTGAATTGCAACCCATCTCGCTATACGGTCATGGTTGTCTAGATACATGAGGGTTTAACTACAAGCCATCAGTCTCCTATGGTCATGAACAAGCCTATTGTCTCAATCTCAAGCAAGCAATAACAGTTTACAAGATGTCAGAGCACCAAATATATAATAGCAAGGCGTCCCATACATTACATATTTGGATGATCATGAAGCTAGTCGTACAAAATGTCAAGACTAACAAGAGTTTCAGTCATACATGATCAACCCTAGGATTTGTCAATCATGCTACAGCCCATAGGCAGACAGTAAATAAAGGTACAATACGAGCTAAACACATGCTCATCGGCTAAACGCCTCAAAAGAATAATTTTACGATAAAGTGGGAGAGCCAAAAATAAACACACTCGTTGCCAGGGTTACGTCTGGTGGTCACCATCTTGCTGGAAGATAGGTAGATCCTCTGGAGCTGCTCCGATATCTGGTCATACAAAACCAGCTGGGTCAGACCCCAGAAAGAGCAAGTACCACAAAGGAGGCTTCACTTATGAACTAAAAACCAGCATATCATGAATAAATAATAAAGATAATTATAAAGGTACTGATAATAACAGAGACAACAATAATAAATTGAGTACGAGGAAACCATTCAAGTAGCCAGGTCGCAACCCTTAAACCAAACAAGGACCGGGGTTGTAACCCTTCACCTGAATAGAAACCCGTCTCCAATACTGTTGGTAAGGTAATAAGACAATAAACGAAGAGAGGACACATAACTGCTCCTGGAGCCAGGTTACAACTCTTAAACCAAATAAGGACCGGGGTTATAACCCTTCGTCTGAACAGAACTTGACCCTTGATCATTATTGTTAAGACAAGTATAAATAATCATGTCATGTCATAATCTTGTACAGGATCAGGACGAGAAGTAAGGTAAAACTTAACGAGCATATATACTACAGGGAGTTGAGTACGACGAAACCATTCAAGTAGCCAGGTCGCAACCCTTAAACCAAACAAGGACCGGGGTTGCAACCCTTCACCTGAATAGAAATCCGTCTCCAATTCTTGTTAGTAAAGTAAAACATGATGATCTTGACATAGAGTAAAATAAGACAATAAATGAAGAGAGGACACAGAACTGCTCCAGGAGCCTGGCTATAACCCTTAAACCAAACAAGGACCGGGGTTGTAACCCTTCGTCTGAACAGAACCTTGCCCCTGATCTTTATTGTTAAGGCAAGCATAGGTAATCATGTCATGTCATGTCACACATAATCAGGACGATATATGATAAGATAACCATGGGACTATTCAGATAGCCAAGTTACAACCCTTAAACCAAACAAGGACCGGGGTTGTAACTTTTCATCTGAACGGAACTTGGTTTCTTATCATTTATCGATAAGTAAAGCACAAGAAATCAGGCCATGCCACAATCTTGATCAAGATCAGGACAAGACTAAACTGTGCTAGACTACATCCAAACAATCACGACCACGCAATGAGTACGGCTTGATACTTTAACTAACTAGGGTTATCACAGGCCTAGTTACTATCAAAATACAGTGAGATTATTCCAACAGCCACAAGCCTTGCAGACCATCCAGGTTATCTAGGTCGAATATCCATCCATGGTGGGGGCAACACTTGACAGTGTGCTGGAAATGAGCCCTACTCATCGGCAGGCTACAAGTCCACTTGAGCGCCCAGATAACAGGATTGCCTGTAGCGGGGAAAAATCTCTTCATGACTACTGAATTATTCTTAGTTATTAGCCTTAGTCAATTTTCAGTAGGTACCCCTGACCGTGGTCTTCAGGGGTTCCATGTCCTAGACATGATGCAAGATAATACCGGTTCATTTGTACAAACACAATCGTCCACGGTGTCCAAACCATTTATTATAGTCATGTCATGCAAGCCGTTGCAACAGCTTTCAATAATTACCATCATGCGTACTTGTCATATCTTGTTATGTCATGTCATATCAAGTACTTGCCATGCCATGCCATGCCATGTACCATTATTAATCCAGTCACCTCACTCAATTCGTGCTTATCAAGTCATGAAAAGTGCAAGGCATAAAAAGACAATCGGATACACAAGGGCTCAAAGCTCTATGCGAGTGAGCCTCTATGCTAGGCCAAGGGCCTCAAGCGTAGAGTGGCTCTACGCTAGCGTGAGCAAGGGTGCACGTGGGGGGGGGTGTTTCACGCTAGCCGGGCTTTACGCAGCGAGATTATACGCGCGTAAGATTTTATGCGAGTAGAATCCTACGCACGCAAACTCCCGAGCGAAACTCTACGCGGGTGAAACTCTACGCAAGTGAAACACTCGAGCAAGACTTTACGCACGCGAGAGTCTGCTCAAGCCAGGGTTTTACGCGAGCATATTTTATGTGTGCGAGAAGGCCCCGAGCGTAAAATCGAATAAACTCATCATAGAACGGGGTACGCTGGCACGCAAAAATGCGTGTGCGTAAAAGGCTAAAAGAACACGCTGACACGTAAAACGTGGGCATAAAAGCTAATCACTACGCTAACACGTTAGAACGTGCGCGTAAAACTTCATCTTCTCCCTATGGCCAAGACAAGTATGCGTAAAAGCCCAGGAACTCGAGGAACTCCATCTGACTTGGTGAAGTCCGACCATCCCAAGGCCAAACTTGCGTAAAAATCAGAATGCCTACTACAATGAACTCTTAGTTTTCGAAAACAAGCCATTTTAGTAGATCAAAACCAAGAAGATCAAAATACTAGAAACTTAGATCTACATGAAATGAGACATGAAATTCAAAAATACTAAATACTAAAGTGACTTAGAATCTCATGAGGAAGACAATGGAACAACAAAATTTGAGTTCCTCCATGAAGCAAGTTGCACTTGCCTACGGTGGGGTTCGGTGAGGAAGAAGAAGAGGAAGAGCAGTAATAAGAAAATTGAATGAAGAGGGAGAAAGGTGGTTGGGGGTTAATAAATGATGGAGGGTGGTAGGTAGGGGTTTGCACTCCAACCCAAACCGAACCAAATCAAGCCGAACCCAGCAAGTGAAATACCACAATAAGCCATGCAATGAGACGTGCAATATACGTACACGTATACCAAAATACGTAATACGAACTATGGTCATTACACCCAAAACTTTTGAGCCTGGCATAAGCTCAATGCCTTGTAGATTAATTGATAGAGTACAGGTCTTTTCTATGTTTTTCATCCTCAAGAACTATAGAAAAGTCTTGATGAATATTTATTCCAAATAACCTGTTTACCAGGTTGGATTTAGCTCATCCAATAATACTATTTAGAAGGCTATTAATTATTCTTTCATCCATACATACCACTAGTATGGGAGTATCTATTCCTGTTCGAAATAAAACAATTATTTTTAACTGTATCAACCCAATATGAAGATACCTCATTTTTGGGTATTTCTTTTTTAATTTTTCGGATGCATGGTGCATGGGGCATGGATGCACGGTGCACGAGCGTGTGGCAAACTAATCGCGCAGGCACGGATACACGGTACGTGGGGCACGGATGCATGGCATGCGGGTGTGCGGCAAACGAACCACGAAGGCGTACGACACACAAAATGCTCAGCGCACGAAAGCACGATGCACGGGGCGCGGATGCACGACGCATGGGTGCACGAGCGCGTGCAGAAGGGTCATCATCCCAGGCAGCAGCTTTTGGCCATGGAGTTCTCAAAACTTCCAATGTCCATAACTTGAGCTATATGACTCGAAATCATAATCATATGAAATAAAAGCCAAAATTAAATGAAATCAAATTATCTACAACATGGAATAACTAGTTTTCAAAAACAACCAAGTTTGATAAATCAAAACCATAAAAATCCATAAAATTCTAGTTTTAGAAACCTAGATCTACACAAAACTAGTCATTAAAATAAAAATTTCTAAGAACTAAACTTGTAGAGAATGAAGAGATGAACAATCTAGACTAATAATATCAAAAAAATAACAAGAAATAAAAAAATGCAAGTGGTCTCTCATTTGAGTAAGATGTACTTGCCTAAGTGGGTTGGTTGAGGGGAATGAATGAAAGAGTGAATGAGGATAGAGAGAATGAAAGAGATTATTTATATTGGTGAGGGTTGGCTCCACTAAACCCTAATCCCTAACATGACCTAGCCATATGACTAATAACATGATAAATGCTACATGACAACTAATTAAATTAATTAATTAAATAAAATCATAAGCATAACACAGTTCAGAAATCTTATCATCGAAACAGTGAGCCATGCGTACAACCAAACAAGGACAAGGGGTGGCACACAACTCCGTGACGAGACACTGTTCCATGTCATGGTCAGGTGTAAATACTGATTACATGCAATCAAGATACAGGTGCCATATACCATATACAGGAAAAACATTTTTTTTACGTATTTTAGGAACAGAGAGTGACACGGGTGAAGAAGATTTTTTATTTTCCAGAGGCGAAGTAGAGTTGTCTCCACCAATCTTGTGGATGGCAGTAGTAGAAGTAGTTCAGTTCCTAGAGTAGTAGAAGAATTTTCTAACATATTTCTCGAAGAGCTTCTAGGAATGCTGCTAGAGAGAGAGATAGAGTTCACTATTGATTTGATTCCAGGGATGGTACCAGTATCAGAAAGAGTCTACAAAATGACACCATCAGATTTGGAGATCCTGTACAAGATGATTGAAGAACTCAGAACCAAGGGATTCATTCATGCTAGTGAATCACCTTGGGGAGCCCCGATGCTTCTTATAAAGAAGAAGGATGGTACGTCAAGATTATGTGTTGATTATCGTACCTTGAATTCCTTAACAATCAAGAACAGATATCCCCTACCAAGGATAGATGATTTATTCGATCAACTCAGTGGGGCAGCAGTATTCTCGAAGATTGACTTACGGTTGAGGTACCATCAGATCAGAGTCAGAGGAAAAGATATCTCGAAGATGGCATTTAGATCTAGATATAGACATTAGGAGTTTTTTGTTATGCCATTTGAAGCAACCAATGTGCCAGCAGTATTTATGGATCTTATGAATCTCATATTCATGCCCTATTTGGATCAGTTCGTGATAGTGTTTATAGACGAAATCTTAGTCTATATCAAGAGTAAAGCAGAGCAAGAGTGACATCTTCGACTAGTCCTTCAGATTCTCAGAGAGCACCAGTTGTACGCAAAGTTTAGCAAGTGCGAATTTTGGCTTGATCGCATTTCGTACTTAGGTCACATCATCACCAGATGTAGAGTAGAAGTGGATCCCCAGAAGATAGTGGCTATAAAGACGTGGCCAGTACCTAGCACCGTTGCAGAAGTTCGTAATTTTCTAGGATTGACGGGGTATTAACGACGATTTGTATCAGACTTCACTCGAATTTCAGCGCTCTTGACGTAGTTGACACGCAAGGATGTACAGTTTACATGGACAACAAAATATCAGATCTTATTCGAGAAGTTGAAGCAAGGATTGATGACTGTACCCATTCTCACGCTTACAGATGGGACTGGAGGATTTTCAGTTGTAAGCCCTGTTTTCAAAAATTTTAATAAATGAAAAACAAATCCAAATTTGCCCCAAATTGATTCCATTAGGTCCTAAATATTTTTCTATTAATTTTAGAATTTTTTTTGCAATTTGTTTGGAGTCGTTTGGACGTCATTTGAATTTTTTGTAATTAAATAATTGCTACTGTAAAAACTGTATTTCTCCCCGTTTTGGCAAAACGGTAAAAATCTAACCCTAGGGTCGAGTTAGTAATAAACCATGGTTAGTTTGTCCTAATAAATTATTTCTATAAATAGACACAATTTCCAAGGGAGAAATTCTAATTTCTAATCATTTCAATTATTAGTATTGAATCCTCAAATTTAATATTTTAAAAATTCATTTCCTGTTACTGTTCTAATACGGAGCATCGCCGTCGACCGAACTCCGGCAAACCCCCGGTTCTTCGCGCCCAGACCCCGCCGTCGACGACCAAGGGTACCAACGAGTCGAGCACGACGAGCCCGACCCAACGTCGCCCACGGCCACCGCAGCGCCGTCGGCCTAGCCCGTCCGACCAATCGAGTACGTCGAACCCTCTGTTCTTCTTCGTTTCTTCACTTTGTGGGCACCATCAAGTTCGTCTCGACGAGATGAAGCTTTTGCCCCTATTCCCGACTCACCCCGACACACAAACACGGAGTAATCCTTAGCCCTAGCTCGGACACGACATGAAAACTCGTTGTGGTGACAGGAAAGTGACACCACTGGGTCGAGAACGTCTTGGCGAACACGTTAGTGTGCTTTGACACGAGTTTTCATGCCTAAATAGCCCGACATGAGTTCTGGACACGTTTTGGAGTGTCCACACACGCGTGGACACGAAGGTGATGACTTATAGCGGGTCAGATTCCCGACCCGCTATCAACCGAACCTGCTAGGAGTTGAGCATAAGTCAAACGAGCCCCCCATCTTTTCACTTGGCCACTTTGGGCCTACTGGTCTGCACGCACGAGTTTGAGCCCCTTTGCGCTGAACAGAGTTCGAGGCCCCCCTTTGTTGTTCTGGTTTTTTGATTTAAATTTGTTTTATATATAGTATGTATATATAATGGAATATATATATATATATATATATATATATATATATATATATATATTTTTTTTTTTTTTTTTTTTTTTGTAAAATACAGTATAAGTGTATATATTGTTCATAAAACTGTTAAATGCATTTTTTTAGTATAAACTATCATTATATATATATATATATATATATATATATATATATATATATATATATATATATATATATATATATATATATATATATATATAATCAAATATTGAAGTTAATTAACATTAAATTCTTGCTTTTCATTTCTTTTGGGTTTTTGGAGAATTACATCATTTAAGATTATATATATATTTACATTCTGTCATTTCCATTATGTCATTTAATTTACGTCATTTAAATTCATGTCAATATAAATACTGTGCCTATACTGTAATATTTAAATATATACTTTATAAATACAGTGCCTATATTGTAATATGTATTTTAAATTATGTTATTTAATTATGTTATTTAAATTATGTCATTATAAATACAGTGCCTATACAGTAATATGTAAATAAATACAGTGCTTATGCTGTAATATATATTTTATAAATACAATGCCTATACTGTAATATGTATGCTCTTAATTTCTGAAATTTTAATTCATTTACTTACATGTATTTAAATTTCATATTTATTTACGATTTTCCGTATTTTGTGCAATCGACCACTCTAAGTCCAAACCTAGCATGGGTTGAGTGGACTTGGGTGAGCCTACACATATTCAAGGTCTGTACAAGTGATATCGGACTTGTTTCATAGATTTGGGTTCCGTATTTGGACTCCGGTTCAACTTCGTATACGCGGACAAAATACTTAATTAATAAATTAATTAATTTCAGATTCTGTCCTTTACTGTTTTTGAATTTTCAGTCAACTTTTTAATGCTAAATAAATTTGAGAAAAATTACTATAAAATACTATATTATTTAAGATAATTTAATATAATTTTTTTAGGATTTAATTTACTGTTTTGCTACTGTTTAAAAATAGAAAACCAGAACTCATTTTCAATGTACACTTGTAAACTGATTTTTAATAAATACTTACAGTAGATTATAAATTCCAGAAAAATTATACTAAATTACTATAATTAACAAGGATCAATTTGGTATATTATTTCATATAAAATAGGACTGCATAACTATCTTAATAATTATTGGAACACAATGTACAGTCTGATTAATTAATTAATTAATATTGACTTGTGTGTTTTTGGGATATTTTAGTATCGGACCTTATCCTACCTTAGTGTAGAGACACTACGTGTTGGTCTAGATAATTGTAACACCCCACATTGGACTGCTAGAGCATCACTTAGCTAGTATCCTATTAGAAGCCGTGTCACACCACTAGTGTAAATATTAGATCATAACTTAGAGACTGAGACTGTATATCATTTTGACAGGATACCGGACATCTATAGCCATATATTCTTATCCTTGCTTTGCTCGAGGCAAGTACCCCTACAAACTTATTTACTACATAGGATAATGAACTGTGAATGAACCATGTTAAAATACTACTTTATGGAAACTGCAAAGTCATATCATTACATGCTTTATACGGATTCTCAGTATCTTCACATGCTTAGAAGAGCTTTTACATATCTCACATGATGGTTACTGGAACATGGAAAAACTGATAGTTGAGTACGTGATCATGCTCCCTTCTCCCGTACGTATGTACCGAACAAGGTTGATATTTTATATGTATACCTTGTCGTAGGCGTACCAGCTGTATCTGTACGTATGTGCATCTATCGCTTACTTACTTGTACGAAAGTATATTTTATATACTTGTGCCACAGTATATTTTACACCTATTGATGATCACGTACCTGCTCCAGTTTTAAACTATATATATGCATGTGTCGCCATGACAAATGTATCCTTGCCATGATAGTTATAATTTTACATGATAGATTGTGCCATGTCAGGATTACAGTCATTTCATCTCTTACCATGACATGATCAGTATTATATGTTTGTAGTACAAGTACTTGCTCCCGTCCTGATAGGATAACGTTGTAGGTGTACTTTCCGAGGAGGAAATGCTATGTGATACCTACTACGGTACAGCTTTTAAGGACCTGGCCTTAGCTCCAGAAGAGGCCCCAACGGGGAACCTTGCTTAGATATCTTTCATGTGTTTTGAGACTTAGACTTTGGTTTGAACTTATATTTGGATACTGGACTTTGTCTCCAATCTCATACATTTGAAGTGTAATAACTTTTAACACTTGTTTACTTTCGTTAATAGAAGCTGTGTTGTGATAAAATCTTATTTGGCTTAATGTTAGAACACTTAGTATCATTCATGTATAAACTCCTAGAACAGCTTACTACGCTTTTACCAAGCGTAGGCTGGACATGGCTCGGCCCGGCCCAATAATTTGGATAACGGATCGTGACATCAGTTTATTATGATGCTTCAGTTAAGGGATTAGGATGTATCCTAATACAGCATGGCAAGGTAGTAGCTTATGTGTCATGTCATCTTCGTGATCACAAGAAGAATTATCCAACACATGACTTAGATTTAGCAACGATGGTTTTTGCACTCAAGCTTTGGAGGCATTAGTTGTATGGAGATCGGGTAGAAATTTTTACCAATCACAAGAGTCTCAAGTATGTGTTTACCTATAAGGATCTCAACATGCGTTAGAGAAGATGGCTAGATTTACTAGTAGATTATGACATCACAATACAACAAATATGACATACAATAGCAGTTTTTCTATAGCGTTCAAGTATCCTCGCTATAGAATGTTATCAACAACAGCGTTTTTTATGCAGTGCTATAAAAATATCTATCTATAGCGTTTCCTGAATGCTGCAGAATGTATAACATTCATCTTTACAGTATCATCACAAAATTATTTCTTCCCCCCAAAATTTTTATTTTGGTGCCCAACCCCTAGTCCGATTAAAGTGTTTCCTCCAATCTCTCTCTTCATTCCTCACTTCTCACAGAAACAAAAAAGCTCTCTCTCTTTCACTTCTCACACAAAATTAAGTCTGTGCCTCAAACTCTCTAAAGCTAATGAAAGCTAGGGTTTTTCGACCTCAAAATTTAGGTTTCCTCGGCATATTTCCTCCAGTTTGGCTCAGATCAATGGAGCCGGTGCCTAGCTCCGGCGTCAGATCAGGAAACTCCGGAACCACCTACTCGCCGGTCGAGTTGGCCAATACCCTCCTTTTCGAAGAGGAGATCTAGAGCCTGATGGCGGCGCTGGCAGCGTCCGGGACCTCCTTGATCGCCCTTCTCGGCCTCCCGTCGAGCCAGGTCATCCTTCTCTGCCTCCCGTCATTTCCTCGTGCTGGTCGATCGTGCCATTAGGTTCTCCGTTTTCCCCCGCCGAGGAGGACTCCTCGCTGCAAAAATTGAAGGGCGAGCTGGCGGATTCCGGCTATCGCCCGTGCAAGTGGCCAAGAGGAGGGGACGAAGGTGAGTGAGGTTGAGAATCTAGGGTTACATTAGGGTTTCCTTGTATTTTTCTTACTAATTTTTGGTGGTGAGTTTTATTTAACTCTTTTTTTTAGGTAAAAGGTTTGGTGGCTGTGAAGCAGAGGAGGAGCACTGGCAGTGACGAGAAGCAACTCCCCTATGTCCACGTCCGGGCGAGGAGAGGACAAGCTACAAATAGCCACAACCTTGCGGAGAGAGTAAGCCATAATTAAAATCATTCATAGATTGAAGCTTGATTAAGTTGCATCTCATAATTAATTAGTGACAATTGATTATTTAGTTAGATACTTGGATATCAATTTCCATCACTTATCGTGACTCCAGGTTCACAGAGAGCTAGTAGCAGGGCTGTCCAAAATATTGTGAACCATCTATATGCTCCTCTAGATATTCATTTTATATAGTTACTCTTTAGTTATAGACTCACTACCCATAAGTAGCTTATGCTGGATTTTGTTACATAATGTCAGCAGTCACACTAAATCTTTCACAGTTGTAACTTATACTATTGTGATTTATAGAATCTGGAATTACATCTTAATATTTTTTTTCTCGGCGCTTTAAATGTTATGTAATTACTTGTTATGATAATATAGAACAACAAAGACAAAGCCGTTGTACTAAGATATGAGGTCAACTAGTTGAATCCTTTCTTCCATTTGGATCTGTTTAGAGTCATCTTCTCTGTAGCTGAGGGACGCTCCAAGATGTATTCTGGAAGGATTTATCTCATAGTGATCTGACAATATTTTATGCTGGCAATCTGCTAAAATGAATACAACCTTTATCCGGCTTTGGGAGCTGAAGCGGAATAGTAAGACATTAAGAACAACCTTGGCCAATTTATCTTATGGTAAAATCTCTCTGTCAAATTCTTTTTCAGTAATGTTTTACACCCCTTGTTTTATTAAGGTTTTCTCGTTCAAGGATTGTCATAGTACTCGTCCTTCCTCGTGTCCTTACAAGTTTGTTTTTAATATGTAATGTTAGTAGTTTAGTACCATGTAATTAGCCTCAGAGGCAACAGATTTGCACACTGACCAATTCCTTGGTGGTACCTGAAAATTATGGGATAGAAGAAGAATATGCATAACTTACTACAGATAACATCAAATTCTAGCTAGCGGTATGTTAGGAAGCAAAAAACTCACGCATGCAGGTCTTAGACTCTAGACCCTGAGATTGTTGAGAAAGCATCATGTCACTTCCCAAACAACGCTCTTACTATTCTTATCTTTTGTATTATATGCTTAGGAAGCACATAGATCCAAAAATCAGTGTTGTGTTTGTCATGTCATTTTGGTAGCGTATATAGCCCGACACAGGTACTCCTAAATACACTAGGACATGCCAAAATTGTGTCGTGTCTGTATGATGTCGGATTTGTGTCCGTGAAACATAGATCATATGCTCTTCCAAGAGGCCAGCAATTCTAGCACAAGTAAATGCTTTCTCCAGTGCCCACTGTTTCTGTTACTGCTCTTTTATTGCTGGCTTCAAGTATCTAGTCTACTTTGTGATTGATGTCTCAGTGCAAGTATTCATGTTTCAAATTCTTCAAGATGATCTTTGACTTGTCCAAAGAAGTTCAAACCCTAGGATTTAGGAGGTCCTTGAAACACAAATAATAAGTAGTAGATGTGTTCTACACCTTTTGAAGAAATATTAGCAAATAATGAAACATGTTTTTTATTGTTACATTAAAGATAAGAGGATGAAGAAAAGTTTAAAAGAGATGCACAAATTTTGAACTACTTGTTTGACTTCTGTTACGTTGGCTTGTATATATTTGCAATTTGGCTATATGACGACACCATCAGACTGTATCAACATATTACTGCAGCTGATCTACTGACATTGGTCAATACAATATCAACAGAGACGATACTTGCCTGACTGGCTACATAGAACAATAGTATCCTTACCCACAATGAGGTAAGATACCTTACCGTGGTGATTCTCCTCCTCCTTGATCATATGTATTTTGGATCCTGCTACGAAAGGGCTTCATTTAGTGATTGAGCATCTAATCAATGTCTATAGCTATTTTACATGTGGACTTGATTAATCTAATAAAATGAAGACCCGAGGCTTCTCAGAAATAAATGGTGTGACATGATAGAATTTCATATCTTCAACTTATTCATTTGAATATGTGACGATGGAATTTTTTCACTACATCAAAATTACTGCCATCTAAACGGCTACCTGTTTTTACATATTTGCAAACCATTTTATTCTCAATCCCCCCCTCCCCCCCCCCCCCCCTCTTTTTAGTAGCTTTAAGCTATACAGTGAAATTGAGTTTATGCAATTATGTTTTTTGAGATAAAATGTAATTATTTTGTGCTTTGATTATTATGTGCTTGTGCCCTTGTTGATCTTTATTCTGTCATTCCACATTCTTCCAGGTGCTGTCCCGAGGTATACATTGGGAAAGTTGGCCATAAGATCAAAACCTGCTACGGCTTCAAGCGCATCATCAAGGACCGGGAGCATCGATGGGTCAATGGCACTCTCAGTGACATCTTGGTCCCTGTTGAAGCCTTCCATCTGCAGACCATGTTCCAGTCCACTATAAAACATGAACAACGGTTCGACTTTGATCGTGTCCCTGCTGTTATCGAGCTTTGTTCTCAAGTTGGGGCTGACATACCAGAGACCTTATACAATCAACACTCGGTACCAAATGGCATTCAAGATCTGAATCGACAGTTAGAACCTGAAGCCCAACTCCAACTAGCTGGGCAAAGGCTTCATGGTTATGATGATGGCTAGGATGAAGCTGCTCCAGGAGTTGGTCCCAACTGCAACAAGGTTTGTTAACTTGGTGACACAGAATCAAACAAAAATTCTCAATTTTTTTCTTCATCACATATGGTATACTTAGAATCCAAATAAATTTTGTTATGGTGGCTGCTTGTTCAATTATATGGCATGAGTGTTATGGTAGGGTTGGTTGTATCAGGGTTTAAATACTATTTGATTGTTTTATTTGTCATGAGTTCAATTAGAACTTGCTCAATGGCCTTACACTATACCAAAATGGACGATTTGAGTAAGTTAGAGTTGTACAACAACGACGTATTAAAACTGTCATCAATTTAAACGTCTACTTTTTAAACCTCAACGATGGTTGAGCCTTTGATAGGTTGAAGCTTGAATAGATAGCTGATATCTATAAGTTTGTACTTATGTGCACATGCTAGAAAGTTTTGGTTGTATGATGAGGATATAATGACCTATTAACCTACAGGTCGATAATAAGCATATGCTATTTCTGAAAAGAAATGTGTGGACATCTCAGGCAGATAACTGTTTGCTTGTGCAGACAAGTTATGTTGCAACTTGAGTGAAGAAATTATTCAACTAGAAAGTTGAATTGGATTGGTGATGGTGTGTTTAGTGTATGATAATTGACGATAATATGTTAATAGAAAGTGGTAAATGTCACTTCGGTTAGTTCACAAGCCACATCTCATTATTAACCAAACGTTCGATGGGCTGCATATGCAAGGAAGTGGAAAAAACAACCCACTTTATTGCTTCATGCACCAACCAAACATACCCTTAGTACAAACTGTGGGATCAACCCTTTCAGGAAATTTATTTTACTGACTATTGGTTCAGCTCTACTTAACATGGTAACGTACCAAGTCATGCAAGTTCTCAGTGCCTTCACAGTTGCACTTTACAATTGGATGCTCTAGACAATTGTTACTAGTCATGGGTGTATGTAACTCACGTGGCATCTGATAAATATTCATTAAGAGATTTTTTTGGTATTTATTTTTGCTAATTGCTAATTAGAAATGATAGTTTTCATCGTCAAGTGAATATATTTTTCCATCAGAACTACCTGATCTTACAATTGAGGCTACTTTACGTACCCAAGCCTTAAATTGATATGCAAGCAAAAGCAATCCATGTGAGAAGCTAATTCAAAATATTTAATAGTCTTAAGGTAATGCAAAGCAAATTAGCAGACTTCAGAATTTGCATCATCCACTCAATAGACTTGGATATTCTTTTCATTTCTGTAAAACGGGGACATTCCGAATTAGGAATAACAACTTTAGTTCCAAAGGGGCTTAGATATTCTTGTTTTAATTTGTTTCTACTATAATGGAACTTATGCAGTGTCCAATTTAAGTATTTTTATAGTTTTTAAATGAATCTTTATTTAGGAAAAGTCAAATTGATAACAATTATTGCATTTTAGCAGGTGCATGAGGCTGCATCGACCTTACCCTCATTTTTGAAAAGGGATCTTGGGAACCTTTGATGGTTTGCAAATCATGGTATGCTCATTGCTCTGACTATTTGCTATTTCTATTTGCTTCTCCACAATAGTTGTTATAAGATCAAATACTATACATTCTGAGATGTCGTCCTTTAAAATACTGATTTGTTGGTGATATTTGAAAATGTTTGAGAAGTTTAGGATCAAACAGAACACAAGGCAGTGGAATATGCTTACATCTAATTATATTGTTTACATTAGAAATAATTGAACTCTATTATTGATAAAGATTGTAATAGGTTTCACATCTGCTTTCTAGTTAAAGCATTTTGCATTTGCTCTTTTGGTCCTTTAAATTTGCAATGATGCCAGTCACCAATTTAATGAGTAGGTTCTCATGAATCATGTCTTTTGCCATTGAAAGGAGAATAATATTATTGTTGAATATTCAAGTAACACTGGATCAAACTGATGATATGACCGTTGTCGATCGAGAGGGGAAACAACGGGCTTCTGAATGATTCTATTATAATATTGATTGCGTATAATTCAATGCCAAGTAGAGACATAACAGTTTACATTAATAACTTTATAACTTTAATTATTTTGTTACCTAAATGATAATTATTGATTCTCTTTATCACTGGTTTAGGAATGACCAGGTCATGGTTACTTTCTGTGTAGCAGAATGACAATGGTTACAATCATTCCATATGTATGTAAGCAAACACACACGTCTATTCCCTGACTACATGGTTCAGACCCTACAGCCTGTAGTACTGCAGTTACTCTACAGATGGCCTCCAAATCCTGTCTGCACCTGTATCTGCCGCCCATCAGCAGGTTGCTGCTCCTGCAACTGCTCACTAAAAAATGAGCCCTCCTCTATTGCATTCCTATAGTTCCTATATGAAGGAATCATACACACACACACAAAGGTTCACATAGCTAATACCCTTAGTTGTTGGACAATGATGCTAGATTTCCTACTCACTGCACATATGGACTGATGCATAGTTGTGCAGTTGAACCACGCACATGCACCATAAATACCCATTCACTCTGAAAACGGGAAATAAAAGTTTTCTACATAGCTGCTATCCCTGCACCATCATCGATTGGCCTCATGTTATCAGCCTCAACTTCTCTTACTATCACGTCCCAATACCTTAAATGGGTTAGATCCTGGTCTCAATGGGTTAGACCCTGGTCTTTTTTATTCTCAGTTAGATTTAGGAAATATGAATGCTTAATATCCATATTTGTCTCCTTTTTATCTTGTAGGAAAAAAAACTAAAAGGCATATATATTATTCTCAGTTACTCTACTTCTTCTTTTATTCTCAGTTACTCTACTTCTTCTTTTTCGTCGATTTTTTTTTATCTATCAATTTTTAACATTTATATTATAGTATGTAGTGATTGTGATAGTTGTTACAACAGTGAAAAGTTGTCTCCGAGATCCTATCAAGGGAAACTCTTTGTAGCATCATCTACTCTTCTACCATCTATTTTTTGTATTTAACTTCTTCTGTCCTTTGTTTATATGGCACAACTAGCTAGAGTGGCTTCAAAATCAGGATGTGAAGGGTTGCTTCTATTAACACAATCATGAGTGTGATTGGGGTTGATCTCAATATATTGTGTCGAGAACCTTGTCTCGAAGGGTTAGTCGCCTCTTTGTTGATATATTGATAAGTAGTTGCTGCTGGGATCAAATAGTTTCATTTATTTCCTATTGTAAGTTGATTACTGTATCGAGTACTCCACGCCTGGGGGCTATTCTTCAAAGATGATTCATCCTATTGCTCTTTCTAAGGTGATATAGATAGCACAAGTGATGAAAGTCGAATATGCTAATGATTTATTACTTTCGGGCATTGGAGTAGAGACTGGTGGTGATGTTGTTGAATTTACTTCTTTTCGTTCAATTTTTCCTTCCAATTTTACTGGTTAAATTATTTTATCTTAGATCACATATGTACGCATGCTAACTATTTGTAAAAATGTTGACATCTTCAGGTTGTCGCATCCGTTCTCGGGAGATTGTTTGGCGCTTTCGAAGCTGCATACTCTACATTCTAGGTGCCTACAACCTAATATGAGCTAGTGGCATATATATGAAGATCTATGTTGCTCCGCCATGGATGCGACACTGCAAGGCCAAAAGTTATCTCAGGTAGTTTGTTCATGTAATCAGTTACAGTAGGTATAAGTAAAAGATTAGATTTTTACAAATAAAGATTGGATTTTTATTATTTGAAGATAACATTCAATGTAGAAATCCTCTTACATTTTTTTCTTCATTATATATACTAGGTAGTGTTTTCCTTTTCTTTTTTTAACTAATTCTACTGTTTGATCCAGGGTATTTCAACAATGTGCAAGCGACAGATTTGACATTGAAGGAACGGTGGTTGCACATAGATATTGGGTATTTCGATGAAGATGGGAAATTATTCGTTGTGGATCTAATAAAAGAGCTGATCAAGTGCAAAGGTTTTCAGGTATCCTTCTCTCCTATCGTTTATGCTAGATTGCATCTTCTGTTCTCTGCTATGCTGCGTTTGGCTACTCAGAGGAAAGAAGTGAAAGCGTAGAAGTACTAGGGGGTGTACCTACGCTGAGATTGACTTGTTCAATCTTGGTTCATTTATTTTAGTCAGGTACGCCAGGTTGGCTTGTGTTGCGAGTCAAGCTTGAGAAGGTACATTCGAAATTGAACCGACGGCTAAGCAAATCCTGAATGAGCTCATTTATATGATAATAGCTTTATATTTGAGTTTGAAGTATGAATATCATAATAATTTTACTGTCATTTTCTTTTTTAACTACAACCAACCTCTAGTTTTTTAGTTTAACTATGAGTCAAACTTAAGTAAGATAAAAAAATCCAATCCAGTTATAATCGAGTTTTGAAACAAGTTATAATTTCACCAATAACTTCAATTAATGATTAAGATTGTGGTTCTAAAAGCAAGTCTAGTTGGTTATAACAACTTGTGGTGGGTTTATGTAGTTACGTTAGTCCCACATTCCATAAACTTGTAGGAGGAAGGTTTTTCCCCAATGAAAGATAGTTATCCCAAATATACACTTCCAAATGGTATCAGAGTCAGAGCTAGGGTGATCTTGACCTTAATTCTCCATCATTTATGCAAGCCCACTCCATTTTCTTCTCACCTCTAAACTCCAGCACCTCGAAAGTTATGAAATTTCTGAAGTATTAATCAGTTCATAGTTGATCCATTTGAACTTTGAAAAGGTAAAAAGTAAGAGCCTACTTGCTTGAGGAGTTTACTTGTATTTGTTCTTCTTGATATAGATTTTGTTATTAATTTGCTGCTTCTAGGATGATGTCTGTAGTGTCATGATTGCTTCTAGGATGATGTCTGCTTCTAGGAGTCTATTGCTAGTTGTATACTCCTGATCATCTACAGGGGTGTATTTTTTTAGTCTAGAGCAGAGCTACATGGTGAACATTGTGATCACTTGTCCCCATGCATTTCATAGAGTTGAAGCAACAGAGCTTCTGTTGCATCATAGTTTTTGTGCCAGGAATCTAAGAAAAAGGATCCTTAAGAGAGAGCATACTTGAATAGTCATGCGACAACAAACGATAATCTTACTGAAAAAGATCCTTAGGATACTTGAAGTATGAAATCGAAGTACTCCATTATAAAAACTGCTAGGTATCTGCTAGATATCTCTTAGTTCATTTCATGGTGTCAAATATTTCTATCTTTTTTTTTATATCATAATGTGTTTTCTTCTCAATTTTGTGTAGGTTGGCGTATAAATTTTTGATGGTTGTGGATAGCTGCTAGAAGGAAAGAGGCGATCGAGTTGTTTTTTGGCCTACAGATATTTGTAAATAGAATGGTTTATTTTGGACTACAGATACTTTGTAAATGGAATGGTTTATTTTTGGCGTATAACTACCTTTTCTACATCTTGAATGTTTTAATGACAACTACTTTTTGTACATCTTGAATGTTCTAATGAAACATTTCATATTTTGGCAAACCTTTCATATATCTTGATTGATCAAAATGGAAGATTCGATTGAAATTGTTTGCGATTATGGTTATTTATATGTGATACAAAACAGGTTATGAAATATGAAATTCTGTAGCAGATATGAAATAATATGAAATTCTGTAGCAGATTTATAGCACTCAAAACATCTAAATTGCCGCTACCAAGATAGCATATGATGAACGCTATAATAAATCAAACCATCTATAGCGTTCATGAACTATCAATTCATCAAACGCTATAAATCATCCACAGCATTCACAAACGCTATAAATAATCTACAGCATTCATAAACGCTATAAATAACCCACAGCACTCACGAACGCTATAAACTATCTACAGCGTTCTAGAATGCTATAAAGTATTCACAGCATTCACAAACGCTATAAACCATCAACAGCATACACGAACGCTATAAACCTTCTACAACATTCATGAACGCTATAATGTTATAGCGTTCACATGTCTGGACATACTATAGCGTGGGCAATTATAGCAGACAGAATATGCTATAGAAAGCTTTCTATAGCGTTCTGCGCATGCTATTGTAGGCCATATTTGTTGTAGTGTCAACCTGCAATATCATCCTGGGAAGGCCAACGTAGTTGCAGATGCGTTGAATAGAAGAACATGAGCTTATTTCCTAATAGCACAACACGAGTTATTAGCGGATGTTCAGAAGATGAGAATAGATATAGTTCTCCCTACCAATGTGGTATTGATAGCCAGTATACAAGTTCAATCCAGCATAGTTGAGAGAATCAAGATAGCTCAATCAACGGATTGCAAGCTTCAACAGCTTAGGACAAAATGTGAAGTAGGACAAAGAGCAAAGTTATGCATTCACGAAGACGGCGCACTCTAACATGGAAGGCATCCTTGTGTACCCATTAGTGACATCAGGCAAGAGATCATGGCGGAGGCTTACAGTTCATAGTATTCAATCCATCCTGGTAGAACGAAGATGTATTGTAATATTCGTCATTATTTCTGGTAGAATGGCATGAAGAGGAAGATGGCTCGGTTTGTCTCTCGTTGTTTAGTTTGCTAGCAAGTTAAGGCTGAACATGAGAGACCAGCTGGACTTCTTCAACCTTTACCGATCCCAGAATGGAAATGAGAATACATTACCATAGATTTTGTGACTGGGTTACCGAAATCCCTAGCTGGGAGAGATAAAATATGGGTTATAGTTGATCGACTAACAAAAGTAGCTCACTTTCTTTCTTTCAGAATTGGCCAGTCAATGGATCAACTTACAAAGATGTACCTTAGGCAGATTGTCAGATTGCATGGAGTGCCAGTCAGTATCATATCCGACAGAGATTCGAGATTTACATCGTACTTTTGGCAGAGTCTTCAAGAGAGTTTGGGAACTCGTCTTAAGTTTATTTCAGCTTATCATCCGCAGACAGATGGTCAGTCAGAATACACTATTCAAAATCTTGAGGATATGTTACGATCTTGTGCACTTGACTTTAGTGGTTCATGAGAAAATCACATATATCTAATAGAGTTCTCCTACAATAATAGTTTCTAGGCCAGTATCCAGATGACACCATTCGAGGTACTATATGGGAGGAAGTGTAGATCACCTTTAGCCTAGGACGATGTAGGTGAGTGACAGATGCTTGGTCCAGAAATGGTTACTTAGAATATCGATGTGGTCAGACAAGTTAAAGATCATCTTCGAGTTGCCCAAGATCGTCAGTGCCATTGGGCCGATTCTCATCGGTGTCCTCTTGATTTTTCTATCGGCGACCACGTATTCCTTAAGATCTTGCCTACCCGTGGCGTCATTTGATTTGGCGTATGGGGAAAGCTTAGTCCTAGGTATATAGGGTCGTTTGATATTCTCGAATGAGTAGGTCATGTGTCATATCGTCTCGCTCTTCGGTCGTCGTTACATGAAGTACATAACGTATTCCATGTATCCCAATTACGACGGTATATCTCGGATCTGAACCATATCATTGATCATTCGGAACTTGTGGTTGGTGCCAACCTTTCGTATGAGGAAAGGCACGTATCCATATTGGACCGTAGAGAGAAGGTACTCGAGAACAAGACTATTCGTTTAATCTATATCGCTTGGGGTCATCACTCTTTGGTGAGTCAACCTGGGAACGTGAGGATGATATCCGATCATGATATCAACACTTATTTGACTTGTAAGGTATAATGTCGTTCTTATACTTTATGCCCTGAATTCCTTGCTTGCATGAATGATTTCTTGATTGACTGTTAGTCATTAGATTACATATAGTTAGTATCGCTTGGGGTCATCACTCTTAAGGTGGGTAGAGTTGTCACTCTCGTTTTCTGTTATACATATTTTTTTGGTATACGTATACGAATTTTTGACATTTGTCAGATGAACCGTATTTATACTTGTCTTGGCTTGGTTTAGATTTAGTTGTTCCTGGCTAGTCATGGTTCGGTTCACCTTGATTCTACATAACATGTTGGCTTTGCTTGGTTTGGTTTGGTTTGGTTTAATATGACTTCGCTTGGTATTTATACCAACTTCTCTTTCTTTTATCGTTAATAATTTCATTAACTCCTCTCCTCTCCTTCTCCATTACTCCTCCCACCAACCAACCTAAGGCATGTATAACTTGCTCCATGGAGAACATGATGGTTCTCCATTTTTGATTGTTTTACTCTCTTCCTTGCATGATTCTAAGTATCTTTAGAGCTTGAAACTATTGGTTTTGATGGTTATATTTTTGAAGATCTAAGTGTTAAGCTTTTTCTTATTTTTCTTTAGTTTTGATATCTAAAAGCTTGGTATTTCCAAAAACTAGTGGTTCCATGTAGTAGAGAATTTGATTTCATGCAGTTTTAGCTTTTATTTCGCTTGATTTCGAGTTCGGATGAGGAAGTTATGGCCATGGAAGGTTTTTGGAACTTCCATGGCTGAACTTGCTGTTTGGGGACGACGACCCCCATGCGCCCGGGAGGCCACGGGCCGAGAGGCCATGCGCCGTGAAGTCCTGGCAACGCATCCTTTGACTCCGAGCCTGTCATGCGCATAGGATCCCTATGCGCATGTACTGTAGACGCAACGTGAGTTTTTTCCATGCCCGGATTTGTGCAGGAATTTTCCATGCGCAAATTTGTGCATGAATTTTCTTTGCACGAATTTGTGCAGGAATTTTTCATGTGCGGATTTGTGTAAAAATTTCCCATGTGCCAGATTTGTACAGGAATTTCCTATGTGCGGATTTGTGCAGGAATTTTCTATGCACCCGATTTGTGCAGGAATTTCCTATACGTCAAATTTGTGTAGGAAAATCCCATGTGCCGAATTTGTGCAAAAGATTCCCATGTGCCGGATTTGCCCAGAATTATCCATGCACCGGATTTGCCCATAATTGCCCATGTGCCGAATTTGCCCATAATTGTCCATGCGCTGAATTTGTCCAGAATTGTCCATGCGTCGGATTTGCCCAGAATTGCACATGTGCGGATTTGCACTATTTTTGCCTGTTTAAGCTGTTTTGTAGCTTGAATCTTGTAAAACTCAAAACTTGAAAGTTGTAGATTTTGTATTGGTTTCGAGAATCTTTCTATCTCACTTTAACTGGAGTTTATATGTGATTGATAGTTTCAATCACCCATATATGTTCTTGATCTTCCTTGCATGTTTTTTCTATACTTGGCCTAAATTGTGACGACCCGACTTGATAAGCTTGAACTTGAACATGATAATATGATCTCGTCTTGATAATCTTGCTAGTGGTCCGTCGAGATGCACTCCTGATAAGTATTCTTGATATGACATGTAAACCTGACATGACATGTATAACCTTGATTGCTTTTGCGACAACTAGTGTAACTCTTGTCTTGACTAGTGTAACTCTTGTCTTGACTCCGTGGTTGATTTTTCTATCTTGCTAGTGTAACTCATGTCTTGACTCCACGATTGACTTTTTTGATTGTGTTGTACAAGCTACATGTCTTGTCTTGCATCATGTCTAGGACGTGAATTCCTGGTTACCACGATCAGGAATTCATAATGAATCTGATTAGGTTAAACAACTAGAATGATCAAATAGTTCATACAGAGAGATTTTCCAGTTACAGGCAATTCCGTTATCCCAGCCACACCTGTGGACTTGTATCCTGCCGTCGAGTAGGACACATTTCCAGCACACTGTCATGTGTTGTACTTTTTGTATCCTAAGTACCTAAGTACACCAGAAATCTTGATAACTCTTGTAACTTGATAACTATCGTAAGTTTCGACTGGATAGCCTAGATAGTCTGTAGGGCTTGTGACTGCGGAAATATCTCAACTGCATCGTGTTAGTAACTAGACCTATGATAACCCTAGTTAGCGAATGATAGTAAGCTATAGTACTTGATTGGTCGTGCCTGAATGATTATCTCATGATTAACATGGAAATTATATTCCACCTCTTGTTCTTCCGAATGCAAGTAAGTATGTTCATTTTTAACCCTTGTCTTTTACGTTATTATAGTTATGTTGCTTGTATCAGTTCTTATATTCTTTATATGCTGGTTTTAGTTCATAAGTGGATCCTCCCTTGTGGTACTCGCTCTTTCTGGGATCTGATCCAGCTGGTTTTGTATGGCCAGATTTCGTAGTGATATCCGAGGATCTAACTGCTTTCCAGCCAGATGGTGAACACCAGGAGTAATCGTGGCAACGAGTGGGTTTCTTATTTTTGCTCTCCTACTCTACTATAACTTATTCTTTTGAGGCGTTTAGCCGCCGAGCCTATGTTAGCTCATATTGCAACTTTTTTTTTGAATACCTAAGGGCTGTAAGATGATTAGCAAATCCTAGGGTTGATCATGTATGACTTAACTTTTGCTAGTCTTCGTATTTTGTATGACTAGCTTCATGATCATCTGAATATGTAATGTTTGGGATGGTTTACTTTTGTATTTCTGATGATCAAATATCTTATAACTTGTATTTGCTTGTTTGAGATTGAGACACTAGGCTTGTTCTTGACCATAAGAGACTGATGGACTGTAGATAAACCCTTATGCATCTAGACAGCCGTGACCGTATTACGATGTTTGTTGTACTCTAATGTACGTAGCTGGTTGTGTTTATCCTCCGCTCACCAATATTCTGGTTCTGGAGCATGACAAGAAGATCGGCTGGTCCTTGATGCTCAGCTTTGACCTGCTAGCAAACTAAGCACCAAGAGACAAACTGAGCTATCTCTGTCTTCATACCATTCTACTAGAAATACTGACGAATATTATGGTACATCTTCGTTCCTCTTGGATGAACATAATACTAGGAACTGTGGGCCTCTGACATAATCTCGTGTCGAATATTTTCGTTCGACACACAAAGTCGACTTCCAAAGCAGAGTGACCCATCCTCATGGATGCACAACTCTGCTAGGTGCCCTGCCACACACTCTACTATGAGCCTCTGAAGTCTGGCATCCCTTGATTGAGCTGCTCTGAACCTCTCTATAATGGTTGACTGAACCTGCAAGCCTTCCATCATAGCTGCATCACTAGGTAGCACTACCTCAATGCCCATATCTAAAGATCCTCCAGAAGGTGATGGTGCTCCGTCAAGAAATAGACTCCGGGTCTCCTGCTCAAATCGTCTTCAACGATATTTGCCTTTTCCGGATGATACTAAAGATCGACATCATAATCCTGCAGTAACTCAAGCCACCTCCTCTACCGTATGTTCAGATCCATCTGGGTGAACACATACCTCAAGCTCTTATAATCAGTGAAAATCTCCACTCGATCGCCATACAGATAATACCTTCAGAGCTTGAGGGAAAACACAACCGTGGCCCACTCAAGATTGTGCGTCGAAAAGATCTTCTCGTGGTCCCGAAGCTGTCGAGATACATAAACTATCACTCGACCATGCTGCATAAGGACACAACCAAGTCCCTGGCCTGACGCATCACAATATTTCATGAACCCACCTGGTCCGACGGATATTGTCAGAATAGGAGCTGAAATCAAACTCTGCTTGAGTTTCTCAAAAGAAACCTGATAAGCATCTGACCACTCGAAGCACACATCCTTACACGTCAGCCGTGTCAAAGGTGCGGAGATCCTAGCAAAGTCTGCCACAAACCGTCTGTAGTAACCTGGTAATCTTAGAAAGCTTCGTACATTTGAAGCTGTATGAGGTACTGTCCAATACTCGATAGCCTCTACCTTCTAGGGGTCCACCTCAACACTACCTTTGGCAATAATATGAGCCAAAAAAGTGACTCAATCGGGCCAAAAATCGCACTTGCTGAACTTCGCATAAAGCTGATGGTCCCGAAGAATCTGAAGAACCATACGAAGATGTTGTTCGTGCTCTACCTCATTCCGACTATAGACCAAGATATCATCAATAAACATTATCACAAACTGGTCTAAGTGGGACATAAAGATGCAATAAATCAGATCCATAAAAATCGTTGGCGCATTGGTCCCTCCAAACGGCTTAACAAGGAACTCGTAATTGCCATACCGAGGTCTAAACGCCATCTTAGGTATATCCTACTCTCTAACTTTGATCTGATGGTACCCAGACCATAAATCGATCTTCAAAAATATAGCTGCTCCACTAAATTGGTCGAACAAGTCATCTATCCTGGACAATGGATACTTATCCTTCATGGTCACCGCGTTAAGCTGACGGTAGTCAATGACCATACGCGATGAACCATCCTTCTTCTTTATAAGAAGGACCGGAGCTCCCCAAGGCAATTCACTAGGACGAATGAATCCTTTGGTCCTAAGCTCCTCAATAGACTGATACAACACAAACAACTCTGAAGGAGACATCCTGTAAACTCTCATTGACACTGGCTCTGCTCCCGGAATCAAATCAATGTAGTACTCAATCTCTCGAACTGGAGGCATACCCCAAAGCTCTTCGAAAATACATCGAGAAAATCATAAACTACCATGGGAAATTGCACCTCCTTGGCTACATCCATCCACATGACCACCGATGAAGACTCCACCTTGCCTCTAGAGAATAAGAACTCCTCCTCAGCAACATGAAAGATAACCTTGCCAGCATGGCAATCTATCGTAGCGTGTCGAGCACTCAACCAATCCATTCCTAGAACGACATCATAATAGCCCATAGGAAACTCTATCAGCCTAGCGAAAAACTCCCTCCTGTACACTATGACTCTACACGAGGCATAGACTCGATCTACTCCTACTAGATCTTTACCAGTAAGTATATTTAACCTTACAGGTAAAGACTTTGGCTCTAAACCAATATGTGTCATAAATCATGCAGATATAAACAAATGCGAAGCACCAAAATCAAATAAAGTTGAAGCTGAATAAGTGTGAACAAGAATGGTATATACGACCCCCTTCCCTGCTGCTAACGCCTCCTCGATGGAAAGCCTGACCTTGACCTCTGGGTGCTGAATCCCTCTACTGCTAGCCTCTCTGCCTCTGAACCTGAGCTTGAGCCAGAGCATACTGCTGAAGCTGCTGTTGCTAGAACTGCTGGGACTGCGTTGGTAATGGTCTCTGAGCCTATTGCTGCTGAACGGGTACCGATACCCTAAAATGCTGAACAGTTGGCTGGAAAGATGATGATCCAGCCAAACTTCTCCTGGGACAATTCTCTATCATATAGTCTGATGCTCTACAAGCTAGGCACAAGTTCTAAGCCCTACGACATTTTGACAAAACATGCCATGCCTTTCTAGAATGGGAACAACCCACTGAAGAAGACTGCCTCTACTGCTGCTGAGGACGTGGTGAGGCGACTGCTGATAGAAAGTTGTAACTACCATATTTCTAGAATAGGGATAATTTTGTCATTTCATAATTATATTATAATGTGAATAATTATTCAAGAATATAGAGTGTATTTATTTATTTTTATTGTGTTAGATGGCACAATTAGTAACTAGCCTAGTTATAGACTTGTGTTAGTGAACCGGTTAGCCTAGACACTTGGCTAGAGCCCAACAATTAGTATGACATGACTCATGAACAAACTTTTTAGACTAGACTCATTAGGCTCACTAGCCATGACCAATTAGTTAAATTAGAGATTAGGCTATTGAACGAAATAGGTACAAAACCTTCCATATGGTAATTAGCCTTCATGACAACATTAGAGGGCACGGAGGACATTCTAGATTAGCTAAACCTAGCCCTATATGTCAACCATGCAAGGAGAAAGAGAGCTTCCACTCTTCATTTCATTCCATACTTTCATTTTTCTCATTTTTGGTGTTCTCTTCCAAATAGAGCCATTCCTCCAACATTTCCTCCCAAATCCCACACATTCCTCCATCTATACCGCTTATTCTCTCCACAAGGATTTGTCTAGAAGGAGCTTGGAGCCTAGGAGCAAGGAGAGGAGTCCACTTGCTAGAAGCTACTTGTCTGAATCGTGTCCATTTGACTATTCTTTGGGAATCCATCTCCCAATAGGTAAAATCTGGATCTAACCCTTGTAATTGATTATAATTAGTGTCTTTAGTCATGTAGGAACCACCCATGCATTAGGGCTACCTACGGGGAGAAGCTTGGGCTTCATTGGACCCATTTGGAGACTTTTACATAGGGTTTTGTGTCAATTTTGGGAGAAATCCGAGAATGGTATACCAAGTGTTTGTCATTAGGTTTAGTTGACCTAGTTAGGTTTGTTAGAGTATTGTGAGGCTAGCTTCGTGTCCACAATTGGATAATGAAGGACACAGGATCAATTTGGGGTTTTTGGGCCTCCTACATATGTTGTGCCCATGTTCTATTTCACATGGCACTTGACACTAGCCTAGTGGCTCACTAATTAGGTGTGTCTACCTATTTTAGACTTGCCTATGAAATTTGGTAGGATTCATATAAGGTTTGATAGCGTATATTAGGCGTATCGTAAATTAGTACACTAAGTGTTCGACACGTGTCCCCAAAGGAATTTTTGTGTCATGTTTGAGCTGAGATTTTGGGTACGTATCATAAATAGGATATGTGTGGTGTCATGGTATCTTGTGAAACGCATGGTTAGATTTGTGTATGCGTATTTATCTACCTATGTATATAATTGTGTGTGTATATATATTATAGTGTGTGGGGGGTGTAGGTACCTAGGTAAGCCTGGGTGCATACAGTGTAGTAAATGTGGAGTGTACAGTGCTCTGTTTCCTGTGAGAAAACTGGATGTATCAGTTAAGCTAGTGTGTTTGTGTGTGTTAGGATAGGGAGTTGGGTGTACTGCTTATAATACATAAATGTTGGCGTACATGTTATGGTGTAGTAAAGGGTTGGGTAAGCAATCATGTAGGGAGCAGTACCTTGGTCTTTTGATCAACAGCAGGTTAGGCTTTAGGAATCAGCATCAGTAGCAGTAGCTATTGCTGCCTTGTAGGCAGCAACAACATGTGCTGCTGTTGGGGGCTTAGCAGTAGGTAGAGGATTACTTCGTGGAAGCCATTAGACCCTTAGAACAACATTTAGAGATAATGAAGGAGAAAGTGAAGCACCCTCATTACAGCTCTTAGATACAAGGCCTGGTAGTGAAGGATGTTGTAGGAAGTTTGATGGAGGGTGAAAGTGTAGTGGACCTCACAACATTACTTAACAAAATAGTATTTTTACCTTGCATGCTTACAACGTGTCCCAATCGTGAACCTGGGTGCATTTGTTTGGGGTATGTCAATGAGTAAAATAGCAGGGTGTTAAGGGGAAATTGATGTGAAGGAGGGAGGGTTCTACAAAGAGCAGTAGCTTGGGTGCTTGTGTATATGTGTGTGTGGACTTGAGAGTGGCAGGGGTTCAATAGCAGTAGTAGAGAGAAGAGGCAAGGGATTAGATGAATGGTGAAGGCAGTATCACTCAAATGAGGACTGAACTAAAGGGTTTGAAGTTTAGTTAAAAACTGAACTGAAGGGTTTTGAGGTTCAGTTAGGAACTGAACTAAAGAGAGTTGGAGTTCAGTTAAGGACTGAACTGAAGGGGGGATCAGTTGAGAGGCCTGTGCCTTGTTAAAGGGATGTTTGATGTATCAGTTAGGACTTAGGGTGCAGGGCACTGCCCAGGCTGCTTGCAGAGAATTCGAGGACCTGTACAGTGTGCATCTAGGTAGGTGGAGGTCAAGACTAAGGATAACAACAGTAGCAGAAGATGATGTCATGGCTAAAGCAGCACAGGTCATAGGGAGTATTGGGGTTTTGAAGGGGGTTTAGACTGATGCCTATGTACACAGGTATGAAGACAGGAAGTATGGGCTACTACTGGTGAACATCATGAAAGGAGAGCCCTGTTTTGAGAGTAGGATGTTATGGAGAGAGGGAAGAGTTTGAGGGCCTGTGCAAGTGGTAGATATAAGGGTTTCACATGAAAATTATGGAAGGAAGTTAGCATTAGGAAATGAGGTAGGATATGTTGTGTGCCCCTGATGTGTGTAGGCAAAGTCTGCGTTAGGTAGTTGGTTACCTATCTGAGTTTAGAGGAGTGCGGGTGACAGTGGAAGGGAAGGGAAATTTGTGTGTGAGCATGACAGGTGTGTTGCATGTGTGCTATGATATGTACAGTTGTCTATAGTATGGCTAAGGAAGAGGACTATATAGTTAATAATAGGGAGAGAGCGTGAAAAGGAGAGTAGCTTGGGGGGAGGGTCCTATTTGCAGTTGTGTGGTGTCATGAGGAGTGGACTACGGTTAAGGGGTTTCACCAATATATATATATATATATATATATATATATATATATATATATATATATATATATATCCAATACTAATATATATAGGTAAAGAGTATATATAGGTAAAGAGTATTGGATATATATATATATATATATATATATATATATATATATATATATATATATATATATATATATATATATATATAGAGGTAAAGAGTTATATATCCAATACTCTTTACCTATATATATATATCTATATATATATATATATATATATATATGGATATATATATATATATATATATATATATATATATATATATATATATATATAGAGGTAAAGAGTATATAGGTAAAGAGTATATATATATATATATATATATATATATATATATATACCATCGAGGTATCCGACTGGCGGCAGCAAACTTCTACTCACAGTTGTTCTCTAAAGGAACCGTCACGAGAGACCCTGATTTCCTTTCGGAGATCCCCTTCCTTATCAAACACATGGACAACACCCACTTGGAGTCCCCCCATCTGAGCTGGAAGTGAAAGCGGCGGTCTGGGCGTTTGATGCCCATAGCGCCCCCGGTCCGGACGGATTCAACGGTGTATTCTTTCGCACGTGCTGGGATATCATCAAGACTGACATCCACGAAGCGGCGACCGTCTTTTTCCAAGGAGCCAGGTACCCTAGATCTATTTCTTGCGCTAAACTGATCCTCATTCCCAAGCAGGACAATCCGAAGACTTTTCGAGATTTCAGACCCATCAGCTTATGCACCTTCACCAACAAAATCATTTCCAATATCATCGCCACGCGCATGGCCGACATTCTCCCCAAAATCATATCAGAAGAACAGAGCGGCTTCGTCCGGGGCAGAAACATACAAGACAACATTATGCTGACACAGGAAATTATTACGTGCATGAAATTATCTTCCAGGGGCGAAAACATCGCTATCAACTTGGACATAGAGAAGGCTTATGATAGGCTCGACTGACAGTTCATGATCTGGGTCTTCAGAGCATTCGAATTCTCGGAATCGTGGATCAGTGTTGTCTGGCGATCGATCAACAACTCGTGGTTCTCCACGGTGATCAACGGACAAGCGGACGGCTTCTTCAAATCCAGTCGAAGAGTGAGATAGGGGGACCCGCTTTCGTCTACTATTTTAATCATAGCGGCGGAAGCTCTGAGCATAAATCTAAAACAGCTATCGAGGACCCCACACTTCAAGCATTTTCATTCAGCTAGCGGATGCCCAATCATCACTCACCTAGCTTACGCCGACGATATCCTCATCTTCTCCTCCGGATACGTCGAGTCCGTGGAAGCTGTACACAATGTGCTCCAAAGATATGCTAGCTGATCTGGCCAACGAGTCAACCCCAGAAAAAGCATCATTTATGTCCACCACAAAGCCAACAGGGGGCACACCACCACTCTAATCAATATTACCTCCTTCGTGGCTGCATACCCTCCTTTCTCCTATCTCGGTTGCCCACTGGTCTATGGAAAATCGGGCACGAGCATCTTTGAAGGCCTTATTGGCAAAATTCGGAAAAGATTAGAAGTTGGCATAATGAAACCTTATCGCTAGGTGACAAAATTGTACTGATTACTCATGTGCTATCATTCATCCCTATATACACCCTCGCAGCTTGTTCCCCCCCAAAGAAGGTCCTCACCTCCAATGAGAATCTTTTCGCCACCTTCCTCTGGGGCCACAACGACTCCAAAGACAAACATCATTGGGCCGCTGGGGCACCATGGCCAAACCTACCAATGAGGACGTCCTGGGATTCTTCCGACTGCACCACATTGTGGACGCCTTCTCCATAAAACTATGGTGGAAACTTTGCGTCGGCCGGTCCCTTTGGGCGCGCTTCATGAAGGCCAAATATTTCAAATACATCCACCCGGCTAGTGCCATCAGCAACAGCAGATCATCGACGGTCTGGCGCCGCATTCTGTACGGTCGCACCCTAGCTGAGCCATTGATTCGCTCATAGCTGGGTTCGGGAGAATCAGCGCTATTCCTTGAAATGTGGATGGGAGCCAACCTTATACCTCGTCTACCAGCCGCCCCGGCAACCAGAACGATCAGAGAATTGTGGAACAACGTTGACGGCTGGAACTCCGGCCTGAAGATTGGCACGGTCGTCGATGCCCTCTCTTGGTCGGAGACCCCTAATGGCGCTTTCACTATTGCCTCTGCCAGAAGGGTCGTTCGCGGAACCGGGCCTCCCGCACCTATCTTGAGTCCTTTCTGGAACCCTTGTATACCAAAGAAATGCTCATTTCTCATATAGAGATCGGTTCGCAAGAAACTCCCCACTGACGACATCCTCACCACTATTGGTTAAATCTTAGCGTCAGCTTGTCATTGTTGCGCCGATACGCAGCCGGAAACGATTGACCACTTTCTCTGCCATGGCGACTCTTCCGCCAGCGTCTGGGCAGCCCTTTCCCATCGTTGCAGCATGGTTATGGTTGGTGGGAGCTTCAACGATCTTCTGGCCACCTGGGCCAACACGTCTCATTGCCACCAGATCGTTGCAGCAGCCACCACGTTGGTTATATGGAAGAACCGTAATAAAGCTAGATACGAAGGTCGCCAATTCTCCGTCGTGCAGCTACTTCGCGAGGCCATCCGCCAGTACAGCAAGACTAGTTTGGCTGGGCTGTGGTGGATTAGTATATTTGAATTGTACTATGTTACTAGGATGTATAGCTGGGTGTGCCTAATTCCTGTTATTCTGTATATTTGAACGAGTGATGCAGGTTGAATTTTTATTGTTGTGGGTTGGTTGATACAAGATGTGTAAATAAGGTGGGAATGATGGAGGTAGACTTAGATTGCAGGTAAGTTATGAGGTGGGATCCATGAGGTTGAGCTTGGTATTGAAAGGGGTCCAGACTTAAGTGTATAGCCTATTATGGGTGTAGAGGAGACAATTTGGTGGTCGTCCAATTTAGATCATGTTGGTGATGGGGATGTTCATATTACATGTAGAAGTTATTATTAAGTTATCAACAGTTGCTTAGTAAAATTCTTGCTGTTAATATTAACTGTATAAGTAGTATTAAATTTAAGATAATTAGTAAATGTTTTAGGATTATGTATGGTTGCTTAATCCATTTTAAGGATAGTTAGGATATATGTTTTATTAATATTATTCTGCAGTAAAGACCAATTAGTCTTAGCTAGTAAATCTAGTTAGTTGTACTTATCTATAGTTAACCAATAGTGAATTATAATTAACCAACTTGTACACATCATTTAAAATACAGGAGGATATCTAGCTCTATTGCCTACTTGTACTTTCCTGGAGCAAGACAAGTACACTCTACGGTCTTGTACATTTCATTATATCATGTGCTTTCTTGATTGACACATTGCAACACGTCATGTATTTCTGGTGCTCATGTTTCTTGTTCTTATTACTTGTATCTGGGGTAGGAAAATATACTATTTATGTGACCAAATCCAAAAAACAACTCAAGTGTGTTTAGCTTAGACCCCGCATCGTGCACGCGGGTCCTAAGCCGTACCATTCATGTGCTTTCATGTGCTTCATATGCTTTCATGTGCTTACCCCTAGTCGGTCACATACTTAGTTATATCTCAAATATTGTGCACACATGTTCAAGAGATATATCACTTACTTAGTTTCCTGTGATTTCTGAGATACCATGTTCTTTCATGTTCTTACACACCATATTCTTTCATGTTCTTACATACCATGTTCTTTCATGTACTTATACACCATGTTCTTTCTTGTGCTTTACATACCATGTTCCCTTGTACTTTCATATCATGATGCCTTGTTCATTACCTAGAACTGTACTTTGCTCCGCCCCTGATTAGGATATGTTGCAGGTATGCTTGCAGAACATCATTCTACTCTATGGGCCAGAGCCCAGGATTTAGCTGAGTAGGATGAGGCTTAGCTTGAGGCTTCAAGTTTAGATTACTTAGCTTTACTTTTAGATATTGACTATAGAGTTCATAGCACTTTTCATTCATGTTGATTCTGGTACATTATGATATCTGGATTTGTAGATTATGGTGATCTTTCTGGGATATGTTATAGATGTTGTGATTTTTACTTGTCTTGATTATCTGGTTAGATTTTCCTAGCTTTTGGTACAGCTTACTTCATTGTGTCTAACAATGAAGGCTGGGCGTGTTCGACTCGTGTCCGATTATTCGGGAACGGGTCGTGACAAACAGGTAGCTAATTATGTGTAGAGTGTAGATCTATTCGACTGAGTCAATTTTTGGGTGGTTTGGACACGTTTTTTGGACACGGGGACACAGCACGAGGCTGTGGTGCCTTCCCCTGCTGTTGTGTCCATTTCTCACTAGACACGACACGAGATACCACCATTTTTTGTCAGTAGCTAGGGGCAATGTTTGTCAGTGCGCACACAAAATTCAATAGGGATTTGATGGAGTAATCGAGGAGAAGTCGAGCCCGCATATGTCACACACTGACACAGCACGCACGAAAATGGTACAGTGATACTCTCTTAGACATGCGACACGACATGACTTGGACCCGATATAGTGACACACACACACCCCTATACCTAGGCTACATACTGACATGACCATGAGACACTTGATAGGACACATTGTGTCCTACAAGGCTTGACACATGTGCACGAGCACTGCTTGCACAGTTTCTAACACTGGTTGACA
>JANAVB010041420.1:2078097-2108097 GCA_029216955.1 Iris pallida
ATACTATCTACTTACAGTTTTATAGTCTTTGTCAATTAACTGGAACTGCTATTAGTGGTGTGCTCGCTCCAATCCTGACTGGATATATTTTTCAGATGACGGTTGTCCTACCTATTACGTCCATGAGATATAGTAGGCGTAGGTCGGGAGACTCTTTTAAGGAGGGCTTAGCTCCAGCTGAGGAGGCTTATCTAGCTACTTATCTAGGCTAGGTTTGAACTGGATTTGTCTCCAGTTGATGACTCTTGGCATGTTTATTATTTTGAGACTTGTATTTGATGTTGTCGACTCTTAGACTCTGGACTTGTACTGCTTATATTAGATTTTATCTGGATATTCATTACTTGTTGTCTTTATCTTGTCGTGACATTATCTTTCTTAGAGAATTGTGATTGAGTATGGATATATTGTCATTACTTGTCCTCCATTTGGAGTTGACCATCTCAACAGGTTATGATATTTATATTTTTTGTTAGTTTAGCAGACCTAGACAATGTTCTACCACCGATGCTACGTCGTAGGCTGGGCGCTGTTACGTACTCGTACCCCTCTATCGGGTGCGGATCGTGACAAAAGCGAAGCCGGTCCCCTCAGAGATCCAATCGTCAAAGCTCGAACTGCTGGAGTTGGTGCTGACGAATAAGAAGAAGATCCCCTTTGAATGTGAGGCTTCTTCTGGCTTCCAACCTTATCCCCAATCCTTTAGGAAGTATATTCATGCCTCCTTGCTGCCCACATTATGGCATCAAATGTCTGAAACTCATGCTGCTCTACCGATATGATGATCTCCAGATGAAGTCCCTGCTTGAACCTCCTAGCCCGGTCCAGCTCAGTCGCCACTAAGGAAGGGGCAAACCGACTAAGCCTGCTAAACTCTGTCGTTGTAATCCTCCAAAAATTTTGGAGGATTATTTTAGGATTTATAATTTATTTTATATTGAATAATTGTTATATACATATTTTTTTTGTAAGCTGTACATATATCCATATAAGTGTATATATTTTAGATTTAAAACAAATTATGATAGATATCAAATATTTGTACGTGGCTTAGTAAATGAGAGTGTTACATAAATAAGTTATAATTAGTCATGTTTATCAACTTACATTGAGCTATTATTATTATTCTTATTCTTGTTGTTATAATTATAATAATAATTATTATTAATTGTTGTTGCTATTATTCCCATTTTTATTAATGTTATTTTCGGTCATTATTAATTAGTAGATGATTTTAATAAATATTAGATCAAATATATGAGTAAATAGGTGCATTAAAATATATTTTTAAATAGGCTAAGAAATTATTTTATTAATAAGTATTTTTCATGTTACACTTATTTAGCGTTTTTTTGGTTATATTTATAATTGTATATATATACACTTATAATGAAATATAGAGTTTTTTAAAAAAAAAACTTGGAACAATGCTACACACTGTTCCTTAAAGGAACCCTTCACCCTTACAGAGTGGACCCGACCCCCACTTGACTCAATCAATGAAAGAAAGGAAAAAAAAGCTTTACTGTTCCTTAAAGGAACAGTACTATAAAAAACCCGACCTCTCATTCCTTTCTGCGAACAAGACCTCCCATTCCTTTCCGCGAACAAGATCTCCCATTCCTTTCCGTGAACAACAGAGGATTAGATTAAATCAAAGAGGTTTAAATCCTTGTTTAAAACTCAAGCCCAATCAAAAGCGGTTTAAACCAATAAAAACAAATCCGAGAGGAATCAGCATTAAAACCCTCATATATACTCGTTAAATCCCGATTAATCTATTACACAAATCCTTACGGAGAAGTCCTCGTCAAACCGAAACCTGGTCGCCGCCATCCCGGAGCCCCTGCGAACACCCTGGATCCCCTGCAGCCGTGCGCCACCGATCCTAGGCGTCACAGCCACCGCGCGGCAAACAGAGGGTTCTGTTGTCATACCTTAAGGTATGTCCGTTCATCGCAGTATTTCTCTTTCCATACTCGAGCGTTTTTGTTTTCGTAAAATCCTGTAGAACACCAATATAACCATCTAGGAGCACTGCCAGTTAGTTCAAGCCAAACTGATTCGTATTCGCCGAGAAACCGAGGCGAAGTCAGGCCAAAATCCCGACTCGACAAGAAACAGAACAATATCCAATCCAGCCAGAGTTCTGATTTGGACGGCCCTTCCCGAACTAAGTAATAAGATTTTTCATAAACTAATTCAAGGTAGTTATAAACAACATATAAGGGATCGAAACCTTTTTTACAAAATTAATTTTCATCTTTTATACAGGAAGTTACACGTCATTAAGAATCAAGAAAAACTTGTTTTCGAACTAACAAAAACGTAGAAATTCTCCACGATACGGCGTGCGCCCCGACAAACCGGACGACGTGGTCGCACACTATACACATCGAAAGGCGCATATGGATGTTGCTGACGTGTGGGAACTAACGAAACTCGATTTCGTTGCGTGTGCGCGACGAAATCAGTGCGTATCCGTCAAGATACCCCCGTATCGACCTTTAGCAAACTTGGCCATAACATCGTGTACGTTCGTCGTATCGAGACAAAACTTGCTCTAGCAGGACCGTATCATTTTTCTGGTCCTGTATGCCAAGTTTGGTCCGATTCTGAGAAGGTCGAGTGGAACGCCTATTTGGCGGGCCCGTGACCCGTTCTAACGGGCGAATTTATGCACGGCTCATCGGAACCCAAAACTGGACATACTGTTGAGCTCGTCTCCTCAAACCGGACCCGTAGACATGTAATTTGATGACTTTAGGGACCGTAGGTACTGGCATATATTTCGGTGCAAAACGGGTCCAACGGCGGACATCGTTTTGATCCGAAATTACTATTTTGCCTCTGTTCCAGAATTTAACTTTTGGACAGGCATTTTCTAGGCATATCTTTTATTCCAAACTCATTCGTGATGTTTGTTTCAGCATCCGGAGCTCCTTGTGAATTTTGACTTTCGTGTTGATGATTCTGACTGTTAGATTTTGCTACATCTCGCACCACCCTCAGGCAAGATACCTTGCCATCTTACTCTGTGATTATTTTACTTTATTTTCCTGTTATTTATTTTTAGTTTCATATATATTGCTCTATATTTTTCATCACTGTGCGTCCAAGTCAAACTTGGGTGCAAGCGACTATATCGGTCGTTTTATTTGCTTTAACATTATTTTTTTTTGCATTGACTTAGCTTAGTGACTACCCATTGATGGTGAGGTATTGGTATATCTCATACGGCCTTGACACGTACTTTACCACGTATTGTGAGTCTCATGTAGGATACGTACTCACGTAGTCGGCCGGCCACCGGTACGTATGAGGCGTGCGACGGATAGGAGTAACTGCCAATAGATTGCATGTTAGTAGACTTGAAAGTTACTAAAGGTACATATGAGTCATGGATGTGACTCTAATAGGCATTGGGTGGGAAGAACAGTTCCTTAACGTATGGGTCATATATGCACTGTCCTGATTGCCGGTTATCTCCAATGGGAGGTACGGTCCTGATAGCCGGTTATCTCCAGTAGGAGGTACGGTCCTGATTGCCGGTTATCTCCAGTGGGAGATACGGTCCTGATTCCTGATATTCCTGATCCTGCCCATGCGTCAAAGGTTTGTTCTTATTGTATTATCACTATAGACTGGTTAGGCACCTGATTGCATACATATTTTTTTCTTTATATTATATGTCACAGTTATTATGGCATGGTGTTTTCTTGTATCTTGTTACGTCCCTCTGAGGACCAGGTTATCTCTCCAGGTGTGTGCTCTTATCTTTCGCAGGTGTTCTAGCTCTAATCGTGATCATCGCTATTTTTTCGAGGATGATTGCACTTGGATCATCTTCGCTTCGCTCGCCAAAATCATTCTTTTGTATATCATGTATTTCTTTCCTTACTTGTTGGTTGTGGATTTGTCTCCGTCCAACATATTGTATCAAGAAAATTTTATAGTTGATTATATGATATCTTTTGTTCTTTCATTTTGTGGATGAGATTAGTTAGTTGTGGTTTACTGCATTTTTACAGCTTATGTATCCATACGAGGCCTATGTACTTCGTATGTATACAGCTGGCATGTCAACGTTCATAATCCTACGTATTTTAGGACTGGAGCGTTATAGTCGTATATCTATCGATGGTCCTTTCCATCTGCCAGAGACTAATAAACCTGTGTTGCAGATTATAACGCGACACCGCGTCAAAATATTGAGTCTAAAACCTCTCGCTAAAATCCGCCCAAGCTATCGGCACCACAAGAGACACCTCATGAGCCGCCCACCACTCGCGGGCCAAATCCAGGAGCTACAACCTGACAACTGCCACATGCTCCCTAACCGGAATCCCTTTCACCTCCAAAATGGCCTCAGTATCCTGAAGCCACACATCGGACACAAACACATCCTTAGTACCATAGAAGTATGGGAGATGGAGATGCCTGAAACTGCTTACAGAATTGTAGACCTGAGCCCCATCCCTCTCCAAAACCATCTGTATATACTAGATGAGAATGTCGCTTTGACGCTACTGTATCACCATGAAACCCCCCAAAATATTCACAAGTGCTCAAACAACACCCTCTGGCTGCTCTGGCTGAACTGGTACCGCTGGATGAATTGGTGACTCTATCCTCCGATTGACTCTAGACTCTACCCTGAATGCTGAGGCTGGGCCTCCCGAACTAGTAGAACAGACAGAAGCTGGCCTGCCATCGGTGGAACCCGAATAAGCTGATAAGAAGGACCAAAAATAGTACCCCTGAATGTTTAAGGATACAAGGATCAGGTCGAGGGAACATGATGGATCAACGATCAAAGCAGATATCAGGTTAATGGATCAGAGATAAAGAGTAATATGAAGGATATCAATGGAGAAGATTTGTGACTGAGATAACTACCGGTAACCCCTACATATCTGATAAATTAGACCTATATGGGTCGCCACTAAAACGTATGTCATGCTCCAAAACCAGAATGCTGGCAAGTACGGACCAGACCGGCTATGTATACGAAAGTACTTTAGTACTCTGAAATAACGTATAAGCTGTATAGATGGAGGTTACTACTACAATCCAACAGGCAATCCTAGGTCACATAATCCTAGATATCTCAATCATAGGCAAGAAGTAAAGTACAAGAGTATGATCATCAGGCATATAAGACAGTAAAGCATCCCAAACTATAATATATATGTATGATCATGAAGCTAGTAATACAAAATGAAGAAGTAGCAAGAGTGTAACTAATATATGAACTCTAGCTGCAGTCTAGAAAATATACAGACCATGTCTAAGCCAGTAGGCTAAATGTTAATTCCAAGACATGAGCTAAACACGTGCTCGGTGGCTAAACGCTACAAAAGAATATGTACAGAAAAGAGTGGGTAAGAGAAAGAACATCCAGTCAAGTACCCTGGTGCTATGGGTGGTCAACATCAAGTGGAAGGTCCCGAAGATCCTCGGGCTCGTCTACTACATCTAGTCAAACAAAACCAGCAGGGTCAGACCCTTAATAGTAAGTACCACAAAGGTAGCCAAACTATGAACTAAAACTAGCATGCAATTCATAACAATACTAAAGGTAACACAGTAAAACGAGTCAAGAATAATAAATTGGTACCACTGTGTATGTAAAATAAAATTGAAACATGTAAGGAATTAGCATATGAACATGTAAGATATACTGGACATGTGAGCATGTTGTAGAGCCTAAAAATCAAGTTACGCACTGAACATACTAATCAGTGATCAAGTTGTGCCCCAAAGATCAGGTTGCGCCATTAATATGAAGCTCAGAGAACAAGTTGCGCCACGGATCAGGTTGTGCCTGATATCAGACTGCGTCCAGTCTTATTGTGCCAAAATCTACGTGGCGTCTGACAGTTAATGGCCATCATTACCTGACAGTACTGACGACTGACACCACAGTGAACGAGGAAAATCTCTTTGAATCTCGTAAATTGTGCCGCTCAAGGAGAGTTGGTAGACAGCTTCCTGTACACTTTGTAAGTTACGCCTAGGCGCAATCCAGAAAAAATCTTTAGTTGTGCCTAGGCGCAATCTGAATGACTTCTGCTCAAAAGCTGCCACGTGTCTAGGCGCGGCTCAATCAGGCGCAGCTGACCGAAGCTCGCGCAACCTGATGAAGTTGAGACAACTTACATTCTAAAGCAGGATGACATGGCGCACATGCCACTAATCTCTCAAAATATGTCTACTATCCTGTACATGACCATGCACATCTCAATCACATGATACCATGCGTCTAAATACAGTTAGTACACGACTTAACAACTGAATGGAAGTTGGTGCAATAGGAGGTTGGTGCAACCCAATATGGCACAATCCAGCCTCACACACATCAGAATAACTGCTAAAAGAGTTATTTCTTGAACTCTATAAATAGAGTTTCCAATCATTATGAAAGGATCATATACATACGCACAGAGATCAAGAACTCTTATAAAATCACTGCTGTATTCTCCAGAGGCTACAGTCTTCAAGTTCACATAGTCTAAGGGATAAAGTGATCGTCTGCTGATCAGATTCCTACAGTTGTACTTCCCAAGAATTTATTGTACTTTGTACTAATTCTTTTTCAAGTTTGGAAAAAACTTTTTTGTTTTTACAAACAAAATGGCGACTCTGCTGGGGACGACTTTCTTCTCCGACGAGAAGGTGACAACTCAATGTGACACTGCGTCGGTCGGAAAGACATAGAAGACTCTGGTTGTTCATGTCAACCAGACAACCTACGAGAATATGATCAACGCCAAGAGCAACAAGCGCACTGTGGCTATCACCAAGAACATGACAGTGTGGACTCCAAAATCTCCTGCAGTTACTGTTGCCCAGGCGCAATTAGAGTGCTCAGTGGCCAAGGCACAATCCACCTTAATGGCTCTGGCATAGCCTGCTTCTGCTGCTAGGGCACAATCCACTCTTCCTACAGTCCGTGCGCAGTCTACTACCCATGTTGCTACCACAGCGCCATCAGTAGCCAGTAGGACTATGGCGCAACCTAAGCAATCAACACTTTAGGCGCAATCTGCTACTCTGGCACAACTCAAGGGTACTAGTCTTTTGGCTATTCCCTCTTCTAATTCTCAAGTTCTAAACTTGGAGAATCAATATTCTAGTGCTAACACTAGATAGAACAAAAGGAAGAGTCTTTTGACACTTCCTCGATTGGCACAATCTGTGCCTAAAATGGTATCACGACAGAACAAAGGAAAAGGCTTCTTAGATGACCCTTCACAAAATAAAGAAAAGCACCCTTTGGTCTTTTCTTAAACTTTCCTAGTCTATGACTCGGAGGAAGATCTGTCAGATTCTATTCCTTTAAACAAAGGTCTTTGGATCTCTGATATTGGAAAGAATATTGACCAAAGAGGTATCTTACCTACCACTATGGGGTTTGGTCAAGACCTTCCTACCTTGAAAATTTTAAGATCTAATTAAAGAAAATTGAGGGTATCACAAACAGAGACACCTGGATCAGAATTTTTTGATTTACGCGCTTATCTCAATAGGCGTCAACCAGTATCAACTTTGGCGAAATGTAAGAACCCTATGCCAAAGGCCAATCTGTACCAAAAGCCAAAGTTTGAAAAGAAAGACCCAACCACCTATGCTAATGAGTTGAGTACATCTTTGTACACTCAGGGAACTAAACATTTGAAGAATATGAGACATGTTCCTAACATCATTAAGGAATATGTTTCTCCGACTTCTTCTCATCCTATAGTTGTAACTGCTTTGCAACAAAGTCTTGCACAAAGACGAAAAATTATAGGGATGTCTCCCTCACCTCCAAATCGTGCTTCAAATCGCCACTGCCTTCATGAAGTCATCATCAACTGTTGTTGCCAATCGGCTCGACGATCAGTCTTCGATCGTCTGAACTATGCTTCAACTCCTGAACATATAATAGAAGACGAAGGTGAGCTATTATATGCTTCTGTCAACATGACTTCTCAAGGCACTAGGGGTAGAAAACGTCCAAGACGTCCCGTAATCCTAGTCAGCAATACTTGGATCGGATTCATTCATCCAGTGAAGGTGTCTTTCAATATACTAGATCGAGGAATCAATATTTGAACCAAGGTGTCTTTAATCAAGAAGATCTCCCTATCGCTCACATAGGAGAAGACACTTTCTCAGAGTTTGATGCAAATAGTGAAAGTTTTGAACAAACTATCTCATCAATAGCGGCAAGAGAAGTGATGACATATACCGTTACGGAAGATCAAGATGCCTCTACTTCAACCAGTCAAGAGCAACGGATTGTTGCATTGGAGGATAAATTGAAGACCATAGAAGAGATGGTCACAAGAATGCATACTATAATCGTGGCTCAACATACAGTGCCACCGATTGTAAACCCAGCTACAAATTCAGAGCTTATAGCATCTTCTGTACCTGCTAGTCTAGGGGAACCAACTCCTCAGGTTGCTTCCGTACCAATTCAAGCTGATCCCAGTCAGTCCGGTGCTGGGGGTTGTAATTACCACGATGTTCCTCATACTAACACTTCTAACCAGCCTACCAATTCCCATACATCAGGGGATGCTAATGAGGCTATGGAACTATTAAGTACTCAGTTTGAGGCCTTCAAGCAGAAGGATGGCCTATAGAGACTGGGTATAAAACAACCATATCCTACAGAGTGGAAGAAGGTTCCATTTCCTCCTAAATATAAGCTCCCAACCATTATGTTGTTTGATGGCAGCACTTCTCCAAGTCAATACATCAATAATTTTGAAGTGATGACTGATCAATTACAGCCAAATGATGCTCTCCTTACCAGAGTGTTCGTTAGTTGTTTAGCTGGCGCAGCATACGACTAGTCTCGTAGCCTGCCTGATGGCTGCATCACTTCTTTTGCTGGTTTTAAGAAAATGTTCTTGGAACGATTCTACGAAGGAGTCAACGACATGATGATGTCTGCCCTCATTAAGATTAAACAGAGGCATAATGAATCCACAGAGAGTTTTATTGAAAGATTCTGCCGAGAGGCACTCAAAATGCCTTTAGGAACTCCATCTGCTGTAACAATAGACACTTGCAAATCAAACTTGTTGCCTATTATCAGTATGTTGACGGGATCTACACAATTCTAGGATTGGCCTTCTTTTATTGTCAATGCCAAAGCAGCTGAGGTCAGTGCCAAAAAGTTCAAGCAGTTAGGAGTCCAAATGACTCATCCTAATCAAGATGAACATTCTACACCCGGGGGTAGTAATCGTCAGAGTAACCGCAAGAGTAAAGATATATTGGCTATCAATCTTAAAGGCAAGGAGTCTTTGGCTGTTAACGTTACTCAGACGACATCCATTCCATCAGTACCACCACAGAAATTGACTCGTCCAAAAGAAGAATATTCTTTTGATGAAGATGATACTTTAAGCATCTTCGATTGCTTAAACAAAAACAATAAGCTTCAGCTTCCAGAAGCAAAACGGCCAGAAGAAGTGGGTAAAACTGATCACCCTAAATACCGTGTTTATCACAGATTTATAGGGCATCCAACCAGAGCATGTTATGTGCTCAAGGGTAAAATCCAAGAGTTGGTCAACTCTGGAGCAATTACTCTGCAACAGGATAAGAAAACGGTGACTGCTAATGTAGTTTCTCTATAATTCGGTAATTTTTTACCACAACTTGTGCAAGATGGTGTTGTCCCCATTCCAAGGGCAACTCTTGAGATCATGAATCTCCCACCTCCTCAAAATGAAGGTCTTGTTCCGCTATCAACTGACAGAGGAGAGATTATGTGGATTCACCCAGATATGGTAGCTGAATTTGAAACGCCTTCCTCTCATAAGCAAAAGAAGCATTCCAGATCTAAACCCAAGAACTGTAACATGGTATCCTTTGAACCAGTAACAGAAGAAGAAACTCTAATGGGCACTAGATCAGAGAAATCCTATCTTCAGAAGTATTCCGAAAATCAAGAGGACTCTGCTCCATCTCCTGATGATCCTCCTTCATCATCTTCTCCTGACGAGAATATACCATCCACATCCTTGCCGGTGGTCGAACCATCTCCTCCTAAACCAACAACAGCTGACAAGGAGAAACAACATGTCTGCTTTGATAAAGCATTGAAGAAGTCCTCATCTCTCGGACTTGAGAAGCCTTATAATTTTGACATATTGGCTCAATTGGCCAATACTCCAGCAAGATTGTCAATCTTTGAACTCTTACGTCTCTCAAAAGAGACTAGAGAGACGTTAAGTGAAGCCTTGATGCAGACTGACGCTTGTCTTACTCTTCTCAAGAAACCTGAAAAGGAACCAGTCAGTTGTGCACATTGTCATAGTGTATTTGAATTCTTCATCGCAAGAAGCTCCCTTCTCCTTCTCGTTCTTCTTCTCTCCTCTTGTCTTCAATCTAACTAAGCCTGCTAAGCCTAAAGTCCCTGTTGTAAATGATGGTATAAAAATCAATAAAGCATCTCCTTTGCAGTATACTGATGTCTTTTACTATACTCATTGTTATTTGGATATGCTAGATAACTTTAAACCACTTAAAATAGAAGTCGTATTATCTCTGCGAAATGTGGTATCATTGGATTCAATACAGGAGTTATACTTCTTAGTACCGTCTCGAAAGAAAGATAAAAAGCCTATATTTTTCAACAAAAGTGAGGAACCAAAAATTATGCTCTATAACGATAATAGAGATGATTCCGGAAGGCTACAATTACGCCGATATAGTCCTCAATCCAAAGTAATTATTCGCAAAATGGGCTATGATTTCAAAACTGGACTCAACAACGGTAAAGGGAGGCAAACTCCTCTTCGTATTGTTGTTCCAAAAAAAATCACAATAATTCCACAGTAAAACGAAATGGGGACTAGTTTATGCTTTACCACTCTTAACTCCAGAACCTTCTGAATCTGATAAAGAAGAACGATCAAACTCTTCTGATTCTATTTTATGGGATTCTGACACCAGTATTGGTCATGTTCATAGGGTGATAATATCTTGTAACATGGTGTCTGCCGAATTCTCAGAAGAAGATGAAGATGACATTGAAGAAGCTCCTGAAGTGGACCCTTGGGCTCAAAAGATGGACAATCACTGGAAACTTCATTTCGAACAACGAGAACCACATACTGAAGATCAACTTGTCCAAATTGATATTGGAGAGGAGGGTGTATCACGACCAATCTTCATTAGCAAAAATCTCTCAGAGGATGATAAACAAGAGTTGATTCATCTTATTCGTGAATATATTGATATTTTCGCCTAGAGTTACGAAGATTTTTTCGAGATTAGATCCTCAAGTTGCAACTCACAAGCTTAACATTATGTCGAATGCCAAGCCGGTCAAACAACAACAACGGCGATTCAAGCCTGAAATAATGGATGCAATTGATGATGAAGTCAAAAAGCTTATAGCTTGCGGTTTTATCAGAGAAGAACAGCATCCTGACTGGGTAGCTAACGTTGTACCAGTCCTGAAGAAGACCGAAAAGATTCAAGTTTGCATAAACTTTCGGGATCTCAATGATGCTTGCCCTAAAGATGAGTTCGCTCTCCCGATTACTGATGTCATGATCGACAATACATATGGATTCGAACGAATTTCTTTCATGGATGGATTTTCTGGATGTAATCAAATCCGGATGAATCCTAAAGATGAGAAACATACTTCGTTTCGTACTCCTCGTGGAGTGTACTGTTATACAGTCATGCCATTTGGTCTTAAGAACGCAGGTACAACTTACCAGCGGGCTACGAGTACTATCTTTCGGGATCATCTACGAAAGACTGTCTAATGCTATGTTGACAATATTGCTGTCAAAAGTCGTCTCAAGGAAGATCACATTCAAGATTTAAGAACTATATTCAATCTAATGCGCCAGCATCGACTCAAAATGAACCCCACCAAGTCTTTCCACTACAATAAATATGGCCTACAATAGCATGTGCAGAACGCTATAGAAAGCCGTCTATAGCATATTCTATCTGCTATGATCGCCCACGCTATAGTATGTCCAGACATGTGAACGCTATAACATTATAGCGTTCATGAATGCTGTAGAAGGTTTATAGCGTTCGTGTATGCTGTTGATGGTTTATAGCGTTTATGAATGCTGTAAATACTTTATAGCATTCTAGAACGCTGTAGATAGTTTATAGCGTTCGTGAGTGCTGTGGATTACTTATAGCGTTTATGAATGCTGTAGATTATTTATAGCATTTTGTGAATGCTGTCGATGATTTATAGCGTTTGATGAATGGTTTGATTTATTATAGCGTTCATCATATGCTATCGTGGTAGCAGCAATTTAGACATTTTGAGTGCTATAAACCTGCTACAGAATTTCACATTATTTTATATCTGCTACAGAATTTTATATTTCATAACCTGTTTTGTATCACATATAAATAACAATAATCGCAAACAATTTCAATCGCAACTTGCATTTCGATCAATCAAGATATAGTAAAGATTTGCCAAAATATGAAATGTTTCATTAGAACATTCAAGATGTACAAAAAGTAGTAGTCATTAAAACATTCAAGATGTAGAAAAAGTAGTTGTACGCCAAAATAAACCATTCCATTTACAAAGTATCTGTAGTCCAAAATAAACCATTCCATTTACAAATATCTGTAGGCCAAAAAATAGGTCGATCGCCTCTTTCCTTCTAGCAGCTATCCACAACCATCAAAAATATATACGCCAACCTACACAAAATTGAGAAGAAAACACATTATGATATAAAAAATAAGATAGAAATATTTGACACCATGAAATGAACTTGCTGACATGGTGTTTGAATGCCAAATATGTGTAACTTTGTGTAGAATCAAACAATAAATTATTTAATTTGGACCAGAACACATTATATGTGGAGTCCAATTCCACTAACAAGTTATTAAGGCAAAAAAGGTATTGCTATCTTATAACATTGAACTTTGGTCCATGTGTAAATCCAAATACCAAAGAAGACAAAAATGGGGATAAGGGTGGCAAAAAGGACAAACTATTTCAATACCTTTTTTTTGTCAAAAAGGGCATGAATTAATAATTTCTCTTTCGATCTTGGGCCATTTTCTGTAGTTCTGGAGCCTGCGAGCAATGTGGGACAACCTGTAAAGAGACCTTACAATTAAGAACATTGTATGTGTCTACTATTGAAGTTATGCAAGAGAGACTATCATAACCTTATTAAGGTCAACACGAAAGATATAATAATACAACATTTCTTGCTAATGTTTTGAGAAATATTATGGACATTAAAGGAAGTAGCAGGAATAAACATCAAGTAACTATAATTGTTTGGTTTCACACAGCCTGTTACGTTTAAACCTACTACTTTGATTTTGATGAAATTGAATGAAGCTCCTACTTTTTGTTTATTATCTTATTAGTGCTACAAAATTACATTTACATACGGCATAATTAGTATAGATGGATGCACAGGTGCCACTTTCTTAAACCTCTGGAGTTTGGCACAACCACCTACTTTCTACATTGGCTATCTTTTAAAATACATCTACATAGACGAGAAATAGTGCACTTACACTTGTGAAATGTCAAATAATTAGTGACAATAGATTTTTGAATTTGTACACCTGCACCAGCATTCATAATCAGTGTAGGAAGGAAACTAACAGTTGAAATATGAATTGGCCTTAAGGAATAGCATAAGTAAATGGTACAGTGTGAATTAGAACACACCGAGTCAGAGGAAATGAAAATCAACTCAAGGAATAATTGTTTTACCAGCTGATTACGATAGGCAATTGTTGAAATCAAAACATTTATTCATGAAGCACAATCTAGTGATCACATATTCTTGAAGCACAATCTAGCTATTTAGTAGAATTACTCGAGATCCTGTGTCTAGGTATAGGAAATGGGTTGAAGGAAATGGTTGGTGGTCTGATGCCGATAAAGCTGAACTCAGAAGCAAAGTCAGGAAGGATATTGTCACCTGAAAATAACTGCTATTGTAGGCCATATTTGTTGTAGTGAATGCCTTTCTTGTCACCAGCCCCATCAAGAAAACAGTATAGTCCTTGGATAATGTCACCTGAAAATAACACAATCCACAAGAGATACTTAACAAAGAGATTAAATGTGAACACATATAAATAATACAACTTCATGAAGAAACTGTTTACAGATATGACCTGTCAAATAAGCTCTAGCAATCCATCAAATAGACCAAAACTTGAAACATGCATAGAGTCATCAATGTTGTAATCGAAGAAAGTATTGAAGGTAACATAACACATTGTAACTTCAGTCACAGCCTTGCAGCAAGTGAAAAACTGCATTTGGAGTGCAAACTAACTGAATACATATGCAGTACGAGCTCTCCAATTAAGTACTTTTGAGAGGCAACTAGTCCAAGAGCAATGTTTTCTTTAACATATAAAATCTTCCAAAGGTGAACTAATTGAATATTTACTTTGTTTTTGTTAGTTTTTATTGTACTTGCAGTAAATTCGACAAACCTACTATCAAAAGAAAAATAAGAAGCAATAGTAACAGTAAAAAAATAGGCAAACCAACTTATTCCGTAGCATCATATCTTCATGCTTAAGCATGCACATGTAAAATGTTTAGCTGCAGTACCAAGTCTTTCGAGAGAAACTTGAAAAGCAAAAAACAATGACATGAGCATTGCACTCCCAACCAAAGGAAAACACAAGGCATGTTCATTTGACATCACCTGCAGGTATTACATGTAATTAATAAAGGGAGAAAGTATGTGCAGCATATATGATCATCAAATTATGTTCTATATAATTAGCATCAAAGGACATTCAGAAGACCAATAAAACTTACTGACGGAGGGGCCGGCTTGACTGACCAATAGCAAGCCACATAAACAACTAATTAGGAAGTTGTTAAGATTACATTCAAGTTGGGGTCTACCTTTAGTACTAGCGGTGCAAAGGTAAGGCCTTAGGAACAAGCAGATTGATGCTCATTAGCATATCAATACAATCTTTATACATAAAAAACAATAAATAAAATAGCACTTCTTATAACCCATTACTAACTCGAACAATTAGCTTGGAACTACAATCACCTTGTCGCCATCACCTCCAAACATAATCAAGATTTTTTTTATATATATTGTGACAAATGATAGTTAACAGAAATACAAAAAAGGATAAATATATAAAATGAGTAAAAGAAAGATTTTATTTGAAAATTTTATGAGATAATTACATGAATATATTCTTCTATTCAGCTCCATGAAAGGTTTATTTCATCTGTAATGTTAGCAACAAGCTAAAATTACAGATTTGTGTGACTAAATAATTTTCTGATGGTTCTGATCTGCACCAAGAAAAAGAGTTTTGGACTCCAAACAAGACTATTGTCCTTAGAACATTTGAAAAGACCAAAAGGCAACAGTTGGCCTTCTTCTAGTGTCTTTGGTCAGAAATTTAGGTGAGAGTTATTCTTAGTATCATAGGAGAACCGCAAACAAAACTATAAACAAATAAAGAATACTTGGGTCCAATACATGGTCAGATGATATGCATATATGTCACCATGTTATTAGTGCAAAACTTGAGAAGTGAAACTGTGCCAACATGTTCAAATATCAATTCATTTTTTTATCAAAAAAATGGAGAGAATTGAAATTCACATCAAGCTAAATATATGTATATGGAACTCTCAGATTACCAGCATGTCCAAACTTTGATTCATCTTTAGGGCATGTTTGGTCCAACCCAATGAAGTATTCCAAATCCATGTATCTATGGTTGCATAATACATTCAAAGAATTTGAAATACTTCCATGTGCATGAACTGTATCTAATCTCCCTCAAATATTTACACGTTTATTACAATAACAACCTATTATTTGGAAAATGGTAAACATAAAAAAATGGCAAAAAAAATAATGCACGACAGTGTTGCCATTAGTGCCCCCACCCCTTATCATTCTTTTTTTTCTGCTGTTCATTGTCAACACATCAGCGCAAAAGGCAAAAGCTCCAACCAAAACGGATAGTACAAAGTTTTCAAACACATGGGATGACAAGTCCATTTCATTTAATTTGAACTCTCTCGTAAAAGTATTAAATTCCAAATCCTTTTATTTTCCACTTCAAATTGGGACAAGAGATTCCCAAAATAATTTTTCATTCCCAAGTTGATGTAAATTGAGAAGTTAACATTGCAAATTTGACCAATACACTGAACTCCACGAAACTCACATTAACAACCCACTCCCTTATAATAAATTACCAGATCAGTAAATACTAATATCCACTACCAGCGCTTCAGTGACACAAATACGCTACAATAGAATACTGACACAGTACATACTTCGGTGTGTCCTAGTGGTCGTGTAGATCCACGTAATAGAATAAGACAATCTTAGTTAAATTTTAGATATAAGGATATAGACAGGAGCAAATAAATGATACCTAAAAGAGGTAAATTAGCGGGACGTTCATGCTTCCTCATCTACATCAGCATCAGCAACAGAGATTGAGAAAATTTCCTGATTGGAAAAAGAAAAAGTTAAGATAAAAGAAAGATTTTGAAGAACAATTTTTTTTTTACATCAAAAGAAATTTATGGAGACAGCTTTCCCTAAACGAGTCATGGACATAGTAGACAGACATTTTCTTAGATGAATATGCAGGGGACGACAAAGACAACACTTGCTGAAGCATGTTCACGAGAAGAAGGGGGAATGCTCATGAATTAATTGCACATGTACTTAGAGTTGGACTCTCGTGCTAGGAATTTCAGAGTGGACAAATACAAATGGGCAATGTTCATGAAATAATTGTAATATGTAAAGCAAAATTAAATCAAAATTTGGGAGTTAGAAAAAATAAGGAGTATTATTATTACCGACTCTTTGGAGAATTCAGTCGAACACTTGGTTGGCGGAGGTCTGGAGTTGGATAAGGCATTGGGTATGTTGGTGCTGGCGACTCGACCAGGAAAAATCACTGGATCTAGGGGTACACGACAGAGTTATGGCGAGGAGGAGTAGGGGTTCTACAGGGAAGGATGAGTCAAGGGTTCTGCTGGGGAATAGTCGAGATTTCTTTCGTAATAAATTAGTAAAATAGTCTGGTCATCGTGAGTAAGCCCACAATAGGCGTAACCGAATCCATCCAGAAGAGCGTGGTCTTGGCTTGAGCATCTCAGAGAAGGCGGAGGCGTCAGGTGGAGCTTCTACTTAGAAAAAAATTAGGGAATTTGGTCGTGAAAGAGAGAAAGAGGTAGATGAAGTTGGAGGAAAGTGCTCTCTGATGATTACAAAAATCCCTAATTACCACCGAATGATTGTTCCATGTACTGCTATTTTACTCTCTGAACCCTAGTTAGTAATATATATAGATATTAAGAAAGAAAGAAAGGTAGAGATGAAGGACCTTGATGGAGACGGTGATGGCGCACCGCCGACGACCAGCCGGATGTCGAAAATAATTAAGGCGGGGGAGAGGAAAGAGAGAGAGAGAAGTGTGTTTTGTATTTGTGTGTGAGAAATGAGGGAGGAAGAGAGAGAGAGATGAGGGAAAACACTATAATTGGGCTGAGGGGGGCTGGGCGCCAAAATGAAAATTTTGGGGGAAGAAACAATTTTTGTGATGGGGAAAACACTATAGTTTTATAATTTTGTATACTTTCATGCCAAATATGCTATAGTCTATTTTTTTATCATGTAAAATAAAAAAGTATGGTGCTTCTCCTAGGATTCGAACATAAGATCTGCTTTGACATACAAACATAGAAATGTTATAGATTCTACAGCATTCAGGAAACGCTATAGATAGATATTGTTATAACACTTCAGAAAGAACGCTATTGTTGATAACATTCTATAGCGGAGATACTTGTACGCTATAGAAAAACTGCTATTGTAGGCCCTATTTCTTGTAGTGTTCTTGGGTGTCTCTAGTGGTAAGTTTCTTGGCTTCGTCATTACCTCTAAGGGTATACACGTTGATCCCGAGAAGATCAAAGCCATTCAAGAGATGCGTCCTCCACGCAACCTAAAAGAGCTACGAGGATTCCAAGGTCGACTTGCGTACATCAGGCGGTTTATTTCTAATTTATCTGGACGTTGCAGACCATTTACTCAGTTAATGAAGAAATGTGTATCTTTCGTTTGGACGGAAGAATATCAACGAGCATTTGACGACATAAAGCAGTATTTAATGAGTCCACCGGTTCTTGTACTACCGATCTCAGGAATACCTTTCTTAATGTATATCCGGGCAATGGATCATTCGTTGGGAGCTTTTCTAGCTCATAAGAACAAGGAAAGTTATGAGCAAGCCATCTGCTATCTTAGCCGAACGATGATTGGAGCTGAACATCATTATAGTCCGGTAGAGAAGGAATGTTTAGCCTTAATGTTTGCTGTTCAGAAGACAAGACATTACATCATAGGCCAAACTATTCATGTCATATCCCGAGTCAATCCTTTTCGGGTCTTAATGAAGAAGCCAAGTACACTCAATTTTAGGCTTGCCACATGGGCCATATTACTAGCACAATATGATATGGTTTATGTTCCTCAAAAGTCTGTAAAGGGCCAAGCACTTGCTGACTTTTTAGCAGCTCATCCTGTCCCTGAGACATCTAAACTCTATGATGAGATTTCGAACGAAACATTAGAATCAAATATGATCTCAGAAGACTTTCCTACCTGGAGGTTGTTCTTTGATGGAGCCTCTAGAATTGGACCTGGAGGTACCCTTGTAGCTGGAGTAGGAATTGTTCTTGTTTTACCCGATAGATTAACTATTCAAAGGGCCTATTCTTTAGACGAATCATGCTCTAACAATGTGGCAGAATACAATGCCTTGCTCATTGGACTCCAATTGGCTAAACAACTGGGTGTTGAATATCTCGAAGTATATGGCGACTCTAAGCTAATTGTTAATCAGTTTAGAGGCATATATGAAGTCCGACATCAAGATCTAGTACCATATCATTAAGCAGCAACCAAGATAGCTTCTGCATTCAAAGGGTTCTTCATCGAACATATACGACGGGCATGCAATACAGGAGCTGATGCCTTAGCCAACCTAGCTGTGGTATTGGCAGTTCCAGTCAAAAGACAACAGATGGTTGTTATCTCTAATAGCAAACTATTTTGTGTTGAAAACAACCACAACATTGAATTCAGCAACCTAACTGAAGTTAACATCACTTGTGAGGACTGGAGAGCACCTTTCATTGATTTTGCAGTACATGACATCTTGCCAGAAGATCCTAAGAAAGCTACAAGTATCCGTCGCCGATCACTTTGATTCTATTATAATCACACTACTAAAACTCTCTATCGAAGAACTTTTGATGGGTTACTTTTGAGATGTCTTGCTGGTGATAAAGCAAAACAGATATTACGTGAAGCTCATGATGGCGTTTATGGAGCACATCAGCCTGATTCTAAACTACAAGATCGTATTCGACGTATGGGCTACTACTGGCCCTCTATGGTATCAGACGCTGTTGACTATGAAAAGAAATGTCGTGCGTGTCAGATTCATGCAAATTTTATTCACCAACCATCGAAATTTCTTCATCCGACTGCTGCCTTATGGCCTTTTAAAGCTTGGGCATAGATCTAATTGGCCCTATCAATCCTCCTTCATCTAAAGGACATCGGTTCATCTTAGCTATAACTGATTATTTCTCCAAGTGGGCAGAAGCTATACCATTGGCTGAAGTTAAAACGAGTAGTGTCATCAACTTTATCAAACATCATGTGATATACAGTTTTGGTGTCCCTCGCCGAATCATCCATGATAATGGACCGCAGTTCATCAGCCAAAAGTTTAATAGGTTCTATGATGACAACAGAATCAATAATGTTGCTTCGACTGCCTATAATCCTGCGGCTAACGGGTTGGATGAAGCATTCAACAAGACCATTATCAAACTCCTCAAAAATTTTGTCTCTATCAACAAACGTAATTGGAGTGATAAACTTGGAGAATGTCTATGGGCATATCGCACTACTGTCCGTAATCCTACAGGTTGCACACCTTTTTCTCTAGTATATGGATGTGAAGCTGTCCTACCCCTGGAAATTCAAATTCCATCATTGAGGATCACTATTGCTAACGAACTTACTACAGAAAACAATGATCGTATTCGGCTTCAAGAGTCAGAGGCGCTCGATGAGAAAAGATTACTGGCTCAACAGCATATTGAGCTTTATCAAGCCCAGATCTCAAAAGCTTTCATTCGCAAAGTCAGAGTGCGGACATTTCAAAAAGGTGAGTTGGTTCTCACAGTCAGACGTCCTATGACTATGACACATATGAGCAAAGACAAGTTCGAGAAAAAGTGGGAAGGGCCGTATGTGGTAAACAAAGTCTTCTCCAAGTTACCAATGCCAGTCCTGAAGAAGCTTGCTGGCCAAATCCCTGTAAATGTTAACAAAACAGGAAAAGTTAGCAGAATCTATCAACAGTATGCGCCTATCAACAGGCACATTTTTTTAGCACACTGCACCTATCAACAGGCGCATATCAGCACTATGCGCTGATCAAACCGGCGCATCCCAGCAAAGTGTGCTGATCAACAGGCGCACATCAGCACTACATACTGATCAAACAGGCGCATATCGAAAATACGTGCCGATCAATAGGCACATGTCTCCGCAGTGCAAGTTGATCACACTGCCGCATGTACAACAATATGCGCCTATGATTGAGACTAAGTAATAAATCACAGTGCGCGCCTATTTCTCAGAAATAGTTATCATATATCAACATTGTCTACAAACATGCAGATCAATACCTATCTTCAAAGGTGGTGCAAAAGAAGAATATTCATACCATTGATTCTTCTTCGAGACTTAACAATTTTTAAAGACACAGAATGCAAAAGAATAACATCAGGATGGGTTGGCGCAAGTAGGACCTTGTGAGAAGCCATTTGTTTTGAGAAAGAATGAATGGCTCTTTCGTTTTAGCTATCCTTTTTAAAGTACTGAAGAAGAAAAATGGGCGCGTCATTCTAGGAGCCAATTTTGGGAAAGTACTAAACAATAGGTAATGGGAGCCATGTGATGACTTTCATGTGTCCTTCAACAAAACAGTAAGCGTTTGAATCAGCTGAAGGAACGCATCTACGTGCACTATTCAAAACCACAGCCACACAACATATCAGAAATTTTAGATTTCATTTGCATAAAGATGGGTGGACCCCTACAGACAAGGATACAAGAAAAGAGAATAAAATTTTTGGCACGCCCAAACATTATTTCTTGTTCTTGCCTTCATCAGGATGCCGAAGGACGGCGTCCAATTCTTGCATGTCGTGGATCCCCAAGCGACGCATCAGATTAAGGAACCCCTCCACATCACCACGCCCTTCGGAGGATGGCCCACCGTTCAAGTGATTGAAGACTGTTGAGTCTAGACCAAAACAGTTTAAAAAGTTTGCCGCTCTCAGCGACGGGTCAGCCTCCAACAGATAAGTTGTAGGCACAACATCATGTCCTGCTTTAGGGGACTTGATTGTAGTGTCAGCATTTGTCTCCATCTCTTTCTTCTTGGGGGCCATTGAAGAATAGAAGTGAAGAATAAAGCACTACAACATATATATCAACAAAATGACTCTTCATATTCCTCATGGGAAACCGAATATCATCAATGAAATTCGGGAAGACGAAGAGGAAGTTTTATGTTTTTGAGAAAGAGATTTAAATATGATGACCGGTTGTTGACTGGCGCAACTTGACTCAGTCAAAATCTTTACAAATTCAAAGTATTTTAAAACTTTGATACATTTTCAAGTTTTAAAAACTTTGAAGGGGGTCTTGTAGGGCCTAAAAATCAAATTGTGCCCTGAACATACTAATCAGTGATCAAGTTGTGCCCCAAAGATTAGGTTGCGCCACTAATATGAAGCTCAGATAACAAGCTGCGCCACTGATCAGGTTGTGCCTGATATCAGACTGCGACCAATCTTATTGCGCCAAAATCTATGTGGCGTCTGACACTTAATGGTCATCACTACCTGACAGCACTGACGACTGACACCACAGTGAACGAGGAAAATCTCTTCGAATCACGTCAATTGTGCCGCTCAAGGAGAGTTGGTAGACAGCTGTCCTGTACACTTCGTAAGTTGCGCCTAGGCGCAATCCAGACAAAATCTTTAGTTGCGCCTAGGCGCAATCTGAATGACTTCTGCTCAAAAGCTGCCACGTGTCTAGCGCGGCTCAATTAGGCACAGTTGACCGAAGCTCGCACAACCTGATGAAGTTGAGACAACTTACATTCTAAAGCAGGATGACGTGGCGCACATGCCACTAATCTCTCAAGACGTGTCTACTATCCTGTACACGACCACGCGTATCTCAATCACATGATGCCACACGTCTAAATACAGTTAGTACACGACTTAACAACTGAATAAAAGTTGGCGCAACAGGAGGTTGGCGCAATCCAATGTGGCGCAATCCAGCCTCGCGCACATCAGAATAACTGCTAAAACAGTTATTTCTTGAACTCTATAAATAGAGTTTCCAATCATTATGAAAGGATCAGATACATACGCACAGAGATCAAGAACTCTTACAAAATCACTGCGGTATTCTCCAGAGGCTACAGTCTTCAAGTTCACATAGTCCAAGGGATAAAGTGATCGTCTGCTGATCAGATTCCTACAGTTGTACTTCCCCATAATTCATTATACTTTATACTAATTCTTTTTCAAGTTTGGAAAAAACTTTTTTTGTTTTTGCAAACACATGTAATGAAGCCGAGCATGTAGGACAAGTGGTAAAGCCAAGCATATAAGATATGTATTAAATCTAACGCCTCAGTCCCAAAATACTTTAGGACTAAGTACGTGGACATGCCAACTGTATACATATGAAGTATACTCCAATATATGGAACCCTCGTATGTATATATAAGCTGTAAAATATAGTAAAAACCATGACAACTAATCTTATCCACAAAAGGAATAAAAGATATCATATAATCAACTATGAAATATCTTTGTACAATATGTTGGGCGGAGACAAATCCACTACCAACTATTTAAAAGAGAGGAATACATGAACAATGGAAGAGTTTGATAAACGAAGCAAAGGACGATCCAAGAGCAATCATCTTCGAAGGGCTATTGAAGATCACGGCCTTGGCTAGAACACCTGCGAAAAGACAATAGCACACACCTGGAGAGATCACCAGGTCCTTAGAGGGACGTAACAAGATACATAATATCATGCCATAAAACTGAATATAAACTGCTCAATAATAATAAGACAAATCGGATTATAACATGGTCCAATACTCACCCTTGAATTAGGGTACCATCTCCCCAACCAAACAAGGACAGGAGATGGCACACTAACCCACGATGAAGTATCTTTTCTTGCTATGAATCCGATATGGTATCCAGACCACAACAAGATTCAGTACCTTCTCATCGGAGTAGTGAGCCACACCTACAACCAAATAAGGACAATATGTGGCAAACTAGTATGCGACAAGTTTTTTTTTCCAAGCCACGGTCTGATATAAATACCCAAACCAAAAATACTCATACCTAACGGATAAGGTAGCCTAACCAATCTCAGTGAATACAGTTTTAAGAACATCCCACCAATGCATGGGCTCTCTGGCTAAAAATGGGATCGGTATAGTCTCCCCTTGGGATACCAGGGGCATGAAGCATAACCGTTCCTCGAACGTACAAGCAAGGAAATAAAGGGGTCATCAACCCGCATCTCCGGCAGAGCATATGGTCACAAGGGAAATGTGCATAGTATCCCATACGCTAAGGACATTTTCTTCTCGCCCAATGCCTATATGTTGCCTTGACAACACATAATCTCTATAACCGCTAAGTCAAACTATCATGTAATACTATTAGTGGTTATCCCTATCGCACGACTTATACGTACTGGTGGCCAGCCAGTCACGCTTGTCCCAGTTCTATATGCGACTCTCGACTTCGTAGTACGTGTCAAGGCCAATGAATGCAACACACAAAGGGTGGTCCTTTAAATCTAAGTTCAATGTATATGAAAATAGTACATAGCAGGAAATAGAACTGAACAGTAAAATTCTATCTAATTATGCCCTGTATCACATTTTATTTTGCAGAAAGTAAATAATAAGTAAATGCATGAAATACGAGCTAAAATAAATAGACAGCAAATGGCAAGGTATCTTGCCTGGTAGCGACGCCTGGTGTGCTGCGAAGATCAATGTGGAACATAATATATATATATATATATATATATATATATATATATATATATATATATATATATATATATATATATATATATATATATATGATTTTAGAAACTATTATAATACTTGAAAATATATTCTTATTAGCTTAAAAATAGCTTTTGATAAATGCTTGAAAAAATAATAAAACCATTTTTAGGCAATCTCTAAGTTCGTTAAAAATAGGGTTTCTAGGTAGAAGCTACGTTTTTATTAGTCAAAAACATATTGGAAATCAAAAATCATTTTTAGGATAGAATTTTTGCCAAATATGTTTTTTTAGATAAATACATAAAAATATGGAAAAACCTTTTAGTGTTAAAACTATTTTTTTTGGCAAATTAATTTGTTTAGGTCAAAATAAATTAGGGTAAAGTGCATTTAAACCCTCCTTAGATGTCACGAAAATGCAAATAAAGACTCGCTGATCCGAAAAACCCAAAAGGTTATGAAAATGCTCAAATCACCCCCTCCGCTAACTTTTCTATTAACGGGTGTTAAAATGGGGTTGTTTTGACCATTTTACCCATGGGCTATCTAATATTAACTTGTTAAAAACGGTTAGTTCTAAAATTATTTTGTTAAAAACGGTTATGCAAAACTACTTGTTAAAAAGTGGATAAATATTAACAAAGGGAAAATGGTCTTTGCTAGTAAAATTATTTATTAAAATTATTTTAATTAATATTAACATGTTAAAAATGGTTAGTTCCGTCAAAAAAGTGGATAAATATTATTTAAAATTATTTTGTCATAAATTATTTTTTATTTAACAAATATATAAATATTTTTGGAAAAAATAAAACTGATAAATACAAAAAAAATCAATTCTTAAAAAATAGAAATGATGAAAAACTGGAAAAAATACCAAATAAAAAATAAAAAATACTATTAAAATATGGAAAAAATAAAAAAAGACAAAATATTCCAAAAAACCAAAAATGAGGATAAATCTTAAACAATGAAAAAAGACAAAAACAAAAACTATACAAATTTGAAAATAAAAGTCACTCTTAAAAAACTAGAAAAGATTATTAAAAAGATGAAAAAAAATATGAAATAAGAACTAAAAAAAATGGAAACAAAAAACAAAATATTAAAAAGATTATTAAAAATAACCTCCCGTTCTTAAAAAGATAGAATTCTCATGCTTGACGTCATTTTTGAAAATAAATGTTCATAATCTAAATAGTAGGTTTTCATCTTAAATTTTTCTGGAAAAAAAATCTTTTAACAAATGTCCGGTTAGTCCTGAACTATCCAGCCATTTAACTTAGGGCATGTTTGGTAAACCGTATTTGGAGCTAGATAACTGTAACTAATATTATATTATTTAATATTTTATAATAATTATAATCTTAATTAATAATTATAATCTTAGTTAATAATTTATTAATTATAATTTTATTATAATATTAATTAATAATAATTTAATCATAATTATAATTATAGTTAATATTTTATATATTATAATAATTTTAATTAATAATTTAGTAATCATCATTATAATCATCATTATAGTCTTACTTAATAATTTATTAGTCATGACTATTATCGTAATTATTTATTTATTAATTCTAACTAAAATTGTAAATCTTGGTACAAATTTATTTTCATCACATGTATTACTTAAACAAATAACTTAAATATAACTAAACGTGTCAAAAATACAAAAATAAATTGCAAAACATGTATGTCGAAGCATGGTCCGGTTTCTCATCCTCCCATAGTAAAAAATCACAAGAATTTGTTGAAAAATTTGCAATCCCGTAGAATCACCTTCCAGGATTTGTTGGTGTCAATAAAGTTTTCAATGGGCTAATTAATCCACAATAGCAATAAATTGTTCTTCCATAATTTCTATTTGGACGTCTTGAGAAAAAAGGAATAAGTAAAAAAAAGCTTCAAACATTACATGAGAGCAAATAAGTAAAAAAATGGAATATAAAAAAAATTTGCAGTTGGATTTGAGATCTGTAGGTAAAAAAAAGCTTCAATACATTAAATGAGAGTAAATAAGTAAAAAAAAAGAATATAAAAAAATTTAAATATTATTTTTCCTTTCAAGCAACCGGTCAAAAAATAGAAAATATAAAGCTTAGGTTTTATGTTTCAAACAAACATTCTTATATATTGAGAATGAAAGAGAGCCAGCAACAACCACAATGTAAGCATTAGGGGTATTTTGGGTAGTGCACATTTTTTTTTCCAAAATATGGGCTCTAACGGCAACTTCTAACGTCATTTTGACGGAAATGGGCTTTCCGAGCAAAAACGGTTTTGCGGGAGGTGCAAACTGCTTAAGTTTTCTAAAAGGTCTTATTTTGCGAACGAGGCAACTCTAAGGAGGGTTTAAATGCACTTTACCCAATAAATTATAATCTAAATAGCTATAATTAACAAAATATTTTATATACTTTTCAAAACAATTAGTAATACTATATATAGCAAAATAATAATACTTTACACATTTATTTACAATGATATTTAAGTAATAGTAAAACAAATAAGACATGATAAAATAAAATAAAATGAAAACAAATCATAAAACAATAGAAACACATCAACATTGTCCCTTCTTGAAGCTTGAGGCTTGAGAGGAATAAAAAAACAAAACAAAAAAAAAGGAAAAAAGCAGCAAACAAAAGGAAAGGAAAAAAAGAAAGAGAGAGAGAGTGAGAATTAATATGAGAAAGAGAAGGTGAGGAGCGGAGAGAACGGGAGAAGATGGGAGAGGGGAGAGTGAGAAGAGCTGGAAGAGGAGGAGCGGAAAGATGAGGGCTGGAGAGAGGGAGAACGAGAGGGCGTGTGCTGAAGGGGGAACGAGTGTCGCGGAGGGAAGCGCGGCAGGCGCTACGGCAGCGTCGCCTAGAAGTGGCACGACGGATGAAGAGCGCCGCACGACGGAGCTGACGGAGGCGGTCGCAATGGTGGAGGAGGTAGATAGATCGGAGGATGCGTGCGCCCGTGGAGGGGGCGACGGACGCGGGTGTGCTCCCGACGACGGCAACGGTTTAGGTTAGGGGTTTTTCCTTTTGTGGCGGTGGCCGTATGTGGTTATTTGGGGTTGGCGAAGGTGTTTGGCGGTAGTTTTGTTACTTGGTCGAAATAGATGGGGTTCGTACTGGTGGTGGACGGGCTGCGGCATGGGACGCGGTGGTGAAATTTGGTGGTTATGGTGATGGTGGTGATGATGAGAAAGATGATGGTGGCGATGGTGTGGTTATTTTTTGCCGGCTGAAGTTGGGCAGAGGGCGGTAATGCTGTGGTTCGATGGGGCGTGGCGAGGGTGTGTCGAGGATGGCCTGCGGGATGGTACTAGGGTTTAGCCGGAGGAGACAGGGGGTTTTGTTGGTGATGATGATGACGGTGGTGGTGGTGAATTCGGATGGCTCGGCCATGGCGTTTGGGCGAGGGTCGCAGGCGGCGGGTTCTACTGGTGGCAGGGGCATTTTGGTGGTGGTGAAGGAGCGACAATGAGGGGATGATGGTGGTCGTAGGGAGGTGGTCCAATGGGGCAAGGCTGATGTCGGCTGCGGTTAGGATGGCGGTATGCTAGGGTTAGGGATGCCATATCAGGAGATGTCCGACACGACTGAACTCGCGTCCTGCGTGACACGAGAATTGTGTCCGACATGTCGGACACGGTGAGAATAGTTGTAGTTGTATAGAAAGATGATATAGTGGATGGAAAGGGGGACATGGATACGATGCACTCACGATTGTGGTAGAAATATTTGTGGAGAATTTATGGAGAAAACATATGGAGGCTCCCCTATATATAGGAGGTGGAACTCCTACTTGGATAAGGAATATGACCCCTTTGGATAATCTCGCTTTTAATTCAAATCAATTTTAAAACAATCTAAATCAAATCCAAATTTATATGTATATAAATCTTATCTAATAGTTAAGGCTATTTAAGAATAATTTAAATCTCAATTTAAGTTATCCTAACTAATTAAACATTTAATATGGTTTTTCAAAATATCTTTATAATAATTAATAATAATAATTTCGAAAATCATAATAAATATTTTTAATATTAATAGGAACTTCGAAATACAGTTTCCATAAATTAAGATAAATACTAATAGAAATTTTGAAAATTAAAATGTATCTCGCATATGAATATTTAAAAAATTATTGTTTTTTTAAATTACTACTATATTTGAACTATAAACTAAAATAAAAATAAAATAGCATTTTTGAAAAATCTTGACGCGACGCTTTTCACAACTTTAAGTAATTAAAAATAATTATCATATATTATTTTGAAAACTATACTTCTCCTATATAAATAAAATCTATAATAAAAATGTTTTCTAAGATATGTACCTTGCACATATTCGCACTCGACGACCGAATACGAAAAAATTAAAATCAATACCAATTAAAATAAAAAAATCTAGTGAAAATTAAAGGGGTTTACATCCTACCCAACTTACAAGAATTTCGTCCTCGAAATTAAGAAATAACTGGGGTAGGTAGGGTTTTGAAGGTGTAAGGGTGTATCGATATGGAAATACGATCAAGTCATTGGGCGAGGCAAGGAAACGACGTTCAACACAAACATGCATTAGAAAATCGTGATTTCTATATCTACAAAAATAAATCATGGATATAGAATTAAATAAGGGTCGTTAGTTAAGGCAATAAAATCATGATAACACGAATTAGAGAAGAGTAAGGAATCGAGTAGATCAAAGAGAATAATTTAGGGACTTGGGAGATATGGTTCCTTGAGAGAATATAGTCGTCTAGATTTTGGGTATGGTTAAGGAAATGATTTGAATCATTCTCAAATTTCAAGAATGATTAGTAGGTTGCGATAATGAATCTAGGGTCGAACAAAAAGGACGAGGAACTCAAAATAGGGATTTAGTCACATTGGTTGGTCAATGGCTAACTATCTTGGCAATAGAATGTGGGGCAACTAAGGGGATATCAAGTACGAGCGTTTATCTTTCTAAAATAAGTGAAAGAAAAAACGAATAAGAGTTCGAAGGAGATGTTATAGAATACAAATACGTGGTTCAAAGACGACCGAATAATTCAAAAAGAATTGTCAAGGCAGTCGCATATGAGATTTTAGAAGCCAAGTTTATCTATGCCTCCATCCACGTAGAATGATATATGAAAAGTGAACCAAAGTACACTAGGTTTATCAGACCATCATGCACCGGTTCTGATTAGACAATATGTTAGTGAGCGTGCACTCAATAGCATATGCCTTGAACAGGCTCGATAAATAGATAAGCTTGGAAAACTAGACTATAGTAGCAACATTAGTCAATATGGTAAAAACATAGGCACGTGAGATTACAGTTGAAAGAAGTAGAATTTGTTCAAACTCCCTAAGAATCTAAGTCTTGTCCAGTGTTGGTACCTATACGGTCATCATAGTGTCTCCTTGTCTAAGTCTTTGGTTGACCAAATAGGTTAGGGTCCTCTAAACAATCCTATTAGTGACCTATAATTATACTACCTTAGTGGGTCCTAAGAGCAATAGGATGCTAGTGTGTGAGGCATTCTACCCAACTTACCAGAGATAAACTAGAAGCGTGATGAGACAATGGGACATGTCTACCTAGTATGGGTTACCTTCCTAACCTCTATCAAGCATGAAGGGAAGATAAGAATTACGATAGAAGGGATCAAGCAAGATGCAAATCAAGGAGTCAACGAGATTTCGGAAATGGAATCGAGAAAGGAGGTCAAGTATGTGGATGAGATCCTAGACTCTAATCCTATACGCAGGCTTGCTTG